>NW_010729075.1:124932-171933 GCF_000365185.1 Nelumbo nucifera
TAATACCTGATGGGCTAATCTTGCATCTGCCCACAGTCCCTGGGTGATACAAGGTGGCTTGACCCAGGGACCACTTAGGGTAAGTGTTGGGCCCATAGAGCCCATGTGATGGGTTTCAAGGGGTGTACTGTCCATAACAGTGTATTCGGCCAGGCCTTGTAACAAAGGTTGGGTTGAACCCATGTGACTAATGTGTAGATCAATGTTTGGGTCTCACGCCATATAAGGAAGCCCAACTGGGCAGTAGTTTGGAAGGTTAAGTGAGCACATAACCTTATTGAGCCTAAAGCCCATTTCGAACTGGGCTGATTTGATCAGTTAAATGAAGGGCGAATTCTGATATTAGATTAACAGATAGGATTGGGCCTTAACCCTATCCATTCAAAGAGTCCTGATCTGAATGTGATTCAGATCTGGAAACCTCCTAATAGGATTAGGAGGGGGTTGATCTAATCTGCAGATAAGATAAGGGTTTATCTTTATCACTTAAAGGGAATTTTGATCCAAATATGATTTGGATCAGCAACTCCTAATGGGATTAGGAGCTGACCCCTTTAAGCTTATAAAAGGAGGATGGGGCGGTAGCCTTTAGAAGACATTCATATTCACATCCTCTTTAGAGCTGAAATCACAGAAGAGAGAATTCCGCAGCATTGCGCTAAATCTCTCTTGTCGCCTCCTTCCTGTCGCCACCATATCTGCCAGTTCGATCTCCTCCTGTCAGTAGGAGTGATCAAGATTGGATCTTGATATCAGTCCTTTGTGAAAGGGCTGATTAGAAGAAGTGCTCACGTGCCATCCAACTAATACTTGCGAAGGATCTAGTTCTTTTGAAGAACGCTACTGATTCTTTTCCATCCTGCACTGCATCATCTTCGGTGGGAGCCGTTTTTGGTTCCTTCCTTGGGCGTGAACACCTCTATTGGGAGATACTATTTCTCCGTATCAAGTATATCCCTCTTCTACTGCTTTTGTTCAGATTTGGTTCGGTTCTTAATTCAATATTGATCATTGAAAAATATGATTTTTCTAAAATAGGGAAGATGATTCCCAATAGGATGGAGAAAAATTTTTGAAATTCGCCCATTCTATTCCATAAGATTCGGGCGTCCATACGATGGATATCTCATCCCTTCATGAAGGTTCTTCGGTACTTCATCGGAGGTGAGGTGGGTGTCTGAGGAAGGCAAGAGTAGGTAAGTTGAAGGAAGAATTGCTTGGATATCTGTGATTCTCTGTTCTTCTTCCTATTCTTCCTGTCTTCCTTCCTTACCTTCTTCTTCTTGTGAAAAACCAACCAACAGTGCTTTTCCTTTTATTTTCCCATATATAAAATCAAACACTAGAAAATTAAATTTTTACACTTTTTCATCCCACCCAAATCTTCACACAAATCAAACGGAATCTTATAAATTTGGAATGTTCGATCTAATTTCATGCAATCAATTATATTCCAGCTTGTTAAGCATGAATGGGTTCAGCTAAAGAACGAGGCTCGAACAGTACATTTTGACGATTTTACTTGTACACTTGACGCCACCCATGCATGCTTAGGCTTTACCGTATAGCACCTAGTAGTTCCTACATATGGGGCTAAATATATCTTTGCTTGGCTTGGCTTGGTAGCATCCCTCCTCCGCCTCTTCTTTTATTTTTCACCTTGGGGAAATAGCTAAAGCTGGACATAGGGAGTTGGAAATCTAAAAATAGGATGAAAATAAAAATTTACTATGAGGTTTGGTTTTCCACCAAAACGAGGGAATACATATAGTTTGTTGCTTTGTGGAATCTGCCTGGCCACTTTCAGAGCTAAAAGGTGGATTTTGCAAATTATGAATTCACTTTTATTCCTTTCTTCTTCAGTTACCTTTTCCACCCCAATCCAAAGTTCAAAAACAACTGATCGAGACGAGTTTCAGTAGGCACACCGGTACCCCTATTGTGAGCATATATCCACACTCGTTAAATATTTTGACAATTATGTCTTAAGATATTTTTTAATCATTTAAAGGGCAGGTTAAGGGTATTTAATGGGCAGGTGTCAATAAATTTACTGCGTTTACTGTTCACCGTGTGTGCCTACCAGATCTGGATTATTCGAGACGGTGCCTAAACATTATAGTTAATGATTACTCATTTCTCGTGTTCATCCTGTGGAATGAATACCTGTTTGGCTCGGTGTGAACGGGACCAGTTTACGCTATATTATAGATCGGTTTCATTCACATCTCAATATAATATCAACGGGAAAAACTCATGAATACGTCTCTTCCACAATTTATTTTTTATCCCATGCTTCATAGTCTCTTTAAAACCCTATTATCTGCTTCACATTATCGTTGGAGGTTTCCGTTGCCTGCTCGTTGAAGCTTTTCTGCCACTGCAACTCTCCACCACCGATAAATTTCTCTCCGCTTGCTAGTTTCTCTCTCTCTCTCTCTCTCTCTCTGTTTCGCATAGATTCATATTTCCACGGACAACCTGATGAAAAAAGACAAATGGGTGTTAGCTCATTTTTTTTATCAGACAAAACTGATGAATGTTAGTTAATTTCTCTCTGCCTGCTAGTTTCTCTCTTTTTCATCAGACAAAAAATGAATGTTAGCTCAGGAAAAACAACCGTTGTTTATAAAAAAATGAACGTCAGTTCTCGAGGAAAAACAACCTGCAAAATGAAATGTAGTTTGGTTTCATGTAAGTAGCTTTTTGTGAGAGTAATGGCTGTTCAATTTTTTATCCGAAAGGAGCTTTCTGTAGCTTTTATTTCTATCACAAATGAGCTAAAAAAATGTTAGCTCATTTTTTAATCTATGTATGTAGCTTTTTGTGAGAGTACTGGCTGTTCCAAATTTGATTGGGCCAGCAGTGCATCTTTGAAAGGTAGTTTGGTTTCATGGGATAATTAATTTATGTTGAGCGTCTTATCTTACAACTAGTACGGGAATCAGTAGATTATTAGTTTGCATAAATCATTAGATGCCATACTTATCTTGCAAAAAAAATTGTTTAAATATTATTTTTAATATTTTTGTTAATAAAATATTAATTATTTTATTTAATTTTTTAATTTTTATAATTTTTTAATGTTTTTATCGATAGAATAATATTTTTTAATATTTGAAATATATTTTTAATTATTTTATTATAGTTTTATAAAAAAATAATACTTATTAATTAATATTAATTCATTGATGCATTTTTCAAAATATTTATCATATAAAATGCAAAAAATTAGATATTTATGATACTGTGTATATCATTCATAAAATGTATGTGAGATACATAGAATCAAAAAAAGTGCACCACACTACAAAATGCTATTATGGGTGTGGATTGGTCAAGTCCACACAATTTGTCCATAGTTCAAAATAGTTGTAGACTGTGGTATGGTGTGGATTGGTCTCTGCCACAAGGTGTTCTCATCCACACTATAGAACACCCCTTAATTAGTTTCCAATTATAAGAGGCGTGTAGAATAAAAACGGAACTATATACGAAGACTACTGGATTGTAAAAATCCAAAAAAAAAAACTGGATTGTAAAATCAATTCAATCCCATAAAATGGAAATGGTAGGGATTTTGATCATCGTCTCCTAATAAAATCCCAAAATCAAGACGTGAATAGATCACATCATATACAATTGTATTAAAGCCAGGTATTTAGATATAAACACAAATACCTGGTGGAAAACATATGATTACGTATAGAAGAGGAATTGCATCTCCTCAAAAGATCTATGGTGGAAAACATATCTTTTCTGCATCATAGATTTTCCTTTGTGTTTATATACCGAATCATGGTAAGGCAGCTATAGGATGATGGGTGACCCGGCGGCCGTAATCAATATTGTTGAAACCTGAGCAGCCAATAAGGAGAAGGCCACCTTCATCAAACAACCAGCGTAGCGTAGCCTGCGTGAATTAAAGAAAATTGTGGACATCGATCAGAGTATGATAAATATGGTGGAAACGTGACCAAATTCGGGCTGGAGAATGGAGAAGCGAGTCATTGAAGTTAGCTGACCAGAGTCACGTTATATGCTTTAATTTGGGGGTGCTGGGTCCCATCTTGTGTACATTCCAGCATGGGATCTGTCTTGAAGGCTCTGCCGCTTCATCAACGCATGATAGAAGCTAATTAATTAAGGGCCGGCATGGCTTGCCTATCTGGAGAGTGGAGAGGTGCTTGAAGAGTGGACGGCCTCCCTCGGTCGTGGCTGGCGCTGGCGTGGTGGTCGGGAGGATCAAGAAGAGGCTACCTCACCCATGAGCCGTGAGCCATGCTTGTAGTTACATTTGTATCTGCTGTTATTGGTGTAGGGGCCGGCCGGAGAAGGCCACCTTATTTGGGAGTCCGGTGATAATATATAGGGGCACGGTGTAGAAGATGCATGAATAAAGATACTCCACCTATATTATATATATTAGTTGGGGACACATCTATCAAATGTAATTAACCGTATCACATAAGCATCATACTCTCCGGCAGCCGGCCGGCGGGCCATGTACACACAACTTTTTTTTCTTTTCTTTTCTTTTTTAATTTTTTAATTTTATCTTTTTCCATGATAGACAAAGATGAGGAAAAAGGTATCTTTCAACCACATGGCTATTGTGCAGGGACTTACCATGTATGAAGAGAGAGAGAGAGGGAGAGGTGGCAAACACATGGGTTTCTTCATCAGGACCACAACCTAGCTAAGAAGCCACTACGCAATTAGGTTTCTGGTCTGTGTAAACTCACTCTACTTCACTACACGAGGTTTGTAGGGAACCTGTCTCCTATACACACCTAAATGCTAGATTCCCAATGGGGAATTAGATGTTAATGAGCTATTGCTTTTCTAGCTACGAGCTTCTCTTCTTAAACTGTCCCAGACTCCAACGAGGAGCTTAATCGATCGAGGTCGATCAAGTCATGCATCAGAGCTGCTTTGGCTTCTTGGCTCGTTAATTGTCAATTCAAAGGCAGCTTGCATATGATCGACAATTTACAGTAACCTCTGTATTGCATTTCAGCACGATGACACTGGACTATTTATCCATAAAATAGCTAGGCTGTAAAGTAACAGAACTAGCATGCAGATGCAGGTGTGTGAGACTGTCTAATTGTAAGAGTATCGCGAACGACTGCCTAGAATTCATTAAATTAAAGCACTTCTTCGGGTCTACTGATGATGAAAATCGGCATTATATTTGACCAAATTCCGAATAAAAGCAACCAAACTAGGAAATCTGGAGATTCATGGAATTGACATTTGAAAAACCTTTCTTTTTTGGTTTTCTATTATTTCCTTTTTGTTGGAATCCGGATTTGCTGCACCTGAAGACTGAAGACTGTACTGTCTATATAAGGTCGTGTAAATGCTCCGCAATAAGGCTGCAACTTGGGCCGGGTTGGTATGAACCCAACCTGAAAAAATTGGGTTGTGTTGGGTTGGTTTGATGTTCGGGTTAGGGTTAGGGTTGAAATTCATGAATCCGACTTTACTTCGGGTTGGGTTAGGGTTGAAATTCATGAATCCGACTTTACTTCGGGTTGGGTTAGGGTTGACCTCTTAGCCAATCCGACCCAATCTGAACCTGACTCTATAGTACATGTCATATATAAATATATGTTATATGTAATATATAACATACATTGATTTGTCTAGATGCATGGTATTTGTATAGCCCCCACCACATAGTATCATGTATTTCTTTTAAGATAATCAATTCACTTAATCGTAAATGATTAAAACCTTAATAATATAATTTTGTKTTTTTGAAAATTTTATTTTTCATCTCCTCTATGTTGTTTGCTGCCCAAGAAAGATCTATTGTAAGCCATAACTCATAATAGACTATGGTTATTTCTAACACTTGTTTTTCTAAATTGTGTACCAAAAAAAAAATGTCAACAAGCAAATACTAATGAAACATAGGATTAATATATGTAGTGAAAGTTGAGTTAAGATCTAAAATCGAGAAATTTATGAGGTTTTAAGGGATGGGAAGAAGGTTAGGTTGGGCCCAACCCGACCTAATCCAGCCCAACTTGCAGTCCTACTCGGCAACCTTTCACTTAGAGATGCATGACTGACGTGGGGTGTTATTATTTGTTAAGCATCCTCTAATACAGCCATCAAGTGCAGTTAATCCAGACTTTTTTTTTTTTTCAAGAAGAGAATATGCCTCAGTATGTTGAACTTTCTTCTCTTTTAATTTCTGCTTAATTAGTAGACTTTTACTTCGTTTGGAGGATAACTAATGAGGAAAGCATTATAAAATTAATGATAGCATAAACTAATCTTAACAGATTGGTAGTGTGATCCCAGACTGATATCATATATATTATATTATATACCCTACATTTCTAAATAATATATTATCTGCAACGCCCGTCACTTTTCATATGGAATATCTAATTAATGATAATAGGCTAAATCCTACCACGAATTATTGATTAATGGAACGTTTTAATCAGAGGAAGAGGAAATTGAAACAGGCTGCTTGGTTAAATAATGTCCAATCCAGGAAGTAAATAGAAATTGAGAACCAGTGGAAAGCAAAATTAAGGTCCAAAACCCGTTAATTTTTTTATAATGATAGTTACTTAGCTTGTAAAATATTTCCCTTTTTTCCCCTTTATTTGTGAAATAACAATTCTATAGTAAAATCACCCTCCGTTGAAGCTGAAAATGAAATCCAGATATAAAAATAGAACAGTCATTTTTCTTGAGAGAGGAATAATTAAAAAAAAAATTGTGTACAATGAGATGAATAAATTAAGATTTTTTTTCTAAATTCCAACGTGGAGATTGAGCTGTAAAAACACAGAAATATTATTGCTCAGTAAGAGAACAAAAAATACATGAACACAGCTCACCCTAGCTACACTCTTGCAACTAGCTAGCGTTATAATTGGAAAAAAGAGAAGGAAAAAGGGAGAATAACAAGATCACTCCTTAAGGCTATGTTTGGTTTGATGGAAAATAAGAATTTCTCTAAGAACTTTCCCTCGACTTTCTGTTTCTCTCTCTTATTTTCCGTCAAACCAAAAGCAGTTTTCGATTTTCAGGTTAGAATTAGATGTTGACAACAATATGAAGAAAAACCCAATTATTCAATGCCGAACTGGATAGATCCTACTCTACACCATGTTACTCCCTTCTCCAAGTCTCCATCCACGACCTACAGGCACGAGAAAGGGAAAAAAAAGAAGGCCCTAAGACAGACTCTCTTCAAAAGCCATGACAGCCAATGGCATTTTCAGGCTTTATAACTTACAGAGAAGAGAAGAGAAAAAAAAACATATAGCTAGCTTGATGATGATGAATATGGAACCGTGATAACTGATAGAACAACAACAACGATCATCTTTTTAATATAAATATATTAATCAAAAGATCAAAGAGAAGAAAAGAAAGAACCGACTAGTGTGGTGCCCGTACACCATAGACTCATGGTTTATACAACTTGGAAAGAGCTTGTAAAACTTTAAGCTGCAACCTCAAATGCAAAATATAATCAGCCGTCTGAAGGAAAAGCCGATCAGGCTGCAACCCTCTTCCACCAGGCACCAGCCTCTGGAGCTTTCTCACCTTCATCCGGACCGACCTACGATCACTCACCCTCCTACCCCGTCTCCGTAAACTCAGTCCGGAACTTCCGTTACGCATAGCTTCTTCTCTCAGGTGAACCGATGTATATCTGCGCCAAAACTTGAATCTGTTGTATCTAGAAGCAATGACGAACCTCTCTAGCTAGCACTAGAAAGAGAAAGAGAATCTCTGAACCAGAACGAGAAGGGAGGAGAAGGGAGTTTGAGTAGCCGAGGGACAAAGGAAGAAGAAAGGGGGTCAGCTATAAATGAGAGGGGGTAGAGGGTGAGAAAGAGAGGGACTGACCCATGTGCGCCGACCTGCTTGGCTCCAAGGGAATTTCCTCTCACACGCCCAGTCTTTTGTCGTTTTCCATCTGCCACGTCAATGCGCTACACACGTGTCTGACAGACTCGCACGCTCTCTCCAGCCACTAGTTTTGTTTACTTGCTTGTATCTGGTCCTCGTAGTCCCCGAATCCCGGTACCTTCCCTTTCGGTCGCAGGTGTTCAGATCCCCTGCGTGATTTGATGCGATACAGATCCAACGGCCCAAGTCATTCATTTCGTACTCTCCAAATTTTATGCAGGTGGATGGAACTCCGAACTCAAGAGTCGATCCTCTGAACTCTGGACCATCGACTATACTAAGCGGGTCGCCAGTCTCCCTGTGAATGTATTATCATGTATATATAACTGGTCATTTGTTCAGTTGGCATCCTCTTGTCCTGTTGCCACAAAAATTAGGCTCATGGATCTGCCTTGGTCAAAGACAAAGACATATCCTTCACAGTTTTCCTAACCAGCTGGTCTATTCTCCAGGTCGAACTTGAACCAGTCGACTGTAGAATTCTATAAAAACTATTAAAAAACAGTGTAGTAGACCTTGGCCTCAGGCCCTCAGCATGTTAGGTAACTTAGGTCTCCCTCGGACCGGTTTAACATAAAACCGGTCAAACCTGATGAATGCTTATGGGCCTGGCCAAAGGGAAGTTGGATCGAATCACCTTCATAAATTGGCAAATTGCCCCTTAAGTAAATGGTGGGGATCCAAACTATGAGAGACTTCTAATTAATCTATTGCTGACCTAGCCGAATATAAATAGAAAGTTTCTAAGAATGTCTTGTATACTGTCTTCAGTCTTCACGTGGAGTCTCCCTTGAATTAATATATATATACATAATCATGCTGTAGAGATAAGGCCATTCCAATCTACAACTAGAGAGTGTGAAGAAAAACGGGATGAGCCACCTCCCTACACCTAATCAATATGCTGGTGCCTGGTAGTGTTCAAGATTTGATGATTTCACTAATTAAGAGATGAGAATTGTCCAAGAAGAAAGAAGCTGATGAGCCAAGCCGGGCCAAGCAGTGATCTGAGCACTCAAAGGAGATCAGAAGCCATAGGACCCACGCGCGCAAGGGGCCAAAGTTAAATAAAGCCACGGAGGTCAACTCCCATGGATTATTGGATTAGACACAAAACCGAGTCTCAATGGGAGAAGAGTGTCTATTTATCTAACGTGTATGAAACCACGTAAGCAGGCATTTGTGGTCCCCTCCACACCTGCCTCAGCAAATTTTCGAAAAAACTGGAGAGTTGAAGGAACAAGGCATGTGAAGGATGATGATGACTTTGACAGATGGATTTTCCCACGTGGATATAAGCTTGATAATTATATATATATATATATATATACAACCAAGCCGCATGAAATATATTTCTTTTCCTTTCATTTTTGTATATATAATTTCATGAATTAAATTAATGAAATACTATACGGGTATGCATGTTAGATGTGTGTATGATGGTGCATTACATAATGAATGCATGTATGCAACGTCACTCATGTGTGGTCCGACTAGTACTAGGGAAATTAGTAATAGAAAGCTTGAGCCCTCGTGTGACGATTTAATGTGTGCAGGTGCGTGGGTGACGATGATGAAATTAGATAGGAAAAAGAAGGTATTCATGTGCTCTTGTCGTTGATGCCAACTTGCACATCTCGCTGTGCTTGTCATCCAACTGATGATGTAATTGGGCTTTGCATAATACATCCAAATGGAGGGAGGGAGAGGACCCCTAAGAAAAAACCCATCTCTCGCTCTCTCATCTAGAAACTAGAATCTATGCGTCTATTCTAACATGCTTCTCCTCATCAACCCATCTGTCATTGAGTCTTTCCTTAGGTTTGGTCGGTTTGAAGTGGCTCGATCACCCACCCCATTTTGTCGCCTTTTGTGGCTCTCACTCCAATTCACAAGAGCTGCGCTATTCCTTGCTCGATGGCTTGGTTAGAATCTCAAAACCACTAGTGGGGAGCACATGTGTTGCTATTAGATAATAAAGTCTCTTCTATGTGATCGAATAGCTTTTGGCGAAAAAAAATAGTATATATTTAGGCGATATGCAACGTAGGAAGCCGATGTATTGCCACGTGTTCCACAACAGAGCTACCGTTATAATTTATTCCAATTTAGTGGTGTCTATACTCTTTTTTTTTTTTTGGTAAAGAGTGTCTATACACATGTTACACATGAAGTGGATATGGATTGATGAGAAGAACCATAGACATGATACGTGAAACTGTTGTGAACAAAGACATCATACATGTGATTATGTGATCAATAGAGCAGTACCAGCCCTCAGAGAGAGAGAGGGGGGGGGGGGGGGGGGGGGGGGGGTTGCTGGTTTATACGTAAAAAGGAAGTTATATATTATTAATAATTATTTAAGCCACCTATTCATTTTCTTAATTTGAAGTGTATATATAACGATCATAACTGTTAAATAACGTCGTTGGGCTCGAGGCCCAGCTCATATGTGGAAGGCCATGGCCTACTAGCTAGTAGTCATCTACTACTATTACTAGTGACAACTATACTGTTATGCGTGGGGAGGCTCGTGCTCCGCACATGCTTCATAGGCCTTGGGGCTTTGATTGGCGGAACCAACCTACCAAGTAGAAGCAATTATTTAAAGAATAACTTAAAAAAGAAAATCCATGTAATTGGCTTGCTATATATGTTTGTTGACATAGCATAAAGAAGAAGAAGAGGAGTAAATATGATAATGAATTGTCAAGGTCCATCACCGTTATCACTGTTGTCTTTTGTTCTCGTTATTATATAAAACTATAAACCGTTGGTATATATGGTGCAATAGCCAATAGGACAGACACTATACCTTACATCCTACCCGCTTAACAGTGAGACAACTCATTCATCTTGATTTTTGACCATTCAATAGGTAGACATAAGACATCGTCTTTAGTGGCACAGTGGCACAAGACGAGATATATATCATACGAACTATGTATTTGGGCGAGCGGGGCCCACTTGAATGGTCTCGATTTGATAGCCACGCTAACGATACACACTCAGGCTAGTTAATAGTTTGAGAGCTTCGATTCGACCCCGTCGGCCAGAGCCAGAGCAGTTCATAAATCATAAATAATAAAGCTAGCATTATTGAGATGGAGTTATTAAAGAGGGAGAGAGAGAGAGAGAGAGAGAGGATGGGGGGACCGCATGCAGTCCGCAGAGGAGTGTGGACAGCTTTCTAAGGTGTAGAGAGTGTAGACAATGGACGAGTGGAGTGGAGTGGACTTCTCTTTGGCTCATAAGCCGTAGTATGTATGAGAGCTTTCTTATGCCCGGCAGGAAACAAAAGGAGTCCTGTGTCAACGTTAGAGTGGACTTGAAGGCGCTCAGCCTGGATTCAATTTTTATGTCACTTCTGACGTTTTTCTTGTCTACTTAATTAATTGGACGTGGATATACAGCCTTTTACGTGGGTTCATTTCAGTGGTTGGCGTAGGAAGACCTTGTCATGGGCGTAGGAGCGAAGGCAATAATGTGATGGTGGTTAGAAAATAAGTAAGGGTAAGGGAAGCCTTGTTTACAGTAGTTAGTATATAGAGAAGGCGGGAGAGGGGGGGAGGGGTGATGTGGTTGGGTGACGTTTTGAGTGGAGTGCCGTGCCGTCCCCCCAGCTGGCTTTAGTGGTGGGAACGGAACGCACATGGTTGCACATGACTCCGTTCTCCTTTGGCCTTTCTAACTTCTAAGGGATATGGCCCACATGCCTAGACCGGTTGGGCCGGGCCCCATTAAGGACTGAATGAAGGACATCCCTCCTTTTGTTTTTTGTTTTTTTGGAAACACAAGTATATACCCAAATGAGTCACCTTTACAACATCGATTGGCAGACATCAACTCTTTTGGACCCACTTAAGGTTCAAAATTTAAAAACCCAAGACTTGTTTAATTTCCAAATCGTCAAGGAAGAAAGGAAACTTCTTGCATGACCTATTATCAATGGCTACCTAGACCCATCTGTGCATCACAAAGTAATAGTCAAATACTCAATGATTGATGGTATTTGGTACATGCAACATTTAAGGGTGGCAATCGGGTAGGTTGGGTTGGTTTAAGTTGCAGTTGCAGGTTGAAGAGCAATTCACCCACATCCATGAATAATCGGTTTACTTATTACAAACATGGGTCCAACTCAACTCCCTACGTTCAATCCAATCCATTAATTAATTTCAACCTATTTAAATTTGAAAAGTTTTCTATTCACCTCTCTATCAATTCATGAACATTTAAATTTTAAACTTAGATACAGTGAGTACCTTTTACCTAACTCAATTCAATCCATCTAGATTGCTTTTCGGGAAAAAAACAAAAAGAAAATCCAATCCATCTAGATCAACTCAACTCACTTGTAAAATGGTTGTATTAACATAGGTTACAAGTTGATGCATCAAGTAATGAAGTACCACCACTAGCTTATAAGCTTGCAATCCCACTTCATGATCAAAGAGAGAGTATAAGTAATTAAATAGGGTTATAAACTTGAGGCCTTTGGAGTTTGGAGCATCGACAAAGGAATACAACAAAAGATCTTCGATCTAGGTCAAAAAAATAAAAATAAAAAAAGAATTAGGAGTGTTTGGAGTCACCCAGCTGAAGGAATTGAAAGGATTCTACTTTTCCATCAATTCCATGGAATTTAAATAACCAGCATCCCTAGAAATTTCATGTGTAAAGAACGCGGAATTGAAGACATAAATTCAGCTAGAATTTAGAGACTTTCTATCCCCCTTTTTTTTTTCTTCTTCAGTTCAGCCTTGATTCATACACTCAACTAGTGATTCTGTTTCAGGTTCTTACAACTGGGGAGGGAGTGGAGGGGTCGATCTTATACACACACTCACACTCTGCTAGAGCCTTACTGGGTATTAATTCCAAGTAAATGCTACAAGTTTATTTCTCCTTTGCTTTTCTTTCTATGGAGACATTTTTTTCATTTACAATTTCAGCTGATAATAGGTGTATTGGGGTGGGTTTGTTGGGCCACCCCACCCCAACCCTAAAATAAATAACCCAAAAAAGAAGAATCAACACTCTTTATCATACAAGTAAATATCAAATTGACAAGCAAAAGAAAATAAGATAGTCTAAGAAATGATAGAGCAGTAATTAATTACTTGGATCTAGGGGTGTAAATGAACCGGTTTTGGATTGGGCCCGCCCAAATCAAAATCAATTTAGATGGATTGGATGGACCAATAAGACATATTGAATTGGACCAGTCCAGACTTAATGGTCCAAAGTATTTATTGGATTGACTTAAACCTGGTCCATTTATAATGGATTTATATTGAATGGGGTTGGATTGAACCAATGTCCAATCCATTGATAGAAGATAAGAATACAGATATTAATGGACCAGATTTGGATTAGAACTAATCTAAATTAAAACCAATTTGAACAGATTGGATGGTTCAGATTGAATTGAACCGATATAAATTGATCTCAAGTATTCACTAGATTGGATTAAACCTGATCCATATGTAATGAACTCATATTGGACTGGATCGGCCAATTGACACCCCTACTTGGATCCATGCCATCACACAAGGCATTAATTCAAAAACCCTTAACTGTTTTTAGTGCTTGAAGTTGCTGGTTAATGCTTGATTTAGGTTCTTTCTGCTGGAGAAATATTGATGGAGTAGGTATGGATAGGAACGGGATGACATATAAATAAAAACTTCATAGGAGGGGCTATAGAATAATAGAAATAATCAGGAACACTTTATGTGTACAGAACAAAGGTGTGTTCTCTAATCTCTCTTGTTTCGTTCCGTAGCCCATTGTACACGCCTCCATTTGTAGGCTTGTAGCTCATCCAGATTTTTTTTTAACGAGAATGGTCATTCTCAATAAACTCCATATAATTTAGTTACATGTGGTCATGTGTATATGCAGTTATGCATTCATTTGTTAATAAAACCCTTTTTTTTTCTCTTTTGGTAAACAAAGGAAGACTTCATTAATCAAAGAACAAGGAATTTTAGTTCAATGGAAAGGTATGGTACCGAAAGTGTACAAAATTAAAACTTTAACCAATTGGAAACTCATGAATTTGAATGAATACAAATATACAATGTATAGAGAATTTTAGCCTACGATCAAATGGGCCTCAGCTAAAAGATCTTTCTAAGCAGATATGTCTAATTGAATTATTTGATAATTTTGAGTGTGCTGATTTTTGGTATAATGCAACCTATCTGATAATCTAATGATGGATTTCATTTTCTTAACTTAGACACACATAGCAATTCATGTAGGAAGTAACCTTGTTGCTGTCATGATGAGGGCTCTCGTTGTAACGTGCTTCTAATTATAGTAGCGTCATATTATATTTTTAAACAGATTTCATCTATGGTTTCCAATTTTATCTCTTAACAAGGATTCCTACTTTTTCCTTCTTTTCTTTGCATTTTCTTTCAAATCAAACACAGTCTTAAATTTCTTCATTGATAAACTTAGAGACCATAATAAATATAATAAATATGGATGGTCATAGGAATCTATGTTATTTGGTTTAATCGTTAAAATTTATTCTATGATAAATGAAATACGGAAAATATAATATCAATAATACAAATTTTCCTTTGATTTTTTAATTAATTATTTGCTTATGGAGTGGTCAATCTTCAAAAGTACTGGTTTGGTCAAAGAAAATGCATGGGTCTTAATTAAGGGTGATCATTCCTAGCCTAACTTAGCCCAACCTAAGTTTAAGCCCCTTAACTATGTATCTATGTATGTATACCTCTAAAAAAATGTGCATGTATACATTAGGATAAGCCCATTATCCTAAATGTTGAGCCCTGCCTGGGTTGGTTTTAGTCATGATTACCCTTAGTCTTAAAACTCTTAGGCCCTGTTCGTTTTTCGGTAAATTACTTATCCAGGTAAATGCAGTTACCTGGGTAAGTTTTTCTTGGAAAACACTTATCCGGGTAAGTGCATTTATCCATGTTCTTTTATTTCTCATGGAAATAAGGTAATGACCATTTTGTCTATAAAAATTCATTATTAAAATGGGCATTTTTGTCTAATTCAAGTGTTGGCAACTTTCCCCATAGGTGGAAAAATTATTTACCCACTTAGGAGATGTGGTACCCAGGAAAATAAAATTTTCCTAGTCCCCACATAAATCTGAAAAAAGAACATGAGATTCTTGGTCAATGAGAACCAAAATCCCATTGACCAACTTTCCCCCTTCTCAAAATCTGAAAAAAAAGCGCCCCCTTAATTGGATCCAATTATTCCTACAGAGATATGATTTTTATTTTTTAGCATATGAACAGAATAAAGATCTCTATGTTAGAGAATAAAAATCTATTCAAAGACCTCACCTAATAAAGATTGTTTGACCAAGTGATTTAGTGTTTGACCATCACCCATCATAATCAATTAAATTTCAGCACTGGTATATACTTATCTACGCATGAAGGGGCATGTTAAAGATTTTATTCAACAATCTCTGCTAACAGTTTAAACCTTTAGGGTAAAAGGGTTTTTGGAGTTATTTACTGCCCCACGTGATTTCACATGGTGTACTGCCCCTATCTTGAATTTAATAATTTTTGAACGATGTTACCATGTTTGGGAGACCCTATGTTACATGTCAGGGTGGGTCCGGTCGAGCTGGGGCCAACTGGGCCCAAGTCTAGGAGCTTGAAGAATCAATCCCCAATACCTTGTTATTACAAGGGCAGAATACAAATTCATTAGGCCTGGTCTGACTCCCAAGTCCAAAATCCAAACCAAGTTGCAGCCTTTATTATTAGCAAATGCAAGGACAGGCATAAAAGGCCCATATAATAATGGTAAGAGGAAGTGGAACAGAGTGTATTGGTGATTGATCAGATATTCCAAACTGATGATAGAGTCTTCAAGAAAGGAACAAGCAAATCGCCATGGAACATCATATGGAGAGGCTATGGCTGTGAATGGATCGAATATAGGTAGATTTAAATTTATTTTTTTATTTTTATATTCGAATTCAAGTCACATTTATTCCGGATTTAAATAAAATTCAGGTTACAAGCGAATATTGAGAAGAATATATGAGCATGTATATTTAAATAGGAGAGGCTTCAGTGTTCACAAGACCCACTGTTGGTACAGCCCTTTTGCAGCCCTTCATTGGGAATATCTCTGTAATTGTATGCTTTTTTTCATGGGGAGATATTTCCGATGCAATACTGCAATAGACCGTGCCAATAGTGTGAGCATGGTCTTGTGAGGACCAAATCTGATTTCTTTAACCAGAATTGAACTAGATATGGATAAATATAAGATAGAGTTTAATTATAAATAAATCAAATTCAGATTATCCTTCCCAACCCAACTCCCCTCCCCTTCCTACTACTCCCATTAAGCCATGTCACCATTCCCAACCTAACTGTCTAAAAATATTCACAGAATCTCTCTCCTAAAGTATCTCCTCTAAGCCATTAGGAAGTACATGTTACTCCACTCCCCAATCAATTCCTAAAATATTTCTCCCAAAATTTTCATATTAATAATAAATAGTTAAATATGGTTAATATTTAATCCAACTCGTATTCAATGAGTATTAAATAACGTTATTACCAAAAGTTAATATATATGGTTAGTAAATTACCAAAAATTGAATTTCTAATTAGTATAGTTAGTTAATTACCAAAACTTAACAAATATTGTTATTAATTAACTCATCATGACTTTTTAAAGTATTTTGGGCAAATACTATTATATTCATGTTAATTAACAACATCTTATAGAAATTGAAGACTCTTTAACTAATTTCTATATAATTGAGAATTATATTTAATAATTATCAAAAAGTATAAAATTTTAGTTATTGCTATTACTATAGTTAATAATCGAATGCAGATGGGGGAATAAAATATTATAGTGTTGGAAAATGAAATTATTAAATAATTTATATTGGAAAATAAAAGATAAATTAGTGTAATTTTGCTAGTAAACTACCTAATAAAAATAAACATTTAATAACAATTTAAAATAATTTTCAATAGATTTCCATAATTACACAAATGTAATAAAAATTTCAAAAATTTTCATAAAATAGCATCTTGGAAATTAAAAGATATATTTTTTTTGAAAGTTTATTTAAAATGTATTAAACAATTATTGGAATATTTTGAAAATTTTAGGAAAATTTATTACATTTAATAGATTTTGGAAAACTATGAAAAAATATGTAAATTTCATTGTAAATTATTAAAGATAAATGAGTATGGGAAAGGGAAAGTTGTAATTTGAACCAATAATTACACAATTTATTAAGATAACTAGTATAATATTGGGAAAAGGAAGTTATTGATTAGCTTATATTAGAAAATATAAGATAAATTAGTGTAAATCTATAAGTAAACTATTTAAAAAATACAAATGTAATAATTTTCCAAAATTTTCATAAAATTACATTTTTGAAAATTAAAGACAATTTAGTATATCAAAATTTACCATGTAGCTGATACTCAATATATCATTTTTGATCATTTTTGTCATAAAAAATGAATATTGGGTTGACAGGGAGTGGGTGTCTTGCCTTGAACTTGCTTGACACTAGGGATGGGGCGGGGAAAATTCAAGGGTTCCCCATGCTTGATGTGGATTGGGTGCCTTGCCCTGAAATCACCCAACACTGAGGATGAGACGGGGAAATTCGAGGATTTCTTGTCCCCAATGGGGAGTGAGTGACTTGTCTTGAACTTGCCTAACACTAGGGATAGGGCAGAGATGGGGTGGAGTGTCTTGACTACGGGGTGGGGATAGGGATGTGGTACCCTGCCTCGTTGCAATTCATATATAATTGTTAATTATTAGTGAAATTAATAAAAATGTTAGATTTTATAATTATTTTTATTTATTTAAAGTCAATCGAAATTTCATTTAAAAATAATGAAAATAATAACAATTATTAAAATTACTACAAATGATTAATAAAATTAAATTTATTAAAAATATTTGTTCATATTAAATTAACAATAATTATTTTCTATAAATCAATGTTAAACGAAAATACAATTATTAAAATTTTAAATATTAACAATAACTTGGAATACTTTAATTAATTAACAATAAATTTTGATTATTAATTTATCAATTAATTAATAATAAATAAAATTATTCAATGTTTCAGATTTTTCCATCATCACATGGGTCTCTGCTAGTATATATATATATATATATATATATATATATAGTTGGGGACGAGCTACACCTAAACTTGTGTGGGTTAGTTTTGCTATTAAGTAACAAAGAGAAAACCTTTATGTTGACATTCCCGTATGATATGAATTGAAGTGTTCAAAAACGAATTCCATTCTTTGAAGTAAGGTTGGCATTTCCATTTTCAGCCCAAACGCAACAATAATCAAGACAATTTTCACCCAAACATAAGCTGTTCTTCTCTGTTTTATCCATTTCTCAAAACTTAAAAAGACAGAATCAAGTACTATCACCCAAAAAAAAAAATGTATTAGCTAAAATGGAAAATATTTGAAGCAAATGGGCACCTTTCGTTGTGGGCTGGTTTCTCGGACCAGTTTACTTTTTCTAATCCATAAACATTTTGTGGGCACAACGCACAAAGTCGATCGCCGGTTCAAAACAGCATAGGGGTTACATTCTGTGATGGTTGATGCTTTCTGGGTATCGGCATCATCGGCTCAACGCTCGCGAGTCGGCCCTCTTCAGGCTTCAGCTTCCTCACACGATGGGTTCTCTCTTGCTCTGCTAATATGCTCCTTCCTTACACCTTTAGAGCTTCTCATGCTCATGCAATTGCATTCGAAGTTCCAACTTAACTGCAGGGTATATATTGGTAGTTTTTGTTGGGTGCATTGTTCCTCACCATTTTTGATACTTTTTGATGCAGTTGCTTCTTTCGTGTTTGTGTTTGTTGGAGTTAAAGTAAATGTTTTCTTAGCTTGAAATTGTGTTGGTCTTATAGTCCAATTATTGATTTTTTTTTCCTTCTTATGCATGTACTAGCATCAGTTCTCAACAAGATGAGCTTTAATCTATAGTTTTTTCCCAGTTGGTCCAAATCATCCATTCATTTTATCACCTATGAATATGGGCTCAAAGTAATTTTGAATTTCCATTATTTTCTCTTACGGGTCTGTGTTGGTACATGTACATCAAGAAAAGCAAAAACAAGGGATATCCTCGGCTACATCTATGCATTGAGGAAGAAGCCATTTGCAGCATATAACGAATAATAAGTAATTGATTCCTGAAATGATTGAAGTTGAACCTCTTAGAATCATCCAGATATTCGTTTATAACTTTTCAGCATACAGTTAAGAACAATAAAGTAAAAGATAAATGCCTAAAAACACAGTTGTGGTATATCTATAGGTCCAGTATATGGAGAAGGGTGAAGTATTCCATAATATGTGCTTCCCTTTGCAAGGAACCCTGGATTTGCCACAAGGATACAAAATTCAGGAATTATTTAGGGATGCTCCATTGCTGCTTATGGGACAAAGAATGAGACTGCACCTTATATCAGAATCGGAAATGCAACTATGCTACGAATTGCTTTTGTTGAAATGCAATTGAATTTCCTCATGGCAGAGGTAGATGGAAATCTCTATGATATCACTGGAGGGAGATTGGACTGAAATGTTTTGTGTTTGACACTGACCAATTGGGGTGCATTTTTTTATTCTGGTTCCCACATTCTTGGAGAGGTTGATTAGGAATTACATTGCCCTGCTTGGTGTCTGGTATAAATGCCACATCTGTTAGAAATTACATTCTTGGATAAATTAAATGCCACATCTGCTGAATAATTTCATAGCTTCCAATTCCACATGTTTTGGAAGTTAGTTTCATAGCTTTATTTATCATGACTTGTGATTCATGGCTTAATTGATGTGAATCTTTTAGTGGCAGCCTCTTGAGATGGAGTAACACGTTCTGCTTGGGCCTTGTACCACTAGAGGAAAGGTAAATGACATAGCATAGTTACTCCTTAACTGTTTTAACATGTGGAGCTGTGGACAACAATTTTATTTCCTCTGTTTTTTTTTCAATTTTTTTTTTTTTTTTTTTTTTTTGGGGGGGGGGGGTGGTATCAGTTGGTACTGCCTTATCTTTGTTTAATTCCATCTTACTGATTCTGTCCCAGGAATTTGATCTGCATTAATGAAGTAAGATTGGTGTTTATTTGACAAATATTTCACCTACCTTATGAAGCCAATGTGACATGTAAGTTTCAGCTGTAATATATGCACACATACACATGCATACATTCATGCACATAACTTTTTATTTGATATGTACTGCCTACACTCACACAAGAGCTTCCAACTATAACTTTTTATTTGATATATACTGCATTACCGCTACATTGCATTGATCTGGTCTATCAACAATAGCAAATTGATGAACAGCTTCAGAAAGAACCATGTACAGATTCTAAACAGGAACCCCATCCAACTTTGTGATATTTATCATCATTTCTCTTTTCTAAGGAAAACATTGAAATACATGATAGTTGGTCCATTTGTATATCATGGTCCACATGGGATTACAATATCCATACATAGTAGGTCCCACAAAAAGAAGTGGCCCATGTATAATGAAGTAAAAGAGGGAAGAAGAGAGCGAGGTCATCTAGACTCCTTTTTTTCTTTTGCTAAGAAAATTTATTAAGAGAGAAGATACTGGTGTTTTTGCTAATATGAAAAGAGGAAAGAAGTCTATCAATGCCTTAAAACAAAGGAATGCCAGGAAAAAAAATACACTATGGTTCTTAATACATTTGTTGATAAGGAAGTGGAGATTGGCAGGCTTTTGGGTTTTTCTTTTGTGGGCAGAGAAGCTTTTGTCAGAAGAGCCTTTGAAGAGTTCGAGAAGAGAAGGAAAGAAGAGAATTTGGAGAAAAAACCATTAGGGGAAGGGGGAGAGGCTTGGAGTGAGAAAGGACAGGAAGAAGATTTTGAGGGGGAGGATTAACTGCAGCTTTAAGGGGGTTTGTGGGGGATTTGGAGTTGATATAGGAGAAAGGTGATTTTGCTTTTCAAATTGTTCAGAGTTTGGGGAGAATGTTGGGAGCTTGGACCCTTGGTTGAGTTTCAAATATGTGTTTTCTTTTGACTAGTCTTGTAGTTTGGTGTTGGAGGTGTTGCCTTGGCACCTCTTGTGGATGTATTCAACTCTTCTTTTATTTTTAATAAAGCCTTTCCTTTTATTATCAAAAAAAGAAAAAAGAAAACATAAGGCGACTGATCTGGCAAGGAGACCCAGAAAACAACTTTCTTCCCGAGATTGCTTCTAACAAGTGAATCTGTGATCTAGTTAGCAAACCTAGCAACCTTGATGAACAATATGTTCAGACTAGAGGCTAACAATCATCTAGACCAAGATAAAAATCTTTAAGTAGCAGTTCATATTTGGATTGATCTGGACTACTTATCTGTCCATGACTTCTAGTTTGAAGAGGGCAATGCAATTTATTGCTGTAAAACTATATCAGCACATTTAGACCAGATTCTGGGTACAAAGAGAATTTTAGTTACAGTGACCAAAAAATGCAAAGATTATTAAGCAAGAATTATTATTAAATTGTTCTTGAGCAAGAAATATTATTATCTTGAGGATTATATGGGCAGATTTAGATGAAAATGTGAAAGGAAGTAGTTAGTAAACCATGACCTTGTTGATAGATTGGTATCTGAAATTTAGAGAGGAGCAATAAGGATTTGGTGGTGCAATTTTTCTTCTTATTATTATCCAACTTCCAAGTAAAAATTTTTGGGAAAGGCTTACTCCTGTTACATGTTCCATCTGAATCCTGAAGTGGTTACTTGGCGGTTCTGAAAGCTGAAGTTCCTTTAAAATCTTCCTATCTTTCTTCTACCCTTACATATGGGACTGTATGCCCCTTAAGATGGAATAGCTTTCTGTATTTTATGCAAGGGATTTGTTCACTGTTTGGATTCCAGTTAATCAGTTGTTTGCTGTAATTTCATTGGTACTTCCTCAATTTTTATGAAAACCAATTGGGGTTATGCTCATATACTTTAGTAAACCCAGTGGATGGCCAACAAATTCCTGGGATCTGTGGAAATACTATGTCAAGCAGATTTTCTTTGACTACACTAAAGTTGGATGAAGTCAAATAGCATGGTTATGGAATCTCTGTCATTTGCATCGCTTGTGTAGAATCGGTTTTTTGTTTGAGTCAATTATGTGACCTTTATTAGTTGCCTCATTACTATCTATTTGACTTTTGATATTTACCTATATGTCTATTTTGTTTCCCTTTTGAACACATTATCTGGTTAAATACTAATTATATATACCTTCTTAAACTCAACTTTATTACAGCCATTTGGATTTAATATTGAAATGTTAGTTCTATCAAGTGCAGCACTCTGAGATGATTTCTCTAAGGTCCAGTTTCCTTGATCCCAAAATTCTTTGAAATCTTAGCCATTATGGGAAACAGGGATATGACTCTCCATTTTCTAAAATTCTAGACAAAGATACAGGTACAGTTATCCCATGTAATGTGCTTATATCATGTGTTTATATCTAGCTTTTGAAGCAAAATGTCATTTCTCAAGACTATGGCTTTCCAAATTTAATTAAATTTCTGACATGTGCTCATATTTTTATAGCATAATTTGTTAATATACTACTTTACATATTTTAACGGTGGTAATGCTATTGAGTACTTCAAAAATATCCATGCAATATCCAGTATTGTATCTGATAAGTATCTGGTACACTAGGCATGTACAGGTATTAGGGTATCATAGAATCTTTAGTGTTTTTTCTGAGATTCCTGGTCTTGCTTCACCCAAATTTAGATATTAGTTGGATAATGGGTGCAGAATTTTGGTTTTTTCAAAGTCATTAATTTTTTTTTTGTTTTTTTCTTAGTATTGACATGATAAAAAAACCATGGTAATCTCAATGTTATTTCCTTTATGTTCTCATAGGTTAGAATCAGATGCATCAAACTTGTTATTATGCTGATGTTGATACATTGGATAAAAAAATTCAAAAATAGGTACAAATTTTGAATTGCTTACTAACACCCAAAGAAAAAGGGAAATAAAAGAAAGAAGAGAAAATTCTATGCATGCACTTGTCATTACATATTATGATAAAAGCTTTAAGCTCCTGTATTAATGTAACTTGAAATGTTGACAACATGATAAATTCCTACTTACATGTGTCAGATTGTTCAGACTGTGATAAGTTTTGAATTGTGTGTTTTCTTCTCTGTATTTTAAATGTAAGTATTATGTATGGTTTTTATGCATAAAATCCATGTTAAAGAGCCTTGGTTTGGGTATATGCATAGAAATCCAATCTTTCTCAACAACTCATTAGAGCGTTGTTCCATTAGAGGGCACAACAAGAATTCTGTTTCACCACTCCACTCTAATAATAATGTCATATTTTCATAACTGTAAGAACCAGATCTGTTTATCCAAAATCCTTTTCATAATAAATTAAAGAGAATATAATTAAAATATAAAAAATATTATATCATAAAGTAAAAGTTTATAAGGATCAGGTCAGAAAATCAAATAGATGGAAGATAATTGAGGTTGTTAGTTTGGAAGTGTGATCAATTGTCATTTCTCTTGGTATTCTTGTTGTTTCCTCTTTAATTGTAATTTGTAATTAAGATGTGTTGTTTGTGGGGTTAAGGTTTGCTATATAAGAGCACCAAGGATTTTTTTAAGCATTTTTCTCAATACTCCTTTATGTTCTATCTTTTAAGATATTTTTTTTTGTAAAAACTATAGTAAGAATGTTGATATCACTCAAAGTAGAAACTTAAGAAGATGAAAAGCACACACATCTTCAAAATTTGGATGGGCCATCACCCAATGCAAAATAAGATTTCCAATATCAGCATATGCCTTTTGCTCCCATGCTTTTTATCAAAATTCTTCTCTCTCTCTCTCTAAATTCCCAACACACTGAAGAGTGCCCCGAAAAAGTGTTACCTTCTTATTACCTAAAAAAATGGCCAAGCAAAGAATAAATACCTCCTGGGGATGAATAGGCCTGAAAACTGGTTTTCTAAACAGAGAAAAGAATTAGTTAAAAATAAATTCAGCAATTTTGCAAGATATCAATATATGTACAACATCTTTTCTATTATTGCACATAAAACAAAAAATTGTTCCTCAACCGTTTACTTTTTAAATGATAAATGGTTCGACCAAAAATCTTGGGTTGCATGGACTCACTAAGATGGGTCAACCAACTGGGTATGGATATGGGTACATAGGCACACTGCACATTGGACATAAAGTCTTTAATTTCCGGTTAGGCAAGCATGCTATATTTAAAACTATGCTAAGTAGAAACTTCAAAATCCTTCTATAATGTGTTGACTTCTGGGACAACTAACTCCCCTTCCCCTCATAGGAAGATTTGGCTTTCTGCTGTCCCCCCCTAGAATTTGCTTCTTTGTTTGGGAGGCTTCTTGTGGCAGCATTGATACTTGTGATATGATTTTAAGAAAGAGAAAAGGACACCTTTATGTGGCTCCTCATATCTGTTGTATATGTGTATGAAAGATGGGGAGTCTTGTGGCCACCTTCTGATTAATTGTGGAAGTAGCCAGAAGCCTGTGGCAATTCTTTTTGGACACCTTCTACAGAGGCAGATTTCACTGGACCCCTCCTAACTCAGTGTCTGACCTTCTTTTACAATGGCCTGGATGTACGTCAAATAAAAGAGGTGCTCTCTACGGAAAGGCGATCATGCATGCAGTTTTCCGGTGCATTTGGGAGGAGTGCAACAAAAGAATTTTTTACGATAAAATACTCTTCCCTGGATGAGTTAAAAGGAAGGGTGCTTTTTCGCATTAACTCCTGGATGAAGGTTTCTAGTATGTCCAGGGGCATTTCTATGGGAGACGTAGAAAGAAATTTGGGGCTGGTTCTGAGTTCCTCAAGTTTAGATAGAGCTCACACAGTTCCTGTGACCCCGAAACCCCCTACAGATTTTGTTCTCCAGTTTGATGGTAGTTGCTTGAGTAGACTTAACCACAGAGGTCAGGCAGGAATAGGTGGCAGAATTCTCATTTCATTAGGCACTCAATTTTGGGCCTATAGTGGACCCATTGAAGAGGCTGAAGCTGTTGAAGCTGAGGTGCAGGCCTTGCTGATGGGGCTGAGGTGCGTAAAATCCCTGAATATTTCTTCAGTGGTGGTGGAAGGAGATTCAAAGGTGGTAATAAGCTGGATGTTAAATCAGCAGGAGGGACCTTGGAGATTCTCTCATCAAATCAATGAAATCAGGGTTATCCAATTGCAGCTTCACTGTGTCTTCAGGTGGATTCCAAGGAATTTGAACTCAATAGCAGATGCTCTTGCTAAATCTGGGGTGGGCAGGGATTTTTGGTACAGCAATATAGAGCTTCCTTTTTAATGAGTAGGGAAGGCTTTTTGGTTTTTGTTTAGTTCCTGATTGATGTATCTCTTATATATCCTGTATATCCCTCCCCTTTCTTTTAATGAAAGTTACCTTTTCTCAAAAAAAAAAGGCATTGTACCTCTGCCTAACATATATTTAATCTGTGTTTTACGCTATTAATATCCAATATAAGAAGCATCAGCAATAAAAGAGGAGCAACAAAAAAGCTAGTACTCAAAAGTAATAATTATGCACAAGAAATCTATAGTGTCAGGTTAAAGAGACACCTGATCACACATTGGATGTATTCAAGTTTCAATTTATAAAACAGAAATGCTAATCGTACACACCCATGGAGCGTTTAGCCCTTACAACACCTTCTAAATAAGATGTTGTCTTCTCTAGTTCAACAATACCAAGGACTCCCTCACCCCCCCTTTCCAGGCATGACAGGTGTCTTATGTAGGGGGTGTTGTAAGTGCTACACAATCATAAAGCGTGTGATATTAGTATTCCACTTTCTAAAATGCAGCAGATTCTAACATTGTAAGTATTTGTATTTGGTGAGTATCAAAATGAAGGAGCCAGTACCTGTGTCTCAGTGTCTAATACTGAACAGAATCTGATACATCATCTTGAGAAAAACTGAATTGCAGATATGGTTGATTGCATACATTGGAAATATCAGAAATTTTTATAACATAACTTAAGAATGCAAATAGGATCAGATTATTTATGTGCAAAAAAATTATATGCATGGTATAAAAGTCAGTTGAAAATCAACTAACATATAGAAAAAAAATAAGTTTTTTTTGTCTATTATGTCAACCTACGAAAACCTGAATTGCAGTTACAGTTACAGTTATTTCAACCTAAGAAAACCTGAACTGCAAAATTTGAGATTAAGGAGATGGGGTGAGAATCCAGAAACAATATCCAGACCTATGGGACTTCTATTGGAAGGGTATTGAAAAGGTTTATCCAGCGTCTAATAGGGGAATTTAGTATAAGGTTTGTAAAGGGGATAGAATTGGATTTTGGATTGACAGGTAGTGCAGCCTGTGACCTAGTGTTCTAATTGCAGAAGAAACTTAAATGATTGGAAAATGGAGCAGATGGTGGAGCTCTTAAAAGAATTCAGAGCATTTCACCAGAAGTGGGACACCTGGATTCGAGTAGATGGTGGTGGGAGAAAAGTGGGGCTTTCATTGTAAAGTCATTCTACAATAATCTCTTTCAAGAGGTAAACTATGAGTTTCCAGCAAATAGAATTTGTTCTTCTGGTGCTACTTCAAAGATCAAGTTTATTGTCTGGACTGCAGTACTAGGAAAATGCTTATCTCATGACAAACTCTTAAGCAGGGGAATGATGTGGATTAGGTGGGATGTGTATTTTGCACAAAGATGCTGGAATCTGCAAATGACATTTTTTTCATTGCCCACATGCAACAGAAGTGTGGAGGACTGTTCTGAATACTTTCGGGTGGAATGGGTGCTTCCCTCAGTCCATTCAAGGTTTTCTTTTGGGTTGGCAGATCCATGGTTTGAGCAAAAGGGGAGGGTGATATGGGGGTTGATTACATTGGCAGTGTTTTGGTGCATATGGAAGGATAGAAATGCTGTGACATTTGAAAAATCCAGCAAGTATTCCTTCAGATTTGATAGGGAGTATCAAAAGGAAGCTTTGGTGTGCAGCGAATAAGAAGTTTAGAGGCCTGGCTTATAATCAGTTTTTTGACAGTCTTATGCAGATCTGACAAGGATGTTTTGATCAAAAGATATCTTGCTAACAGAATTGTAAAGGTTGATGTACAGAATGAAAATACATGGCATACATGTATAGAAGGATTGTAAAAGTTTAACTTTCTTTTTGGTTATTAATACAATACATTACTTTTTTCAAAAAAAAAAAAGAACAAAGGATATTCAGAAAATTAAATATTTGTATAGATTAAAGCATCAGGATGTGTCTGGCATGCAAGTATGGAATGGTACATAGACAGAGTTCAAGAAATGTTGCTCCTTACATAGATAACAACTAGATATTTTGAAATATTTCAGTCTTCAGTGGCATTTGATGGACTAGTGAAACAGCCAAAAGTTTCCAGATGCAAACTGCAGTATTCAATCAAATAATCTAATCTAATAAGTTATCCAGCTTTAACAATTCTTTGAAGTGGAGGTTTCAAATTAAATTATTTTTTCCAGATTGTTTTGATTTTTGTGCTCTGTATGTATGATGATGGATTTATAGGTTATACTATCTGATACAGCATTGAGTGATTAGTTAAGGGCTTTCCCACCCTTAAAAATATGAAATAGAGAGGTATTAAATGACATTTTTTTTTATATCTTTGAGATGCTACTTAAGTGTTAAAATGTAGAAGCTTAACTAAAACATAGGAGGTGATCCAAAATCTCTCATTGAGAACTATTCTGTGTGTTGGAAATACAAGTTCATGATTCTGTTTGAATAACCATTGCTTTGTGGAAGGGTATATAGATGTAAGAGTGTCTTTGGCATTCTCATTGAGAGAGACAAGACAACATATGTATTTAGTGATGGGTCATGGCATGTCATTACTGAACTTTAATTTTTATGTGAAAAGGTCAGTTGCTGCAAGAAAGGGTTGTTGCCCAACATGCTGAGAACAAGGGTACCTCACTACTGAGATTTCTGTAGTTCTTATTATATGGGTTCTGACCCTTAACCTTATAATCTTCAATTTTATTGTCAAAACAAAATGGTTTGGGCATGATTGGGCATTATGTGCCATTAATAGCTCTTTAATTCAGGATATAACCTAGCATCAGATCATCTTTGACCACAACCATTAATGGCAGTACTATAGGGGCTGGAAATTGAACTGCTCGTATAAATCACTCCATTATCTTTTATCATTCTTTATGGAGTGTCTTCACATGTTTTTTCTTATAGTTGTTTTTTCAGTTGCAGTTCTGCCATTGGTACCAGTGGAGAACCTTGTGCTATCTTGCCAAATTAACTTTATGATTGATTTACGAATCTTTCATATCTGCATTGGTCCTGCAACTCATTCAGTTGTCCTCTCTGGTACAAAGAAGCTCAGTTGGTGCAGTGCAACTATACCGGGTGTTAGCGAGCTGGAACAAAATGCTGTACAAGTTCATCTCACATTCTCTCAGCCATTCAGAAATGTTAGTTTATTAGATCATGATTGGCTATATCTATGGTTTGATCTGTTGGTTATTAGTCAGACATTATTGATATTTTAAGAGTGTCACCGACAAGATGATTATAAGAGTTACCTCAATGCATTGGTACCTACTTGGAGGAAATGATCGACTGCATGTGTCTGAGTCCACTGTTAGGGTCCGTTTGACAAACTGTGAAACTTATGCACCTCCCAACATTTGTTGTCAGACAACTAGCTTTTAATCAGAAGTCTGCGGTACAGTGGGAACTTCAGAAAAAAGCAACCGGAAGATGATGGTTTTAAACTGGAAAAGCCCTGGTTTTCTTCAAATACCACCTTAAAAAGCAAGGAGTGCAACTGTTGTCTGAAAAAAACCCCTGGATTTCTACCTAAAAGAGTGGATAAATGCAACACACGCATATGTAAGCAAAATGATATTTTTTTGTTCTTCAAGGTTTTATTTTCTCTTCTTTTTTTTTTTCTTTTTTCCCTGCCAGTGCCAGAGGGGTGGGTGTTTGGTGGTGCTGCCCTCGTACAACAGTGATTATTAGTTATCATGCTGCATCTAGCGAACTAATTGAAAATGATATAGCTGGTGCTGTACTACTGTGTTGCCCAATACTTATTGATCCTTTGTTCAAGGATTCATGTGCTATATGCTTAATGAACATGTCCTTCCAAGTAGGGGTGACTCAATCCAAGCCGAACTTGAATTGAGTCAATTCGAACTCTAGTTTTTTTATTTGTGTGTGTTAATCAAACAAGACTAATGAGCTTTTGAGTCAAACTTTTTATTTAGTTGAGCTCGAGTTTGAATAAATAATCGAACTTACCTTAAGATTCGAACTCAATTAGAATCAAATTTGAACCCAAACTATTCAATTAAAGATTGATTTGATTATAGTCTTACTTTCAAGTCTAACATGAAAAGAATTACATCATATCTAATATCCTCCAATTATGCACAGGTGAGTGTGCATCAGAGGTTAGATAAAGCGGACTATTAAGGTTCAGTTTGGAAGGAATATAAATACAAATATGAATAGTACAAATACATACAAAATACATAGCTTTGCACTCTATATATTTGTATTTGTACTCCTTCCAAACTGAGCCTAAAGAGCATTAATACACCCTTCAGGGAGGAAGAAGCAACTTCTCATTGTTGGAAATTTTGCTCTTTTGAGGCAGAAACTGAGGCTTCTAATATTCGCTTGCTTAAAAGTAAAAGTTCCTTGCACATTTAGGGAGGGCAATTTCAACCACATCCTGAATTGATTTTGAGCAGGTTTTCCTTGATGTTCTAAAGCGATTCTTTAAATTTAAGCCATCCACGTGGCTTTGCATCTTCACGAATGGTAGAAAAACATCTAATAAAAATGCCTTCCACCATCATTATATATCTGTATTCTGTTGAATTTATATTCTAGATCTACAGCTCGAAGAGGAACCGATTAATTGCATCCAATGCAACTAATTAGTAAATCATGTGATGTTTGGTAGTCATTCTCTAATACCAAATTTTCTCAATTTGATGTCCGAGCTTACTCCATCAAGATTTAATGAAGCGAATACAAGGGGATCATGAGAGCTAATTACTTTTGCTCTTCAAATTATTTGTTCATATTTGGTGTTTGGGTCCAAACATGCATTTATATATTTTGGATTAAATATTCAAAAAGAATCCTACAGCGAATCCCATCTCATCTGCTACCCCAGAAAAGGGAAAAGCAGAACTCACAATCAGATGCATCCATCTCACTGAGGTTGGGCAGGCTCCAAATCCCATTTTGTGCATTGACGTCGGAGAGTTTTCATTCCATTTCAAACCTTAATACCCAAGATAAAAAAAAGTATCCTGTCAAGTATCCCCCAATCCCCTCCTCACTTTTTCCCCCAAAAAATAAGCTATAAGAAAAGAATGGATTCTTCTACAGAGATGAGTCTCGCATAATTCATTATGTAATTGAGAAGAGAGGGTTGAACTACAAAGGAAAGCTAAAGAAGCATATTAGACTGAAATGTACGAGCTACATAATTTATTAATTTAAGAATTGGCTCAGAGATGTTTGTTAGGTCTGCTGTTGGTGCTGATAATAATGATAAGCGTGATGTTGATACGACACGGTACTGCTACTCTCACCCAAGTACTTATCGTGTCCATATTCATCGTCTATCTCCTCCTTGGCCACCTTCTCCATGCCCATCATTCCCAATGGCCTGTGAGATGATAAAAGCTGCGGTCCTGAGTTATACCCAGATGAGGATGGGGACGGTGTGGGCACAACGGACGGTAGCTTTGAGAGAAGTGCTTCAAGGCTGCTCATTGATGGAATAATCTTTACTGGCTGGCCGAACTGATTGTAGAATTCGGTGGTCGTCGTCGTTGTCATTGCTGGGGAAGCCAGCGTTGCATGGAAAGACAAACCATCGGGTGCACCGTCAACTTTGAAGGGGAATGGTGAAGATGATGGGTGTGGCAAGAGAACACCAGGAATGCTCTCCAGATAACTGAACTTTTTTCGCAGTAAGACGACATAGCTTAAGTCTTCCATCACCTTGAGTGCCACGAGTGAGAACAGAAGTGAGACTGTTAGCTAGGAGGAACACAGTAGTGCTTTAAAACTTTAAGCTAGCGAGTCTTGCTTACCGCACATGATTAACACTGAGTGCATCTGTTTGTGTGCATGTTTATGGAGAGAGAGAGAGAGAGAGAGAGAGAGAGAGAGAACCTTGTGAAGAGCTCCTAATTGAACTACACCTTCTCTAACTGCAATCAAAGCGATGGTCTGGAAGATACATGAAGAAGCAAATTAGAGGAAAAAATCTCTCAATTCTTAGGAGCCTGTAGCTATAGAGCGACAAAAGGAGGGAGTGATGTTTGTAATATGAAGTACCTTAATACCAGACTGGAACTGAGCTTCCCATGTCCTTGGATGCTGAAAATTAAAAAAAAAAAAGATCAGCATAAAAGACAGGCCAGCTGAGAGATTTCTCCAAACGAAATACAGATCCAAATCATGTGGGTATGCGTGAACTATGAAATATATTTTGTCAAGAATGATCAGAAATATCGATTACATACTGAATCTCCTGGGTTATTCCATGCAGACAAGAAGTTGATTTCTTGATCACTTGGTTCCTTAAATACCCATTTATGACTGTGATCTGCCGCCACTTTTCCAATCAAACTGCCCACCCAAAAATGAAAAAAAGAAATATTCGACCACATTAGATCATCACTTCGAGAGCAACTGAATCTTATCTACACAAGACATAGTGGCTCTTACTTACCCTTCTCCATAATTATATATTTCATGGGACATCTTGAAGAAAAGCTCTGGTTGCAGGCCTTTAAAGTGTGAGAATTCGCAATTTCCATACACCGATGAACCTGGGCAATCGCCGGAATCGATTTCGGCCATTGAAGCAGCAAAGTTGCAGAAGCCATCTTCCCATACCAATATCCTACCATACGCGAAGAGCGATCATGGTGCAATATGGCTAAATAGTACATACAAAAACTATGATCCAGGGAGTATCGTAAAACTAAAATAATACCAGTTCCTCCTGTTTCCTCTTGACCTATCAAAGGCTCCTCCTTGAATATCCCATCTGTTAGAAGTAAATAAGTTGACATTAGATCACTAAAGAAAAAAAAAGGACATTGTCATTCATCTACGCATAAATAAGTAGTTTTCCCTTTACTAAATGATCTATTGGGATTTTTTTTCTATTTCGATTTTTTTTTTTTTTTTTGCTTTTATCCTCACTTGGGCGGTGGGTAGTTTCTAGGCAAGATCCTCCAGAAAACAGCATAGACCCATTGAGAGTTTTCATGGATACACAGGCTCCTCAAGGTGTATTGAAGGAGATGAGTAACAGCTAATGGATTGAGATTTTCCTCCATAACCTTCGAAACTGGAACTGACTCTCTTTCTTCTCTCTCTTGCTCTCTCGCGATGGGATGGAAAAACCCAAAATCCTATCCTTCCATGGAAAGGCCAATCCACAAGAACAGCTCACATTTATACTCCTCCCCAAATCTCCCTCTCTGAAGCAGTATTTAATCATTCTTTAAAATTTACCAATATGATCTGATAAGACCAACCATTTCTTCCCGGTTCCCATTTCCCAACGGTCTCTTTTTCAATCACCAACCATTCAGAAACTGTTCATCTGCTTTTCTTTTCTTTTTTTTCATTTCCTAATCCCAATTATTAATTATCAGTAAGACTTAGCCTCCTTTTAATGCAATGTTGCACCATTCTCACTCCTCAGTTTCCTGAAAACCCATCTTTCTCTCTCTCTCTCTAACCTCAATGCCTTGTTTCCTTTGACTCACCTGACACATGTAACGTATATTTACTTATTCCATCCCAGGAAAACTTCCATTTTCATTTATCCATCCTAAGAGTTGGTTGAATGTTATTTACCATGCACATGGCCAAAATCATTTCCATTTCCATTTGGTCAAATGGAGCAGTATGATGAAGTGTGGACTCTTCCAATCCTGTATTCCTGATCGACCAATATAATTCATCCTTCTGATTGTTCGACCAGTATAATTTGCATTTGCATGGTGTGGTCCAGGAGTAGTGCAGTTGATTGACTAATTGTGGAGGTCCTAATCGGCCATATTTCTTAGCTTCAATGTTTAATTTTAACTGTGTCAATGAGGAAAAATTTGCCTAGCATGCTGATACAAAGATGCTACAGAACAGAACTTGTCATATTCCCATTGCCTTATCCCTTACCTCACTTCCAACTGCCACCAATGATGCCAAGGAGAAAATTAATCCATGCTCAAGACTACTGAGGGAGAAAAGGCTTGTTGAGCACAATAAACACATGCATATGATCCTATCTATCTGAATCAAGGTGCCTGTTTCTGGGGACCCATTTATATTGCGAAATACATTTCTTTTCATGACCCCCGCCCCCCCCCAAAAAAAAAACATTGAAAGATGAGTTTGACAGCCCAGAACCGAGAAGCTCTGCTGATGAGATGGGTTGCTGTAATTTTGGGGTATGGCCTACCAATGTTTGCCGCATCGATTAGACGACTGAGAAGAGGAAAAAGTGGGTAATATAGGCCAATGAAATGTAGAAACTGAACGAGGCTTAAAATTTAAAATAATACTAACTAGCTGTATTATAATATATATTATCATTCTTCATGCTCCTTCAAATTTTCTCATGGCTGCGTCTGCGTGCTTGCACAGTTCACAAAAACCACGTAGCAAAACAGATGAATACATACAAATATACACGATATTATGAGGAAGAGAAGACAATTTATCAGAGTGTACTTCTACTTGTATAGTTCAGTGAGTAGAAAGTTGAGTAGAATGGGTCCTCTCAGATTCTGGAAAATTTGGCAGATCTCTCTCTCTCTCCATGATGACCAAAGGGAGCTTTCAGAAGGCTTGTGACGTAGCTTTCATTCCTCCTCCTGACACCCAGAAAGCTTACCAGAACCAGACCACTACACTCACTCTTTGACCGTCCAATAACAAAGAACAAAAAAAATTGAATATTCCAAGTAAAAAATATATACGTGGGAAGAGAGACCAGTAACCATCAACTTGAATTTACCGTTTTATCCAGCCTCTATCCTCATCTCTTCCCTTGATATATTGCTGTCTTCTTTGGAGAGAGATTTTAATATGTTTTCGTTGTAATAATTTGTATGAATATGTACGAACCCGTAGCAGAATAAAATAGTAGTGCTGGGCGACAGAGTCTGATGTAGTGATGTAGGGAAAAGAGGGGGTTTTGGGGTGCATGACGTTTGGATTTTATTGAATCTGGTGATTGTGATAATGGTGGGAATGGTGTATATATAGTTTTGCTATATATTTCATATCTGTTGTTATTATTTAACAATATAATTGTAGCAATTTAATATGTGAAAGAAACATAACTGTAGCAAACAATTCAACAATATAATATATTATCATTCTTCATGCACATGGAAGTTTCTGCTCGTACCACCCTTCCAATGAAATATAAATAAAATTCAGACTTACAGGTTTCACAAACAAGCAAAATGGAACTAATGACGAAAAGTATGGTAACAGAGCAGTCTGTCTGTCTTCATAAAAAAAAAAAAAAAAATGCTAGATGAAGATAGACAAGAGAGAACCTCCTTTCTTTTGTTATATTCCTGCATGATATGATTATTTTCTCATGAGATGAGTAGGTCAAAAGCTATGAATGTTTGGTTTAGGTCCTTGAGGATCCATGTATATATAAAAAAAGATTGAAAACTGAAAAGGTGGGCTATTAGGGTTTGGCTATATAGGTAGGAAAACCAAAAATTCTTTTGGGGGGGGGGGGGAATGAATTTGAGTGATTGTTCTCTAACACTTTCCAAAACCTAGAACAGTAAAAGTTAACCTTCTTTTACTTCTGCATGCATGCATTCACATTGACCGACCAACTCACTCTTTTCTCTTTTGATTAGTGCACCAAAAACGAATAATCCATTCATCAGTCTTTCAGTCCAAGCGTCATCATGAATTTCATTAAATGATCACAGGGTATTCCGTAATTCCGTTTGTTAAAATTGTTCCACCAAGGAGACCAACATAACTGCCTTTATTTCAACATAAAGTGGAATTAGATGGAAACGTTTTAGTGATATTTTTATCCCTTTCACGGAGAAAAAGATGAAAACTTTTTTTTTTTTTTGGTTGGTTCCATATATACATCAAAACTAATTAAAGGAGGATGACTAGCTTGAACAGTCATTCACGCTTCCCAATAATAATTGTACATGTAGCAGGGTTTTAAAAGGAAGCCGTATGTCAAAATTACTGCCCTGATCACTAAATTAATTTAAAGAATAAAAAGTAGAAAGAAGAATTTATGAAACAAACGACCATCACCGAAAAAAATTTGATGGAAACAAATAAAAGACTACAAATATAGGACAAATTCTCAAAAAGCAAAGTGAAAGTAAAACTGAGTCTGTTGACTTCAACGCATTGCGATTCTTTTCCTTGGACGATTGCAAGCACCAAAGTTACAGAGGAGAGGAGAAAGATGAGATTAGAATCACATAAGAGAGGGAAGAGGGGGCTCTCTCTCTCTCTCTCCCCCCTTGGCTGTCTACCTTTATTAGTAAGAGTAACCTTAGTGGAAGACCTGTTATGAAAGGATCTAGATGCCATGAATCTAACCTTCCACTTGCAAATGTAGGGAAGGATTTAGAGGGGAGAAAAATGAAGAGAATTACAAGGTACAACTGCAAATGCCCAACAGCACATCAGAGAGAGAGAGAGATTATATATATAAATTAGAAAATAGGAAGAAAAGGTGGCAAAAAGTTGGGGCGGGAATTTTAATTTTAAGTGAAGTATGTCAATGCTTCAAGACACTGCCAATACCAACTTCCACCACTGGGAAAAACTCCACATTATCACGTGAAGACTTTGGTGGTCACAATCTTGGCCTAGAAAAGCTTATGTACCCTCCAACCAAAGAAAAGATTGTCACTTCTTCCCTACTTTTCTTTGCATGCAGTAAAACAAGGCATTCTTTGGGAGAGCTCACGGTAAATAAAGACTCTCTCTCTCTCTCTCTATATATATATATATATAAAAGCTTTAATTTCCTTCAAAAGTAGGCATAACCCATTATCTACCAACAAAGATTGCAGCTGCCCCATCAACCCACACCATCCAATTTGATGATCATAAACATCGATCGATCTGCTTAAAAGCTTCCATTTAGGTTGGTCAAAAGTAAAGTTTACCCATTGTGCATCTGTGCTAATTAATGACAGTCAAACAGAAAGTGATCATGGATCAGACAATTGAAGCTCAGCGACAAAACGTGGTGAATCCTGAATCCATCCACATTTTGGATCAGGGTCCTACCTACTCATATCCTTATACCTTGAAGTAGAGCTAGATTGATCTCTCCTCTCCTGTGTATCTTTCTTATTACCATATTCGCTAGCTCAAGCTTTTCAATATGGGTTTAATTTCAGATGTCACTGTTGCCTTTGCTCATCACCGTTTGTTTAATTAACAGGTCTCCTCTTTTGGCCTCATGTAATTCCAGTCCAAATAAAGTTGTGGTTGTAATGCAATTCTTAAACAAATGGTTGCAGGGGTTTGGTTACACCACAGTCAAAGCTAAGTCTTCCTCATGCTTGGGTCAAATTGCAATTGCATTTTATCAGACTGGACCTTCTAGTGGGTTACCAGCTGGGTACAGATCTCAGTCCGATTTGACGTGGTGCAGTTTCATTTTAATCTAAAACGAACCAAAAAAAGATTTACAAACTCTTATAAGAATACAGCTCCACTTTTCTAGCTACTACCAGGATTCTTTTCATACTAGTATAGTATATTCTTCTGAGAAGCACTCAAAATGAGGAGCATGTCATAATAGTAAGCAGCTAGCACTATTTGACTTGGAAATAAAGCCAACCGATCGACAGGTAAACATAAAGGGAGGTAATGACACACTGTGTTGAGCTGACACTAGCTAGTAAAATATATGGTCGTCCATGAAACAAGTCTCCTCCTGCTGCAGGCTCAATTGAGAGGAGAGAGTGATCTGGATCTGGAGGGATGAGTATCAAATTTAGAGTTTTGCTTATTAATTATAATTAGTCCCACAATACAGGGCTCTTGGAAATGGTCCGATTGTGATAACACATCGTACGTACACAGCACCATGCAGAGGAGCTAGCCTCTTAATAATTTGTCCTTATTAGTTAGGACTTAGGAGGATAAATTAGACTAAACATTACGCATTAAACACAGTATATGATCGGACTAGAAATGATGATGAGGTTGTGGGCTTTTCGATGATGTTATCTTTTCTGCACCAGAGTCTGAAAGTGACTTGCAATGATAGAGAGATGGAATGGGCATCTAAGCTCTGTGAGATGTAGGGCCAAGCAGAGTGAGATATGTGCAGGGGAAGGCTGCTACTGCTAGGACAGCGACATGTGATCCCCACAAAGGCTTACAACTTTCCCCAGCGTTGCAAGTTTTCATTTTCGTCCAAGTGATGAATTGCACAACATCAATTATATTAATTGCTGCATCCTCCTCAATGGACACTTCAAACTAGTACTAAAGATATATATATATATATATATATATATATATATATATATATATAGTAGTGTATATGTATATGCATTATATATATCTCTATGGTTTGGTTTCTACTATGTCATCTCATGTCACATATACACTCTCTCTCTCTCTGGTACTTTTGTGTATCATCACCACTTTACAGAAAGGATGGCACATGGGAACATGGGGCTGGCAGATTAGATTCTTTTTCTTTTCTTTAGGAAAATCATGGCATTAAAGGCCGGGGTAATCTTTCATGCTCATACAGCATGCACGCTTGACTGGTACCTTTTCTCTCAGGCTCGGCCAACAGACCGGGTCCAGCACTTAAAATTAGGAATGGGGACGATGAGGATAAATAAAAGAAAATATGAGACATCTGATCAACAAAACATGATACACGAGTGGTGCCTTTTAATTGTAGCCCTAATCAATTAGCTTGATTAATTATTGAACATGGTTGCTCTAGTTTTATTTGGCAAATGCCATATATATACTACATGTTCTGCATTTGACTCTAAAGAATTAATTAGGCAATTGAATTGATAGGCCATATCTACGACGTGCCATTGTCTGGCCTGATAAATCACCTCCAACTCTGACCTTGATCACTCAATAGATTTGGGTTGCTCGTACTGTTTGTCGGATGTCACATGGCAACAGAAGATATAGATAATTGACAGGCATCCACTATGGTAGTATGGTGAGGTTCAATCTCTATCTCAGTTTCTGGGTTATCAACCTCTGGAGTTCTTACCAAGAAAAAATAAATAAAAATCTGTGGAGTTGGAGGTACATATCTGTAGACAGATCATGGATTTAGGTGGGTGACTGGGTGTGTGTGTGTGTGAAGAAAACATGTTTCCTTCTTCTTTATCATAATTCCGGTAGTTGGCCTTGAATGGTCGTCCAATGACATGTGAATTGGCTGTCAAGCAACCAGAGGGTGTTGTTGATTCAAAAGCCCCATTAGGAGGTTATTATCCAACAGCTTTGAACGCGACACCCATGACCTAACGTACCGAGTTATCTCTCTGCTTCATGTCACGTCTTTGTTTCCTCTTCCTAAACAAATCGCATATAATGGAAAATGGTACTGATTACTGAATCACTAATTAGTTTTGTACCACGGATTCAGTAAGTTGGGAAAGCAAAGAGAAGTTTGCAATTATTTTGTTGAGCATTTTCATTCATATTATAAACAAAACAAAAGTTTATGTATAAACGATAAAGGAAAACAAATATTACAAATCATGAAATTTTAATCAAGGACTAAGCACACCCACCTCAACATAACACAAATAAGCATATCAAACTGCTTTGTGTGTGGTATTGGAGAATCAGAAGTCCAATTCATCTCTGGCAAAACACATGACTGGTTTATTAATTATGAAAGTATATTTTGTGAAACATGAAGCAATGAAAAATAATCAGAGTTTAATGTGATTGGTTGAGATATAGATTTAATATACAACCACAATGGTTAAACTTTGAATATAACATATGCAACATTTCACTTATAATTCATCAGAAAAAAAAAAAAATCTATATTCTCAATCAAGACGCATCAGATTTCATTAAGAATAACTAGCTATCGCATTTTGTGACTATTTTCGGTACCAAAACCGCATTTGTGACTTGTGAGCACAGACGCATGACGATCAAACAATGATCAGATGGTAAATTTCGAAATGTCTACTCTTCATTTCTCAGATCGATAGAAATTCAAAAGCATCACCTAGACGGACCATCCACACCATCAATCATTTGGTCTATATTCATTAATTTTCTTATCTTCTTTTCCAAAGGCTCTGTTTGTTAATAGTGCAAATTTGAATTAGATACAAATTTTGAACCTGAGTCAATTTTGCATTTATTTAAAATTATGATTTGTACTCTTAAATGATATAAAATTTGTACTTTTTGTCTCATTCGCACTTACTAACAGTGTGAATTTCACAACTCAAAAACTGATGCAAATTTTGCACCACCTTCCTTCCTACCTCAATTCTATCTCATATGAACTAGAACCTGCATCATTTTGCACCACATCTCAATTCTATCTCATATGAACTAATAATCCTCCTACCATCGTTCTCTTTCATGTAAGATGTGGGATCACATTATTTTACTGCTCACAAACAAATAAGACAAGCCGACAAGGTCAAATCTGAAGAAAAAAAGAAACTAGATTTTACACAACCTATTTGCACTATACATTTACACCAGTGCAATGGAAATTCACACTGCAAGTCTGCAACCAAATGCTGTCAAAGGAACAAGGATTAGACGGACAGGATGCTTAGTCATCTAGCAAACTTGGGATGTCACCAGGGTGGTGTTTGGACAGAATTGTAGTATCTATCGTTCTTCCACCGTCGTCATCCCAACCCCAATTAAACTGTAAGAAAAAGCTGCGGCCCATGAGATGGGACCCACAATATGCGAGAAGTCGCGGTCCAAGAATAAGTAGGGCCCACGACTTAGATGGTTATACTTGCTTCTATTGTTTAGTGTTTACGTACGAGAGACTAGCATTCCACTGAGTAGTCTCCATCTCCCCGGCTAACAAGACGAATGGGAAGATCAACTAGTACCTGAAATAAATTCCCCACTACTAGCCAAAACAGTTTCTGCTGCCATGACATGCCACATGGCACACTATGATTGGTGGTTTAGGCATAAATTCATTCACCCTACCTATTTTAGGAACCAAAGATGTGACTCGGGTGGAAGCTATACATTAGCCCCCAAAATTTTTCCACTACAGAACAGACCCAACCATTCTGTGTACTGTTGTGGCAGTAATTGGGGCTGAAACTGAAAGGTTAAACTACGTACCTTTTGACCGTTTATGACCAAGTGCTTTGCTCTGGATATAGAAAGGTTAATACGCATTCTAATTTCTAATTAGCTGATGGGATCCACTTGTTGTTGGAGTCTGGGATGGACCGGTTCAACAGTTTAAGGCTGCATGTGGCATTCCTTATTTTAAGGACTTTTCTCTTATTTTCTGTTAAAAAATCAGTATTCTTAAGCGTATTTTAACTACAAAAAGGAGATAAGTACTTAAAATAAGAAATGCCAAATGCAGCTTAAACCATGCCCACTTAAGAATCTCAGTGTAGTTGTTCAAGCGAACAGAATTCAAGCTTTTCAGATTTTCAAGGTCTACAGCTCCAGTATTGATTGCTTATGTTGATATGGTTCAGTTTCTATGAATTGTGCTGTGTTCGCCCAAGCCAGGGGCCACCCAGAGTAAACTAGAGAAGGGAAAGCTTTGAACTTTAAACTCAAAAGGCAAAAATCCAGTGAAAACAAGAGAAAAGAAAAAAGAACAGGATTGGTTTAATTCATTGCATTCAAAGCATAGATTCGCTTAAGTTGACTTGACACTTGACAGTCTAGGAAGTAGGAAGTATCACCAACAAATGTTGACCACTTTTTAACAGATGAGATGAACACTATAAAGAAGAAAAATCAAGTGAGAAATAGAAATAGGGTAATAGCTTTGCAAGCCAACAACATCAATCACCTCATCACCTCGAGCGAGCGAAGATGCCATGCCCATGCCCATGCGTGATGACACATCTCACAAGAATGTCCATGTCTTCCGACTGGCGTCTTATGCCCACAATCAAGTTAAGCAAGCTGTCTTCCACAAAGAGGTCCCCATCCAGCTCCAAAAGCTAAAACACTAGATTCCCCCCTCAAAATCCATAGCATAGGTTCATCAGAAACTCAGAATACCTATCGATCCTGGCATCATCAATAGCCTAACTACTCCCAATAAAGCCTCCCTAGAAAGGAGTTACGGAAGTTGCATCGTGTTCATCTAAGGTTAGCACTGAAGTTAAAGCTCAAGCCTAGATTGATACATTCTAAAGGCTTTTTTCCCCATTTGACAAGGAGAGAGCCACCCCAAATGGAAATATTGGGCAATGACGTCATTGAATCATTCTTAGCTGCTGATTTATGATGAATCATTTTGCTTTCTTCGCTTTTGCGCATTGGTGGTCTTGATTTGCCTTTCAAGTGTCTCCAATATCTAAATAACACCTCAAAACTTCAAACATAATTTGTTCCATTGGATATCCCACCACCCCAAGAAAAATGAGGACAAAATAAAATGTGTGTGAGAAAGAGAGAGAGAATAGTCTGACCACCTAAAGCAGTAATAACCAAAAGAAGCCAAGAACTACAGAATAGACTCATACCCCTATAACTGAGTGACCACCCTAGAAGGAAACAAACAAGAGTTGCCAAAATTTTTCATAACGTGATTCAAACCCTTTTGGACCACCCACCTAGCAATGGATGAAGGGGATATTGCTGCAATGTAGGAAATCTATTAGAAAGTTCCCAAATAATCAATAGGAATTCATCTTTACTAGAAAAAAGAAAAGAAAAAAAAAATTAGAATTCATAGTGATGCTAACTTAAAAAGTAAAATAGAAAAATGTCAAGGGTCTTAAATTAGAAATAAAGGGATGCCCTAGAGACCCAAATAGGTATATTCAAATCACCAGCTGATATAGGTGGAAAACCTAATATGAATAGTGGGTTTCCGGAAAATTGTAGCAGCAAACTAAATCCAAGAGAACAAGCTCAACTCCTACAATTCACGGCGGGTAGAGAGTGGGTAAGAAAAGTGAGTAGGAAATCTGGGTTCGGGAAATAACAAACAGCTGCTAATTTTTGAAAAATCTAGAACCATTCCAGAATGTGGATTAGAATAAAATATAAAAGAAAGCAGCGAAAAGGACTGCACATCCATCTAAAACTTTTCTTCAAAGAACATGCTACACTAAGCCTCCAAATCTTGAATACTGATAAAGAAAAAGAAAAGAAAAGGACTCAAGATAAAAAGCTGAACTCAAGGCTCAACCCCACCTTGGATAGGCAAACTCACTTTCCAAACCTCTTTTGGAGTTTTATCCTCTCATCACTTTCTAAACCTCTTTGGAGTTTTCCATATGCACAGACCGTCCTATTGGATAATCATTTCTAATTAGAAATATGTAACTCCTCTAACTTCTCTCAGAAAAATATCTCTATCCTCAGGATTTATGTTAAAAAAATGGCTTTGAAGGCAGTAACATCTTTATATGGTTGATAATTTCAACAGAAAAACTAAGAAAATGCCCTAATCCCCATAGGTTTCTGCAAGTTGTTTATAGCAAATGGAATACCAAAAAAGTATCCAGCAAAAATATTCTTCAAAGAAGGTTCTTCAATAAGCATTTAGATCTCTAGGAAGGGAGAAAAACTCAGCATAAGATACCTTTGATGGAAATTCCACCAATCTGAGCTTGTCTTACACTGCCGGTCCCAAGCCTAGATAAAGGAGCATTGTGTCAGGTTGGCAGCCGGCACTAAAACTTTTGCCCAGCTCTCATGGTCATGTATCCTGATTTGTCTGCTTTCATGCTAGGGCGCCTCAATTGTGACACACTACACCTTAACCCAAGTGTAATGTCAAGCACCTATAATTTGACACTGGATATGGGACTGAACAGAATGGAAACAGGATCATGTAGCCAACATGGCTTGGATGATGATGATACCTTTGATGGACATACTCACCCTTCCTTAGATTCTTACACTGAAGATCTACTTTAATGTGGAGTATTTATGGCCTTCCACATATTAGGACCTTCCTATTAGATCATGGATTCTAGTTGGAAATTTCTGACTCTGGTAATTTTCGTTGTAGTTATCACACTTAAAGATATTTTCTAATTCTAGTTCAACTTGTCAGATTTACCAAATGCTAACCTATTAGCTTAGAGATGGCAATTCTAGAACCTTCATGACAGTAGCAGGAAGTTTTGAAAGAGCTGGAGTGATTTTTCAATTACTGATATAGTAAGAGTGTGGGATGAAGTGGCACACACTGCTGAGAAGAAAGAAAGAAAAGTGACGGAGTGGAAGCCCCTATGACCCAACAAGATTAAGCTGAATTTTGTTGGAAGCTCTATAGGAAACCCGAGAATGGCAGGCATTGGTGGTGTGCTCAGAGCATACTCAAGAAAAGTTTTGGCTATGTGCTCAGGACCTTTAGGGGATGGTGATTCTTTAAAAGCTGAACTATTAGCTCTGCTACAAGGGTTAAAAATTTCCAAGCAAGCAGATCTTAAGAACTTGGAGATAGAAGGGGACTCAAAAATAGTGATATCTTGGACCAATTCAAGTGGTAATGTTCCTTGGATCTATAGACATCCATTAAGGGAGATAATAAGCATATCAAGGGAACTTAATGCCCCGTTCACATGGATCAGAAGAACTGCAAATGGAACGGCTGATTCTTTCAAAGGCAACAGCTTTTTTGGGCTTTACTGTAACAATTTCTGGTGCATTGTCTGCATACTAACTTCTGTTATTATGTATTTAATTCTCTTAATTGAATAAAATTCTCATTACAGTAGCAGGAAGTAAAGACAAAGAGACTCCAAACACACATTAACTACAAAACTCTTAAAATGTACCAGAAGCCAGAAGTCCCATTAGTCAGAATAAGAAATGAGAAAGAGAAGGGTGATGCTTTGATGCATTTTCAGTGACAAATAAAGTCCATCTTTCATTACAAAAAACCGTAGGATCTCATTGCTGGGGGTTGTAGAGAGATTGTGGCTATCCATCCAAATGTAACCAAAGCAAACATAAGTCTTCAAAAATCTTACACAACCATGGAAACGTTTTATGACTTCTAAGGAAAACCAAGATCAGTTAATTAGTTATAGAAACTTTGACTCTAGAGAGACTCTAGAGATTATCAGATTATTAATGCAGCAAATATAGTAATAATTACCTATTAAAAATAAAACATTTCTTCTGTAGCCATAACCAAGAAGTCATAGTCAACCCCAAGTATTTAGATATTCAATCTAATCTTATATTTGAGGTTAGGAGCATCCTTTTCTATGAATTCCTTTCTAATAATACCATATTGTCTGAACAAGATTGACAAGTAGACCATCAAGCCCATTATCATTCTCTTTGCCATAGTAATGCATAGCTAGAAGTTCTAGTTCACAATACCCCTTTCAGACATCTTACTCAAACTTAATAGCTAGTCGTCTTCCCCACTGTGCTCCATATGCTCCTATGGAAAGTGCTTCACTTGTCATTTTCCCTGGTAAAGTGTTATCGATTTACCTTCTTTGCAACATCTACATGGCCCATCTTGAGGAGATTCTTTGAACATCCTTAGGAATCAAAAAATGATATGAGATATATTATCCCTTCTTGAATAAAACTTTCTTGCTAAGTACTTAAACAGATTAGCATATATTGTTAATTCTTCCCATGTATCAAACCAGGAGACTTTTCATCATAAAGCCCTCCAACCAATAAATCTAACAAATTTAACAGACAAAAAATTTCACTTAAAATGGTGATGACCTGTCTTTGATGTCTCAAGAATAAAGTCATAAACAAGGCATGAGAGCAAGGAAGTTTTGGACGGCCTATTCAAGCAGCATATACTAACCTATTTTGGTCAGCATACAAAGCAAATGCAATCAAATAAACACCAATGAATCCATGGTCACATACTTCAAGAAAATGTGGATTCGTCTTGCATTGAGTAATTCACTCTCAGGCCCACCCTTGTACAGTTCAATACTGAAACTTAGTTTTCCTTTAGCCTACCCTTCTTTCCTGTTTTTTTCCACCATCCACACTGATTCCATTTTTCTTAATTTGGATTAGCTGAATGCGGTGGATGTATAACAGGCTGTGGAACCAATGATAATGCCCCATGCCAGCCATAAAATGCTTGGGGCCCACAGTGAGAGGTTGAATGGTTAGGCCCATGTGTTTTATGACTAGTGCTGGTCGTTATCATTGGTTCCACAGCCTGATAAACAACTATTGTGTTTAGCTAATCCTATCTCCACTTTTCTCTACCAAAATAATGTACTTCAGGAGCAGATCTTCCAGGCATTCAAAAACAGAGGAAAATATCTATTCTTTGCCTCCCCCTCCAGTGTCCTGCCTCCTCTTGTTTCACTAAATCAAAATTGTTAAAAACTGTTATTTCTCTAAGTATAGTACCGCAGGGGTACTATTGTAGTTCTACTCTTTTATTTTTTAGTTGCTGTCGCCCTAGTATATATACTAAAAAGCTGGCACTGCCAGCAACCTTTTTGGCTTTCAAATCTTTCTTCTCTCTCTCTTCTTTCTTCCTCTCTTCTTCTCTCCTGCATAACATGGTATCAGAGCGAGACTATCAGATCTGAAAAGGAGGGATCGAGTGAACTGTTCCCTTCGCACCAGACTTCCAGACCTGTCGCCATCATCTACTGTTCAAGTGATTGAAGATCAAGTCTTCTCCTCACGCCTGAAGTAATCTCTCTCCTTCCCTCTTTTTTTCTGGTCGTGCGCCAGGGCAGAACCTGTTCTAGGTCTGCTGGCTGGATGTGAGGTGACCAGCACCTCTGTCTTTCCTTATTTGTGGGGTTGACTGACCCCTATAAAATCTGTAGGTCGGTGAAGACCTTTTGTGTGAGCGATAGCAGCTTTTATGCTGAACCTGAAGGTCAGAGTGACCTGTACTTGCTATAACAACATCTATGTTTGATGCGTAGGTCAAGAAATGACCTCTACGCCCTGTAACAGCACCTGTGTTTATCAAAAATGGCTTGTTAGTACTGTAACAGCACCTGTGTTTGTCAAAAAAAGGGGTAACAGCACCTGGTGGTATCATGGTTTCAAATGTCGCAAAATGTCGCTAATGTCGCCCGACATATGTTGATGTTGAGGCTAACCGACATGAAAATGGATGGTAATATAAAAATTACATTATTTCGGTCGACATTTCCTATATGTCGACAGGATGTCGACATTATTTCAGAAATGTCGACCAAATCACTTCAAATAACCAAAAAAAAAGACAGTTTTTCCTATTATGTCGACAGGATGTCGACTAATGTACACTAATAATATAATATTAGTATATTATATAATTATAATACAGTATATTAATATAAACTATTCCATTAATAATTTCTATTTAATATTTCAAATAAAATATTTATAAAAAAGAGTTAACAAAATATAAAAACAAAAGAATAAATTAATTACTTTATAATGTAAAACATAAAATATTAATTAGTTAATATTTTTTAAAATATTTATTAAAACCAGAAAATGTTTACTAAATTTTATAATAAATCATATTCTACATTTAATATAAAATTTTATACTAAATCATAATTTATTATAAGTTTAGTATTAAAAATCATAATAAATTCATTAAGTTTTATAAGAAATCAGAATTTATCATAATCTTAATACTACAAAAAGGAGAAACAGTTTATTAAATTTATAATAAAACATAATGTATTATAACT
>NW_010729075.1:171978-265676 GCF_000365185.1 Nelumbo nucifera
TAAATCAGTAAAACGCCATTTACTAATTTGTTATTGATCTTAGTTTCTTAGCTTTATATAATGGTTGGGAATAAGATAATAGTCTAGAAATATGTATTAATGCTTATTTTATCATTTTACAAAATATCATCGCATATTCCCACATATTTCATAATATTTCCACAATGTCTCTAATTTTTACAATATTTCCCCTCGACATTTCCGACATATGTCCTATATTTTGGTAAGCGACATTTCCTTCAACATCGACATTTTAAACCTTGGTATCAAAAGGGGTTGTGTTTCTTTAGAAAAAAAAAAAGGGGCTTCCTTTCTCCCTTGATGTTAAAAAAGGTTTTTTGCCCACTTTAAGAGTTTTTTTTTAATTTGTAACCATGAGCGGTGAAGATTCTGCTACGGCCGGTGTTTCCTCAATGCAGAATGGAATGAGCGGGGGTGTGGACCTATCCTTTCCCATGGCTGTTATTCCTCTCGATAGTTTAAATTATTTAGAATGGTCAAGAGGGATCAAGTTGTACATTACTGCAAGGGGAAGGTTATATAAATGGGAAAATCAAAGAACCCAATTCTGGGAGTGCTGAATATGACAAATGGAACCAGGAAAACAGCATGGCCATGTCCTGGCTTTTAGGTCTATACAACCTCAAATAAGAAGGAATTTTATGTGGGCTAAAATGGAAAATGAAATCTGGGAACAAGCAAAATCAACCTATTATGAGTTGTGTCACTATGCAAAAATTTATTAGTTACATGTAGAATCGTCCACTTGTAAACAGGGGGAGAGGTGTCTTTCTGTGTACTACTTAGACTTGACCTCTGTCTGGAAGGAGTTAGATCATTATCAGAGTGTGGACTGGAAGTGTGATGAAGATGCAAAATTATACAAGAAACTTGTTTCTCAGCAAAGAGTGTTTACTTTCCTACATGGCTTGAATCCTGCATATGAATCTATCAGAGTTCAGATCCTAGGTAGCAAGGATCTTCCCTCCGTCCAGGAAGTTTATGCTCTTGTACAATCAGAAGAAAGTAGAAGGAATTTGATGAACAATTTTGGAGGGGATGTAGTTGGGTTGTAAGCGAAAGGGAGTGTGATTACAGGTGGGGGAAATACATTAAAGAGGGGGGACTTTCAGAAAAAGGCGAATGACAAAGACAAATTGTGGTGTACTCATTGCCAGAAACCCCGACACACCCGAGATACATGCTGGGATCTTCATTAGAAACCAAAATGGGCTCAAGATTTGAGTAAGAAGCAAGGTTCAGATCTAAATAAAAAGTTAGGACAACAAAGTACAAGAAAGAACACTATGGAAAATATGGCTTCTTAGGAGAATCAGCCCCCCATTACTACTGTGACTTAGACTCACGCCTCTGGATCTGACCTAAGGGAGGATATTATTAATTCCTTCCATGACCATTTAGAGCTCTATGGTAGAGCAATTCGTCAGATGGATGCTCCTCCCTCAACTTCATTTGCGTCTACATCAGGCAACTCTGCCACAGCTTTCCATGTAGCATCTCATACCCCTGACACTCCTTGGATCATTGATTCTAGAGCGTCTAAACACATGACTAGTATGTCCTCTTACTTTTAAACCTATCACCTCCTTTCTGAAAGAGACAAGGTGAGACTAGCTGATGGATCATACACTACCATAGATGGTCAAGGAACCATTTCTCTTCCCTTTGGCCTTACCTTGTCTGATGTTTTACATGTCCCGAAATTTCCCATTAATTTGTTCTTTGTTAGTAGTATTACCAATTCCTTAAACTGCTCAGTGACCTTTTTCCCTTCTTACTGTGTGATCTAGGATCTGGCCTCGGGGAAGACGATTGGTAGAGGACATATGGTGGATGGGCTTTACATGCTGGAGAATAAGGCTAGTCTTCAAGTTACAAAGTCTAAGAGTCAGTCTTGTAAGAGTTAGGTCTATTTATGGCATTGTCGTCTTGGTCATTTATCTTTTGAGTCCTTAAAAGTGGTGTTTCCAGAGTTGTTTAAGTCAGTGTCAATTTCAGAATTTATTGTCAAACTTGCCAATTGAGTAAGCAGTGTAGAACTCATTTTTCTTCAAAGAATAATAAATCTGAATTTCCTTTCCACATTGTCCATTCTGATGTTTGGGGCCCTGTTACTTTAACATCTGAGAGTGGCTACAAGTATTTTATTACCATTATCAATGATTACTCCAGATATACATGGGTATATCCCATGCGAACCACGGATGAAGTACCAAAAATTATCCAAGATTTTTAACGGATGATTTTCACCCAATTTCAAACTAAAATAAATTTTTCAATCAGACAATGCCAAAGAATATTTTCATAGTGATCTCATGGAATTTTTTGCTTCACGCGGTTCACTTCACCGTAGCTCTTGTGCCCGAACACCACAACAAAATGGTGTTGCTGAAAGAAAGAACCGACACCTTTTTGAAGTGGTCCGGGGATTACTAATTCATATGAATGTCCCAAAACGTTTTTGGCTTGAGGTTGCTAACTATTTCATCAACTATATGCCCTCTCGTTGGTTAGAGTACAAAGCCCCACACCAACTTCTTTTTCCTAAGGCTCCCCCTTCTTTCTATTCCTCCTCGTGTGTTTGGTTGTCATTGTTTTGTTCAAAATCTGTCACCCACTCGTGGAAAATTAGACCCTCGTGCTATTCCTTGCATCTTCTTGGGGTATTCTTTCACTCATAAGGGAACCGTTGCTTTGATCTTGTTTCTCAGAAGTTTTATGTTTCCATGGATGTCTCTTTCTTTGAGAGTGAGCCTTTTTTCCATGTTTCTCCTCAGGGGGAGTGTAGGAATGAGGAGAAACTGGTTCAACTCCCTCCTCTTCCTGATCCTCCTCCCTTTCGTGTCTTCTTTCGTCGTCACAAAGGCCAACCATGTTCAAGAGCTGTGGAGAACCTAAAAGTTGTACCACCAATGCCATCAAACTCTCTAGGGGCGGATCATACCCATTTAGGTATCTTGGTTCCTATCGATGTTCCTGACCCTATTGCTATTGAAACTTCTACTGCTAATGACCTTGACCTTCCTATTGCTCACTGGAAAGGTGTTAGATCTTGCACCACTAAACACCCTATTTCCCACTTTGTTTCCTATGAAAACATTTCACCCTCTTTTCGGGCCTTTCTCACTTCCATTGACAATGTTCCTATCCCTAAGAATGTGGCAGAGGCCCTTTCGATGCCTAAATGGACAAATGCTATGAAGGAAGAAATTAATGTTCTACATAAAAATGGCACATGGGAACTAGTAGATCTTCTTAAGGGAAAGGATCCAGTTGGATGTAAATGGGTTTTCACAGTTAAACATAGAGTTGATGGCACGATGGAGCGGTATAAAGCTCGTTTAGTGGCAAAGGGGTTTACACAAGTGTATGGAGTTGATTATGCAGAAACTTTTGCACCTATTGCCAAGATGAACTCCATTAGAGTCCTTTTCTCCCCTGTTGCTAATCTTGACTGGGATCTGCATCAGCTCGGTATCAAAAATGCCTTCCTAAATGGTGACCTTGAAGAGGAAGTATACATGGTACAACCCCCTAGTTTTCGGGCTCAAGGTAATGAACAGAAAGTGTGTAGGTTAAAGAAATCATTATATGGGCTGAAACAATCACTAAGAGCCTGGTTCAGCAAGTTCCATGCAGCGGTTCAGCAGAAAGGATACAAGCAGTGTCAATCTAATCACACATTGTTTGTGAAAAGAGGGGAAGGTAAAATTGGAGCACTGATAGTATATGTTGATGATATAATTATCACTGACGATTGGAAGGATGAAATTCAAAAGTTCAAGATTTTTCTTGCTACCCAGTTTGAGGTAAAGGATCTAGGTCCTCTAAGGTACTTCCTTGGAATTGAAGTGGCCCGCTCACAAAAGGGTATCTTCATTTCCCAAATAGAGTATGTCCTACATCTACTCCAGGATACAGGAAAATTGGAAGTGAAGCCAATTGATTCCCCTATTGATCCTAACCACAAATTAGGTGACTGCCAAGGTGAACCTATCAAGGATGTGAAACGGTTTCAGAGACTTGTAGGAAGATTGTTATATCTTTCTATGACTCATCCCAACATTGCTTATGCAATGGGTGTTCTTAGCCAGTTCATGCACTCCTAAGACCACTCATCTTGAAGCAGCAGAAAGAGATCTTAGATATCTTAAAAAGTTCTCAGGTGCAGGCTTGCTGTTTCAAAAGCACAGGCATTTGAAAGTTGAAGTGTACACTGGTGCAAATTGGGCAGGATCCTTGAATGGCAGAAAGTCAACTAGTGGCTACTGTACCTTCATAGGAGGAAATCTAGTTATCTGGAGAAGCAAAAAGCTAAATGTGGTAGCTAGATCTAGTGTTGAAGCTGAATATCGGGCAATGGCTCATGGAGTGGCTGAAATTATGTGGCTAAAAAATTTGTTGAGTGAGTTGGGTTTTCCAGTGGACGGACCTATGACCCTATTCTATGATAACAAAGCAGCCATAAACATTGTTGCTAATCCAATGCTACATGATAGAACTAAACACATCAAACTCGACAAACACTTTATTAGAGAAAAGGTCATCACAGGGGAAGTGTGTACTCCTTATGTTATCTCTAAAGATCAATTTGCAGACATCTTTACAAAAGGGCTACATCACTCACGGCGGCATCATGATTTATGTGACAAGTTGGGCATGATTGACATCTATGTCCCAACTTGAGGGGGAGTGTTAAAAGCTGTTATTTCTCTAAGTATAGTACCGCAGGGGTACTATTGTAATTCTACTCTTTTATTTTTTAGTTACTATCGCCCTAGTATATATACTAAAAAGCTGGCGCTGCTAGCAACCTTTTTGGCTCTCAAATCTTTCTTCTCTCTTCTCTCTTCTCTCTCTCTTCTTTCTTCCTCTCTTCTTCTCTGTTGAATAACAAAAATCATCCAAGTGCCCATGAAATTCCTTTTCCCTTGTTGCTAGAACTTCAACTTCCCACAATATCTTTAAAAAAAAGGAATACTATTTCAGTTTTAGCAAAAGATTCCTCAAACAACTCCTCACCATTAGTCTTTGAAATTCAAATCCAATCAGAGATTATACCATTGCAAGCTTGCAATCTAACTCAAGTAAGCATCTTACAAAGTTACAACTCCTCACCATTAGTCTCTTTGAGATTCCAATCCAATCAGAGATTATACCATTGCAAGCTTGCAATCTGACTCAAGTAAGCATCTTACAAAGTTACAACCACCCAATCAAAACAAAAGTAATTACCAACTGGAACATTACCTACTAGGTTTCCCCCAAATTATACATTTCCAAGAAAAGGTCAGCCCACAATGTTTCCCAACATTTATTCTTCTTTCTTACATGAGCACCTTCTACAACATTATTCAAAAATAAAAAAAAATAAATAAAAAAATAAAAAAACTTCACTTGTTTCACTCAAACCATCTTCAAGCCCATGTCATAGATGAGAGATGACATCACTTGACACTAATCAAGTTGGAGGATTTCTCAGAAGAAGATGGTACGAACAAGAGGAGTCCACTCTGACTGGAAGACCTAAGCTGGGCAAAAAAGCATCAGAGCTTCACAAAAGCAGAAGCATAGTAACATAAACTCTTTGATGGATAACAAAATGTTCATTGCTAAAACGAGAAGTACAAAAAGGTAAAGGCATAAGTTCATATCAGCCTCTAAACAAAAGTCTGTTTGACTTTATATAACTCACAAATTTCATTATATCCCAAGAGCTACCTATGAATATCATACATAAACCCTAACTCCCTCTGATCCAAACTACAGTCAAGACAATCAATGAAGAAAGATCCAGAAAACCTCTTTCCTTGAATAATTGTTCAGTATTTTACTTACCATGTTCTCCCCACTGATCAATTTCCCTAACACTCAGTGAATTCATTTCAAGCATAGATGGTCCACAAAATTTGATTTTTGCGTGTATTGGGATGGAATGGACATAAGGGATAAGGAAATGACTTCTCATGATTCTTATTCATCTACTTGCTATTTTTGAAATAGTCTGGCTTAACTGTTCCACTTGCTTTTGGTTAAGAAAGTGTGTAATAGAGAGGTAGGAAGAAGGGAATTATGTTAGTTGGACCAGAAGCTGTCATGAATTTCTACCCAAAAAAAAAAAAAAACAAAGAAGCTGTCATGAATCATGACACTGCTCAGTTTTGCTCTAGAGAGAAGGAAAAGAAATGGCATGACAACTCCTTTGACCTGCATGCATGTCTCATGACATTGTTCAGTTTTGCTCTTCAAGAACATATTTAACAATTATTTACTTCAATAGACCATAAGATTGGAAACTCACCCCCCCCCTCCACTAGTTGTGATTTATTATAACCTAAAAAATGGCCTTACCAGTAGCACAAATAAAAACTAAATTATAAAGGTTGGCCATAATCTAGAAGCATCAGATTACCATGAACTTTTTTTTGCTTTTCTTGTTTTATTCATTTATTTAATTATTTATTTTTGAAAAAGATGGTACTAAGCGTATCTATTTCCTACTTAGAGGCCTTAAGTTTCCTCTTAAAATATTTTATTGAAAAAAAAGAAATTATTAAATAGCTGAAAATTCTTCAGACCAAAGAGATGGATACCATGGAATCATTCTGATTTATAGGTGGACAATAATTTGCAGACTGTTAAATTCAAGGTGGCATGCATGGACTATCATCCCTTCTTTGCACAGTTACAATAACAAAACAAATATATCAGAATGGAGACACCAAATAGCTACTGACCATTTGGAGGATCATCTATTAGTTCAGAGCAACTTTAGACAACCCATGAACAAGCTACGTGCCAAAAAAATAATGTATGGCTTAACTTAGCTCTTTCAAATTAACCACATAGTAACGCATTACATACACCTAGAAAACACAGAATACTGTTTGACAATAAGGAAGACATTAAAAAAGATAGGGGATAAAGACACCAAGAAAAGGTTACCATTAGAAGACCTCAACACCTTGAGAACCATTGTCGTTTCTGTTCCATGCAAAGCAAGGAGCTAGAAGCAATTACCAAAATTTTCAATAAAATGTGCATAAAGCAGGTCCCTATTATCTACCAGAAGACCTCAGTCTGAAATAGGCACTTCTAGTTCAGCACATCCATGTATTGTAACATTTCACATATGGTCAGCATAGTGGAATTTAACAGGAAATCTCCATTTCTTGCTGATTCAACCATTCATCCTCATACAATTCCTCATAACAGAACTATGAGATCCTTCTAAATCGGTCCATGAAAACATTTTCTCCACCCAACTAATGTCTTTATTTTAAAGAGAAGGAAACAGGCAAGGGTCCACTGGGGGCCAGGATGCCTTCTTGCTTAGAATAAGACTTTCACTAACAACATGAAGAAAATATCTCACTCAAGAAGAATGATACTTACCCTCCATAATGGAAAAAATACCTGTACAAAAAGGTAAATAGAGAATATTCAAGAAGCAGTTGTATGCACTCTGATTGCACTTATATAGTTCCAACCATTAGAGCAACTGTGGCACCTTATACAACCACGCTTCATTATCTTCTGACCCAACTGAGAGTTTCCCTGTCTGGAAGTGATTAAGCCAGCTATGAAAACCCCAGTTAAAAGCTCACCTGAAATATTTACAATCAGCAAATGAACTAAAAGCGAGTATTGGAAGAGAAATAGCAGAATTCAATTCTAGTGAATTTAGATGAACAAAACCTGCAATTGATGTGGTCTGTTAATTGATAATATTGTCTATACTGTTCCTATCCCACAAGCAAATTGGGCTGTGGAACCATAAACCTAGAAACTCAGCCATTTGAAAACAAAAAATTAACATATGCAAGAGAACAAAAGAAACTGGACAAGATTCTGAATTTTCTGCATAGACTATAGAAACCTAGACTTAAGAATAATAGAAATTGTAAAACTTAGACAACACAAAAGTTTGATAAGGATAAAAGAAGCCTATCATGCAACGGCTCAAATGGATAGAAACGTCAACTGAGAGCAATATAGGACAGGAAGTAAAAAAAGTGGCAAAAGTTAACATAGAACACTGAAAAGGATGAGGCAAATTGACAAAGAAAACCAGCTTCTAACTGGATAGATTCTTTACAGAATTACTTGTAATTTTGTCCTTGAAAAGCTAATCATGTTACATCGTTTAACCTGAAGAAATGTTTACTTGCAGAACAAAACAGAACTAAAATATATTTACTGAGCCAAACTTCAAGCTTGTTAAATTGTTGCAAACAGAAGGAGAATAAGACATAACCCAAAGGAGGAGGAGGAGAAGGGCATTGAGCCAAACTTCACCTCAGCCATGATTGTAACTTGCACATGGATTAGAACATGTGAACCCTGCTCTACTGAGAGGCCCTCTCTACCCACCATTCGAATAGGGCATTGGCATGTCTTTAAACCCTTTTGTATTCATTATATGCCCAATGGTACTTTTACCCAGATCAATAAAAGCCTAAGGCCTAACAATTCAACACTACATGGCTAATGACAGCATCTATTTCAGACATGGGTGACGTGAAGATTCATATTTTAGATAGTATAGATGAACAATATCTGGACGTACTAGTGTGAGATACCATGAGGATGCCCAATATTCGGCAGTCAAGCAAGTCCAACCTTCATCTAGAGTCTAGAATTTCTTCCCCATGAGACGATTAATTCACCTTATAATCTCTACAGTTACTGCCTTTTGTTTCCTTAACCTCCATTTTCTTCATTTATTTTTCAATGGCACACATTATTTGCTTCCTTTTTTTTTCCATGGTTTGTATTTTCCTCCACTTCAACCATATGCTATCTCATTTCGGTTCAGGTTCCATCAATTCCATAAGCGTATGAATAATGTGAAATGAAACTGAAAGAAAAACAATCAGGATGGAAAGTCAAATTTCACTAACTGCTTGCCATGTAGTTCGCGTAGGCTCAGTTTGAAAGAAGTACAAATATAAATGTGTATAGTACAAATACATATAAAATAATACAAAATACAAGATTTTGCATTCTATAAATTTGCATTTGTACTCCTTCCAAACTGAGCCTTAAGAACAAAATTTTAGACATAGCAAACCAGCCAGGAAAAATTGCCAGAGTTCGTCGTTATCTCTGAAGTTATTACCGGTTAAAACTAATAAGTAGCTAACCAGTCTGAGGATATCGATTCAAACAGAAACAAACGATAAGAAAATAAAAGAACGATGAAATGAATAAGCAGAAAAATCTAAAGAATACGTAATTCTAAAACAAACTCATTACCTATAGGAACAAGAGGATTCTTGGTGCATCTCTTCTCATTAAACAGACATTCTAGTTCAGAATCTGAGATACTTATCTTCTCCATTAATCCACGAAATCAGAAAAACAATAATAAAAATAAAATCAGAAATCACGAGAGCCGGGAAAAGCGAATAAAATTCAAGACCGCCAAAACGAGGAACTCACAGTCACTCTTTCCCTCGAGACGGGATCTGCTGCTCCTCACAAATGGGCGCCTCACATGCACATCCACCGTGCATTGAGAGCATTTCCCGTGAATAATAATTAATAGGTAGGGGAGATATTCCCGATGCATGGTAGGATGTGCATAGGCGCCCCTCACTCTTCGTTCTGTTTTTTCAGATTCAGTCCGGTACGAATTCACATGTGCTGCAAGTTGCAACTACGCCAATTAAACACGGACACGTCAGTGATGAAAACTTCATGAGATCAACGTTTTATTTCCACCGATGACGTGTCCGTGGACAATAGCAAGGAAGTGCTGAGACCACGTTTATATCCGTTGGACTTGGAACACCTGTGGTCAACAACCGGAAAGGCGCTGTTCGTTAAGCCATTTAACGGAGTAAACACTTAGGCTGCATTTTGGCATTCCGCTTATTTTATGGACTTATCTAAAAACTCAGTGTTCATGGCGCATTTTAAATGTAAAAAGGTGATAAATCCCTAAGATAAGGAATGTTAAATGCAGCCTATTCGAATAACCCCCTCATTGGTATTACTTGAAATAAGCACACTCATTCAAATAATTACTGAAAATAAATGGTGGGATTTAGAAAATAAGTATTTATTTATGTTTAGCAAAAAAAAAAAAGTCCAGAATAATTACTTATTTTGAAAATAAGTAGAGCTGGGCCAGTTTATTTTAGTTGATTATAGAATAAATATATATTTTTTTATTTCAGTGAGAACTGTTTTCAAAATACCCACATACAATATGTATCGAAATTTCGAGCCTTTATTCAACTATAGAGCGATTTGATCCCTTATATATATATACAAAAACCTCAAGTCCCCATTTAGAATGTTTTGTCATATTTTGCTGTATTCTTCACTCCGCGATTTGATCCCTTATATGCAAAAACCTCAACTCTGCTTATCTCAACGCTTAAAGCATCAATACGTTCGATACTGAAAAAATCACATCAATCGATTAAAAGCATCGATACACATGGTCTAATTAATTAATATGATATGGGGTTATAGAGTGAATGTGTTTTGGTTTCAAAGCAGTGTGTCTTAATTCTTACTGGCGGGGACGGTCTAATTAACAAGATATGGAGTTATAGAGTGACTGTTTTGGTTTCAAAGCAGTGTATCTTAATTCTTAGTAGAAGGAATATGTGGGATGCATGAGATTTGTTAAACCAAAGTTAAATAATAGAAATATATAAGAGTATAGAATTGTTTTATATTTTTTTATTTTAAAATAATAATAATTATTTATATTTTGGGTTCAATAATGATATAGAAAAGATATGCATGATATTTGAAATTTTTTTGACCAATCAATTGGTATCATAAATGTGGTAGCCAATAGGTGTTATTTATCAAAATTCATGGGTGGTTTTCCATTAATTGGTCAAAACTCTTTTGATACCATATTATCGTATCTTTCCCGCATCATAGATTTTCCCTTATATACTACTATTAATAATTTTTTATAAACACAAAAATAACAGCAATTAATTTCAAGTAGCATTGTTCATCATACTAATGAAACCAACCATCTCGACTCGAATTGGTTGATTTTCTAGTATTTTTTGTTGGATTTGGTCCAACAATTTCCCAAACTGACCAGGTTAGATCAATTTCTCAAACTGACTAGGTCACACACACACACACATATGGAAAAATCCCCATACTTTTTATTCTAAAATATTTTATATCATGAATTTTATTTTCAAATTTATTTTTTAAGTTTGTCTTTTGAATCGACTAACCAAACCGAAAATTGACTCAAACTAATACAACCCGAGCTAGGCAGATTTCACTAATGATAAGTTGGTTTTTGAGTAGGAGTGCAAATGGATCAAATCATTGATCCGATCCAAAAGTCTGATCCTATATTATTGGATTCAAATAGCCCCACTTTGAATCTTCAGATCGAATTAGATAATAGGATCCGATCAAAAATCAAATCAAATTCAGATCACCCAACCCCTATCTGATTCAATAAGATTTGATCCGATATATATTATTTATTTATGTATAAATATATATAACAAACATCTATATATATATATATATATGTTACTTATTTATTCATTTATAAATATATTATTTATATTGCATTTTTGTAAATTTCTTATATTATTAATTTTTTAATAAAAACATGTACATATATGATGAAAATAGTTGAAAAGATACTTGTAGTTTTTGGTTTTTTATTTAAATTGTTATATTTTATTTTAATTTTAATAAGTTATTAATTTTTTAAAAATCAAATCAGATCGGATCAGATCCAAAAATCTGACTTCCTCATTGGATTCGAATTCAGATCCATGTATATCATATCTGGGATCTGCAATTAGCAGTATCAGATCAAATTCAGATATACCCTTATTCAAATTTGATCTGATTTGTTTGCATCCCTAGTTTTGCGTAACCAACTCCCCAACCTAACCACATTGATTTGGTTGGCCAAACAACCTACAATTGAACCAGATCAACCCATGAATACTCCTAATTTTATCTAAATTTATAGTCTAATCTCTAATAAACAAGAATAGTTTAATATCCAATAATTACTGAACATTTATAGCGAAAAAACACAATTATTGAAAATATATTGGTAATAAAAATAAAATAAATATAATCATTACAAAAATACAATAAAATAATAAAAAATATATAAAATTAGTCAATAAATAGTGTAATCTCAAATAATAGTTTAATCTCTAATAAATATTAATCAATAAATTATAACAAAAATACAATAAATATAATAAATTAAACATAAAAAGTTAAATAATAGTGGTTTAATCTCTAATGATCATTGAAAAATTTCTATTAAATAACAAAACAAAAATAGATTTATACATAATTATTGAAAACATATTTATCACAAAAATAAATAATTACTTGAAATACAACAAATGTTGATTTTAGTATATATAAATATATAATAAATATTGATTAAGATTATAAAATTATTATTAATAAACTTTAATTTGTTTGAAAGTTATTTTTCTAGAATTATTAGTTGATATAAGTGAAACTAGTTATTTACAATATTATTTAGTTATTTAAATAATATTATTATTTAAATTTAAAATATTAACTATTTATTGAATTTAATAATCCACATAATTGTAATTTATACTATTATTACATAATTTCGTTATTAATTTTGTAAAATATTAAATTATTATTAATTTGAATATTATGTTATAATTATTTTCTAGTTTTAAGATTTTTTTAAGTTTAATACATAATTTCATTATTTTAACTATTTAAAATCTAGTTATGTTAAATATTTTCTTAGTTAAAATATCTACTTATTTAAATATTTAAATAATATATAAAATATTTAAATTTATTTTACTTGACTTTTTTATTTTAAAGTTATTACATAATGTTAAATATTTTGTTATATAATTATTTAGCTGTTTTTGTTATTTAGTTATTGAAATATTTAAACTATTTTATTTTTTAATGTTAAATATTTATTTATTTGAATAACATTTAAATTGAACAATCCGGAAAACAATAATTTTGTAAAAATATAAAATTGTTAATAATTAAATATATTATAACTATTTTTGTGTTTTAAACAAGTATTTTAAAGTTATTATATAATTTTGTGACTATAAAATCATTTTTAAAATCTTTAATTCAAATTTTCTTTAGATTAATATAGATAAAAAAAGTGGAGGAGAGAATTAGAGATAATTTAGGAGAGAAATCTCTATTAAATTAGAGATGATTTAGGAGAAAGTGAGGGATAGTGGGGGAGATAGTTTAGGAGAGGATATTATTTAGGTTATTGGGAACATGTGGGATCGAGAGAGAGAGAGAGAAACTATTTTTTGTGTTTTCAATAAATATTTTAAAGTTATTATATAATTTTGAGAGAATATTAAATAATTTTCAATTTTTTTAATTTAAACTTTATTTAGATAGATATAGATAAAAAGTGTGGGAGAGGATAAATATGATTAGAGAGAATTTAGGAGAGAAATCTCTATTAAATTAGCAATAATTTAGGAGAAAGTGAGGGATAGTGGGGAAGGTACTTTACAAAATTTTTAGGAGAGGATATTATTTAGGTTATTGAAAAAGAGAGAGAGAGGTTTTAGATAATTTTTATTGAGAAGGAGAACAAATTTCTTAAACTAACCCTAAAGTTTAGGAATTTGACTATCTATACCCTTACTATTTCAATATTATCTCAAAGTATGTTAATGTTTCTGACAATTGACTAAATCTTCATTATTAAAAAGACTATTTTGCCCATCCTTTTTCTTTAAATTTTCAATGTCAAAGCTTATCTTTGCCTTGAAGAAGGTCTTACACAATCTCTTCCACGCGTCTTTGTTCGTCTCCCACTGCTCGACGCTTGTCTTTGCCGCTTCAAAACCCTACTCAAACACTCACCCCATCATCGACACGGTGATCGCCATCGACAACGACGGCGATTGCTGCAACTACCGAACGGTTGCTTACATCTCATCTTTTTCTCTCAAGAAATTCGAGGCAAACCCCATCTTCGACTCACAAGTTGTTCTTCCCTTAACGTTACTTGTTCGTCGATTCTAGGCGCTGAGCGCCTCATGTACAATCAACCCGTTAGGTTTGTTGACGCTCCCGTCAAATTACCTCTGGCGCCATCCCGAGCAGGGTCACCTTCTTTAAATTTCTTCTCGTTTCTCTTTTCTCTCCTCTCTCTCTCTCTCTCTCTCTCTCTCTTACAGCTCTTCTTCTTCTTATTCTTCCCCATCGATCTCATCCCCTGTTTCAGTCTGAAACGTAGGTGCGGCATATGAAAATTCTCTCTCTCTCTCTCTCTTCCCGTTCTTCTTCTTCTTCTTTCTTCTTCCCCATCGATCTCACCCCTGTTTCAATCTGAAACGTAGGTGCGGCATATGAAGATTCCCTCTCCCTCCCCCCCTCTCTCTCTCTCTCTTCCCGCTCTTCTTCTTCTTCTTCTTCTTCTTCTTCTTCTTCACCATCGATCTCACCCCCCTGTTTCAATCTGAAACGCAGGTGCAGCAATATGAAGATTCTCACTCACTCTCACTCTCTCTTCCCGCTCTTCTTCTTCTTCTTCTTCTTTTTTCTTCCCCATCGATCTCACCCCCTGTTTCAGTCTGAAATGTAGGTGCGGCATATGAAGATTCTCGCTCTTCTCCCCATCGACCTCACCCCCCTGTTCTGAAACGTAGGTGCGGCATATGAAGATTCAGTTAAAGGTGTCATGCCAAATTGGTTGCTTTCATTCAAATTCTTGCTTTTATACTAGATGGAAACTTCAACATTAGCTGTGGTAGCAGCAGAACCTACGAGCTTGAGATTTGGGTTTCTGCATCAGCTCATATTTCAACAATCGCCAAGTAAGTTGCTCTAGCAACAGAATCTACGAGCTTGAAATTTGGGTTTCTGCAAATGCTACATGAGGAAACAATGAAATGGGTTTCGGTTACAATCTCCTAGCTGCAGTCGGAATAGATTTATCCGCAAATTTCCTCCATGGCGAGATTCTAGTAGTTTTGTTTGGATTACAGGATCTGGAGTACTTGAATCTATCACACCTTCTGGGTCTAATTCCGGGAAGCTGAGAGAGAGAGTGCAGCGATTTCTTCGTGTTTTCCCTTACTGGGCAGAGGAGAAAAGGGAGGGTTTCTTCTCCTACTGATCCCTCTGTCTTTGTTCCATCTCTCAAGAACCCTAGGTACAAGACATTAGCCTCCACTAGAACAGACAAGCAGGCCGAGCTCCCGCACTGGAGAAAATTTCTGGTACCTTTTCTCCCTCGCTTTTAGGAATGGAGGTGGGAAGGGTATTTTTGAAAATTTTGATAAATATATTAGTCACATTATATCACATATAAGGGCAGAGTTAGTCAATTTTTAGAAACATTAGGAATAGTATAATTCAATTTTCAAGAGTTAGTCAATTTTTAGAAACATTAGGAGTAGTATAATTCAATTTTCAAGTCTAAGGGTACATTTAGTCAATTAGCTAAACCATAACGGTAGTTTAAGAAATTTATCTTTTAAAAAATGAAATAAAAAAAAGAAAATTTCTTCACTATTGTGTTTTAATGTGTATATATTATACCTGGCAATTGGGTTGGATGGGTCGGGTTTGGGTTGGGTCAAGTTACTTTGGACTGATTTCGGGTTGGGTTGTCAAATGTTAGACCCTAACCCTAAATATTCGGGTTAGGGTTGACCCATGGGTCAATTTGGGTCATCCAAAAAAAATTGAAATTAAAAAAATAAAGAAAAATTATATAAAAATTATCAAAATTAAAAGAATTAACCTTAAAATTCTAAATATAAAATAAAAAGCTTGAACATTTAACAATTTAAAGAGTAAACAATAAAAAGTAAAGACTAAATAAAAAAAATTAAAGAATGAAAACTTCTAACAATGGCATAAATAATCTCAATTAGACTTGACAATCAGGTCAACGGGTTGACCCATGACCCAACCCGGTTTTTTTGGATCGGGTCGGGTCATTTTCGCATTCGGGTAGCTAAATATGAGACCCTAACCCTGTTTTTTCGAGTTGGGTTAGGTCGGATTTGCGGGCTGGGTCAACCTTTTGCCAAGTCTAGTATATATATATGCTAGAATAAAACCAGCCTTTTGTCGTTAGTAGATCCAAACTCCAAATTGTGTCTATAATGGCTCTACATAGGGGCCCACCAATTTCCATCATCTGCACGATTATTGCTCGTGGACTCGTATTTGGATAAATAGGCCCAAATGCCCAACTTGCACACCAGCATATGCAAGACTTCTAATTTCCTACATGTGGCCTATGGGCCAGATGAGAGTTTGGATCTTCTCCTCATAGAGCATGCCTCATACTAACCTTATAATACATTTCAGTTGTGTATCAGTAATTATGGGTAAATTTCTTAAACTACCCTTATGGTTTAGTTAATTGACTAAATATACTTCTATTGTTTGATTATTGTCTAATGCTACTCCTACTATTTCATAAAATAACCATTGCTGTTAAAATATTGACAGAAGGGCCAAAATGTCTATTTTGCCCTTAAATCAAATTAGAAGTTCCTCTAGTTCTTCTTCATCTTTCTCAGTTTGGTCTTCGCTGCCCAGGTTCAATCTGGCCTTCATCCATCAAAATCATTGCCATCGCTGCAACTTCTAGCAGTGGCAGTGATCTTCTTCCTCCAGCCCCCTTCCCTTCTTCATTCTCCCTCTCCACCTCCTATGTATGCAATCCCATCTCAGGTTCCTTGATTTGAGATGAGGTGGGCAGCTATGGAGGAGCTTTGAACATTAACATATCTGAGCGGATCTGAGATGGTGATCTTCTTCCTCCACCTCCTTCCCTTTTCATTCTCTCTCTCCACCTCCCTTGTATAAAACCCCATCTCAGGTTCCTTGATCTGGGATGAGGTGGTGGGCAGCTATAGAAGAGCTTTGAACAATAGATCTAAGCAAACCTGGCCAAGTAACAAGACGGTTCAAAGGGTTAGGGTTTGAGGAGGCAATGTGAAGATGGTTCGAAGGGTTAGGGTGATAGGACCTCAGCGGCTCTTTCTTCATTCTCGATGATGGGACCCTAGGGGGTAGAGAGAGAGAGAGAGTGTGTGCGTGCGTGTGTGTGAGGGGTTGGAGGTGTAGGGGGCTATCGCTGCCACTGGATAAGGACCAAGCCAGCTCGATTTGCTGTTGCTAAAAGGAAGAAGACGGTAACAATAAAATTGGGTTAAAAAAGTATACGTCACTAGAGATGGGGGCCCCACCCCAATCGGGGGTGGGTTTTTTGACCACTGGTCGGGGCTTGGGGGGTAGGGAAAACCCAAAACTTTGGGGTCGTGGATGGTATTTGTCCACCCTGACCTTGGCCCCGCCTGACTATATTATATAACATAATATATATAATTATTATATGCTAATATATATTATATTACATAATATATAATAGTTTTGGATATATTTCAAAAAAAAAGTTAATAAGTATACAAGTAAGAATGACCGGGGCGGGGCGGGGCAAAGTTTGGGATCCCCATTACCTCGGGAACGGGGATGGGGTTAGGATTTTTAGCCTCATTGGGGATCGGGGCAGGTATAGGGCAGGGAATTTGAATTTGGGATCGGGTAAGGGGCAGGCAAAATCTGGCCCACCCCAATCCATTACATATATACAAATTTTGAAGGAATAGATGTTAATGGTAAGAGTAAAGTTACTCAATTATCAGAAATGATAGAGATAGCATTAGACAATAAACAAACAATAAAGATATACTTAATCAATTAACTAAACTATAAAAATAAAAACAATTTAAGAAATTTACCCATTGGGAGATGTTTTCAATACACGGTAGACCACCAATCAATGAAATTCAACTAGAATTCTGAATATCGGATTGCTGTAAGTGGCTCATCTTATCTTTTTTGGTACCATAAAATTGTCCTCTAAGACTTTTAACTTTTATTTTTAAACAAGTGAATGATGTTGTCACCTATCTAAGAGCTGCAAGTAGATCAAATCGAATCAGATACCGGCATTATCCAAATTTTGTATTGATTTATATTCGAAATTGAATAGCATAGACAAATTAATAAAAAATTATCAAAGTTTTTTGTTATTATATTTACTGATACATATAATATAAATGTTCAATCCAGAGGGGTACTCCACCAAATTGTATCCACCCTTATCTTTTCATCCTCTATGTGGATATTCTTTCTTGTCTTCTCACTTCCAAGATGGAGAATGAATCTTTATGTGGCTTTAAATTTGCCCTAAATTAAATAATTTATTATTTACTGATGGCATTCTCATAGTTGGAAGGAATTTGGAGTTGGAGGTTATTTGGCACTGCATTCTTGACTCAAGAGATGATCTCATGAAAGATTCAGCGTATTTGCATTGATTTATAATGGATGGAAACTGCAATATTTATGGTGATCCATGCCTTGGATTCCCAATATAACCAACTCTTCAACAAATGCCAAGGAGAGTCCCTATTTGGATGAACTGGGAACAGAGCACTAAGCTAGATGAGACTGAAGTTAATGAAGCTAAATCCTTTTTATTTTGGATTTCCTATTCACAAGAATTCTACCCACACTTATCAACAGAATACTATAGCCGTGCATTGAGGACATCTCCCCATTCATAATAAGTACCAAGCACCGGAGATGTTCCATATCCTTATGTCTATGTGTGACTGCAATGTCATGTGGGCAGGGGGCGGAGTCAGGAATTTTTTTATGAGGAAGCCAAAACTTATGGATGGACCATGAGGGGAGGTAATCATTGGGTGAAAAGTGAAAAGAAGGTGAAAACTTACATAGAAAGATGTATTCAGTGTGCGGATTTCTGGACCATAAAGGGGGCCATGGCTCCCCTGAGTCTGCCTAACTCCGCCCTGTATTTGGGTAAAGTGAGTAGAGTTCCTGTGAGTAGGAAACCCTAGCTGTTTAGAGAGTCATTAAATGGCTGGTGCTTTCAGTTTGGATTCCATATTGTTCGCATCCTGTTGGACCCTCACCTAGGGGTTCCTGGGCGGCTGATTGTAGAGATTTTTATGCAATTTTCGTCACTTTTCTTTTCTCCTACATACGTTTTTTTTTTTTCCTAAACAACTAAAATTTCATTCATTACTTTAGAATGTATCCTTCATAAGCAGTAGAGCGGCTCATATAACTTGTTAAATTTGAATGTACTGTTCTTAGGCCTGTCTCTTGGCCCGGCCATTCCTTTGGACTTCTTTAAGGCTTGTACTTAATTACTTATAGATGATCTGATGCAATGAATCTGTCTACGGGCTTCTCAAAAAATAAAAATAAAAGGTCTGCATTTGATTGGAAGGAAGTTTATAATAGGGCTTTCTTATAATTTTTCTCAATAATAATGGTTTTCTCAAAAAACCAAACTAGTCTAGTGGCGTTTTACAATATGAATATTTTTGTTTTTCAAATCGCCACATCAGCAAAGAAACAAAATAGTTCACATCTGTGGGACGTTGTGGGGCGGATGTGATCTCAAAACAAAAACATGTTCTTCGACTCTGTTCTTGTTTTCAAAAGGAAAAAACAGATTGGTTTTGTTTAAAAAAATAGTACATATTTTTAGAACCAACAAAATATTGTTTTTTAAAACTAAAACAAAATTTTTAGTATAGAAATTAGATAATTTATGGAACATGAAGTTGAATAATAAGATGCAAACATGTTTTAAAAACCAGATTCAGAAACATGTGTTTTTAGTTTCAGTTTTAAAAACAGAAAACAAACACATAATCAAAACATGTTTTTTGTGTTTTTGTTTTGAGAAACAATCTATTTTCAAATCATACGGTTTTGATTTATTTTTAAAACCAACAACAAGAAAAACAATTCACGCTGTACAACGCCCCCAAAATAATTTCTAACTTGGCCCCACTTCACCTTGGATGATGAAAATTATTTCTGCCGTAGTGCCAGGTTGAGAATGGCTGATTGGCCTGCTTTGTTGTTGAATCTATGACTCTAGAGGGATAGCTTCTCCTTAGTTGATAGAGCTAATCCCCATCACAGGTAAATAGAGCTATCAAATTATTATTCTTTTATTTTATATTTTTTGAAGAGGCCTACACAACAGGGATAGCCATCCGATCCCCTAACCTTCCTCTTGGTGGCAACGGGAATGGATCAAGGATTTAAAACTGTCATTGATCTAGATGTTTGGTCCGTTTGATTTGGGAATCAGTCATGTTCCTCGTTCAATTTATCATCCAACCCGCCTTTTTGCCAAAGAAAAACGTTCATTTGGTAAAAAAAACCATCAATGTAGACGATTGAACCATTGAACAGTCAACCACAACAATTCGCAGGTTCACAATAATAAATCTTTTATATGTTTTTGAAATTTGAAAGACTGACAATTTGACATAATACAGTACAAAATCGGATTTAGTACTCACAAGACTGTGCTCATACTATTCTCAGAGTCCCTTGCAGCCTTGCATTGGAAATATTTTTTCATGAAAAAAAAACATATAAGCATAGAGATTCCCAATGCACGGCTGTAAAAGACTGCGGGCACACAAGTTTTTAAAAACAGACTTGTAGAAGAACCACTTTGGCCACCAGTTTTTAGGTCAGTGGTTCAATCATCTGGTTTGAACGGATTGGCCGATGGTGTTTAGAAAATAAAAAATGAAAAAATAATTAAAATAATCAAATGACCTAAAAAATATTTACTAGGTTGAAAGATTTAGCGGTTCAAGCATCCAGATCAGTGGTTTATTGATCAAATCAATGGTTTTTTCTGAAAATCTTCTAATCAAGAATAAACTAAAACTAGATAATTGACCAGTTCCTGAGTCAAACGGTCCAACCATCGGGTCCAGTCCAAATTTCAAAACAGTTCTCATCAATTTATGGGAACCAACACCAAAAATTACAACACAACTATTTTAATATAACTCAACGCTCCACAACTATTTTACGTATATTTATAAAAATATTATACTTACTATCTTATTTATGATGTCATAGGTTGATTCTGTGACTCGGAGGATGAAACCATTTACATTTCCGGATCAGTTTTAAAACATTGGAGTCCACAGCAGATGTGATCACCGTTTACAATCAACGGATGATTCTTTGTGCGTTTCCTTATCTTTGACCCATAATTAATATGACTATTAAAAGAGTAATTTGGATTAGCTGATCACTTTATGTATGCAGCGGGCTGTAGCACCATGACAATGCCCCACACCGGTGATAAAACACATGAAACCCCATAGTGAGGGGTTTACAATCAACAGATGATATTTTACCAAATAGTTGAGTCCCATATATTTTATGATTAGTGTAGAGTATTGTTATTGATTTCACAGCCTACTTTACTTAACAGTTATTGTGTTTAGCTATCACGATTTTTCATCAAAATCGTGGTAGGTAATGGACACAATTCACACAAGTACGTAGTTATACGCGATGAGGACTTAAAAAGGTATTCCCTTATTTATTCGATCCATCATTTATATATTAGATAAATGATTTTATTTATACTTTTTTTTTGTATTTTTATTTTGCAAGAGAAGCATCGCATATAAAATGATTTCAGTCGATTCATTTGTAATCACTCTTGCGAACAGTTGAGTGGAATGCTTTTATTGGTTGTTGGGATAGCGGAGGAAAGAGGAAGGAATAGAAGCAAAGAACATTGACAAGGATAGACGTGAAGAAAGCAACAAAACGAAATGGGGGTGGAGAAGCCTTATCGTTGATTAAGAATGGGAAAGATCGAAATGACGAAAAGGAGCGAGACTTAGACATCATGTATGTTTTTCTTCACCTCCAGGGCCGCAAGTATCACTTCTCACATCAAAAGGTGCATAGTCATGTCAGGGAAAAAGTTTGTCTGTTTGGGTAAAAAAAAAAATCAGCTTCGGCTGTTTTGGTGTGGGATAAAGAAGTAATGAATTTTGCTAAGAAATATATATATTATGACCAATGATAATTGATAGATGGAACTCATAATTGAATAGGCCAAATTGGGAACAGGCGGAGCGGACAAGATAACTATTAATTGTCTATTGCAATAAGCTATCGGAAATCAAATATTTTAATTTATATATAGGAAACTTGCGAACCATTAATATGTGTATACCATTTGGGCCAAAATCACATGGGAAATGGTTTTATTAGAAGACACCATGGACCTCGTCTGGGGCCTATATAGCGTTTATTCCCACACCAAATTCCCGATCAACAGCGTTCAAAAATCAAAACAATTGTTTGCCTTACGATTATATATATCCAGACCATAGGGCCGGGAGTCATCTTATGGAAGAGGTAAACCTCAATAATTTTGGCATTTAGTGAAGGACTGGAACCCCCTCCTCCATCTCTCCATTGTTGATTGCGTAGAAAATGCAATTCCGGTGCCCATAAACACTAGAGCTTGCGTCTCTTTGTCTTAGAGAGAGATGGGACTGAAATCAAGTCTGTGGAGTGCGATGCCGTTTGCGGCAATGGTGATGGTAGAGTGTGGGAGTATAGGGCTGACAACACTGAGCAAAGCAGCCATGAGAAGAGGGATGAGCAACTTCGTCTTCATCTTGTATTCATATATTCTCGCCACTCTGCTCCTGCTGCCTTTTCTCTTCATCTGCCGCAGGTATGGTATATATTCAAATTCAAATTAAACCTACTCTTTTAGCTTGTTTGCTTGCATGCTTCTGGTTCTAGTTCAAACGTATTTACTGATTAATTAATTTGGGGGTCATTGAGGTTATCGACAAGGCAAATCATCCCAAACTTACACAATCTACTTGCAGAGCGAAACACCCCCCACTCACCTTCTCCATTCTCTGTAGACTTTTCTTACTTGGCATAGTGAGGTATGCTTCTGTATTAATTCTCTGAGTAACGGTATGATTGTATGAATGTGAATGTGCTTCCTTTTAAGATTCAACAGCTTTCTCTTCCATCTTCTTTTCCTAACGAATAAAAAGAAAGAAGAAAAGCTGTTCCGCTCGATAGAAATGAGTAACAACTACGGGATGGATCCTTTTTTTTTTTTTTTTTTCCTTTCTAAAACATAAATACGTCCCTTGCAGTTGCATTTCTCAGATCCTTCAATACGAAGGCATTCGAAGCAGCTCTCCAATTCTTAATTCAGCAACAGATAACATTCTTCCAGCTTTTATCTTCATCCTTGCTATCATCTTCAGGTTCTGCTCTCTCTATCTATCCCAGTACTCCTTCTTATTTTTATTTATTTATTTATTTTTTGGATTACGCCTGATCTGCTACAAACAAAGGTGTGTTTTGTGAAGACTCAAGAATGGGATAAGTAAATACGCCCATTGTACGGATCACAACTGATGTTTCTCCTGTTGATTACGTACGGTACTCGCTTAGTTTGTAGCAGATCTGGAGTGACGCACAAACACGAGTCCGGATCCCATCCCAATTCACGGGTGCCAACAGCCATCACAGCCGTACATTGAGAGGGCAAGGAAGATCTTCCCGATGTACAGCTACGATGTGTTTTGGGACCATATTCGAATTTGACAAACACATCTTCGTGGTTTGTTTGGATCTGTCGTCTTTGTCATGCACTTCCACTCAATCTGTTATACATGTCTCATTACATGTGTAATCTCATATCATATGCATAGTATTTATATACGAGTTTGGAAGTTTGGATTTACTCCTTAGCCGTGCATTAGGAACATCTGTGTGAGGAGTAAATCTGGATTCTTTATTTATTATAACAAATCATTCCAATTCAGCATAAGGGGTAAAAATCAATTTAGCCTACAATGGGTTGGCTTTAGATTTTTGGTCATTAAACTAGGCTGGGGCCCAAAAGTTGAATGCATCAAATTTTAAGTGTGTTATAGGATCGGATTGAATAATTCTAGCTTGATTTCAGACTCAGGTTTTAAGCCCGATTCTTAAGATTGGGCCTGGGTTGAGCTAAAACTTGGCCCAACCCGCCCAACTTAGCACACTACTTTTATTTGGTTTAATAGTAAATAAGAGGGAACAAAACACACCTCAAGGGAAGAAACTTTTCTCCAACATCCTAATATGGACGGTAAAGGTCAAAGCCTAGAAGGTTTTATTTACAAGTGATAAGGACGGACTCAGCACCTATGATAAAGGCCATATAACCTAGGCCCAGGCTTCGGCTTTGGGCCTAAGGCACTCATTAAATTTTATAAAATATATGATATAATTTATATAATATATTATATGTATCATTTTATAATATCTATATACATATTAAAACATATGTGTTTAGTTAAAATAATTTCATATTATTTAAATATTAAGTTAAAATAACTAAATTAAATTAATTAATTTTTTAATCTAACTAAAATTACAACAAGAATCATATGCATTTAAATTAATTAGTAAGATAGAGTGAGCTCAATTTGGCTTGGCCCAATCAAGTATATGATAAGAGCCCATTTTGTCATAATTTTTTTAATAAAATCCGTGTATTGCGTGGGGCTTGACTAATTTATATATAAATAATAAAGTGGGGTACGATGCGAGAGAAGACTTATAGCATGATTGGATGTCGTAGCGAGATCTTATTCATGTAGAGATTTTAGTGAATTTCAGTAGAACTGTTGAACTCATTATCACTGTCGCTGCTTAACAAAACAAATATTTGCCTTAATTCTCAAAACATATATGGCTGTGTTTGATTGTAATGTAAATTCATTTGCATTGATGCAAAATTATAGTAGTGCAAATGATTTGGGTGCAAGTTTTGATTTATTTTTGTTTAAAATTTTACCTTATTTTATTTGATTGCAAAAAATGAATTAAAAATAAGACCCAAAGTAGAATAAAGTAAAACCCAAAATAAAATTAAACCAAAATTTACATTTTTCATTTTCACTTCTGTACATTTGTACTAGTGCAAATAAAATTATACTGCAACCTATACATTTTGGATGAGATCTTAAGGCTCAGTTTGGAAAGAATACAAATACAAAAGTGTATGGTGCAAATACAGGCAAAATAATACAAAACCCACAGATTTACACTCTACATATTTGTATTTATACTTCTTCCAAACTGAACCTAGGGAGATTTTTGGTCCAGTTAATCTTCAAAGTGAAACCCAGGGAACCTAGTTCATGAGAAAATGATGTCACGCAAAAGCATTTTTTTTATTCTCTTCAATGAATGTATTTGACAATGGTTTGTTCAGGATGGAGCCTCTGGCTTTGAAAAGTTCATATGGTCGGGCTAAACTCCTGGGCACCTTGGTATCAATCACAGGGGCTTTTGTAGTGACTCTCTATAAAGGCCCATCAATATTCATCAGCAATTCATCAGCTTCCAACTTGGCCCACCAACGATTCTTACTCTCACCAAAATCAAACTGGGTCTTCGGAGGCTTTCTCCTTTCACTTCATATTCTGGCGCTTGCGTTTTTGTTTATCATTCAGGTAAGTTCAACCCAAAACCCATTTTATAATCCAGGATTTACAGAGTGGATGCAAATTAGAGATAATATCTGAGCCCATCTGGATTCTTTTATATTGGCAGGCCTCAATCGTTAAGGACTACCAAGCAGAATTTTCGATAACCTTCTTTTATTGTTTCTTTGGCTCCATCCCAACAGCATTCATCTCTGTGATTGCTGAAAAAGATCCAAGTGCTTGGATATTAAGGCCTAATCTGGAGTTAATTGCTATTATCTACTCGGTAAGCAATTTTTAATTTGTGAGGTCCAATTGGGCTATGATTAAACTGAAGTCAATCCTTATGGGACTTAGATGAAGACTAAAATGTTGTTTGGTAAATCTTTTTAGAAAGATTTTCTGACAGCCCATATAGTCATAAGGCATAATGAGCTTTTAGGGTATTGTCTTTAAAGACCGTGTGGTAAGTATCCTAATCTACTATGGTCTACTAACTATTAAACGAAAGATTTTAGGTACAAAAAGACAAAAAGTTTTATTTGAAGCTTCCAGAATTTTGACCAGTTTAAGCTTCCATGAACTTTGGCATAGGTCTTTCTATCTTCCCGTCTTTCATTGTTAAACAGAGAAAGACCAACTTTAGTCTTCCAAGCTTAAAAAAACCCAAAATAATACACAGAAAAGACTTGTCAAATTTCCCCTAAATCTGGGCTGTAATGGGTCTGTTTAGTTTCACAGGTAGATGAGTCATTATTCATTAAGACCTACTTTTGAATTTCCTTTAAAGAAACTGGAAATTAACATGCAGTGATGTGAATTTGGTGTAGGCAGTTTTTGCATGTGCAATTCGCTCCCTTGTTCATTTGTGGTGCTTAGGAAAGAATGGGCCCGTCTATGTGGCAATGTTCAAGCCCTTTGGGATTGTTATTGCAGTTGTAATGGGTATCGCCTTCCTTGGGGACAGTCTCTATCTTGGAAGGTATATACTTTCTCTCTGAAAAAAAAAATTTGGGGACCGAACAATAGACTTGCACTCTCTGGATTCTGCTGCACTCCATCTTAGAAGCCAAGTTGTGCAACCAGGAAGAAACTATCATATCTTGTTATCTAATTCTCCCCAAATCCAGACAGAGCTTTTAGTGTGTTGTATGTAGGAGAAAGTAGTGATATTTAGAATTGGAATTCTGTGCAGTGTGGTGGGGTCAGCTATAATTTCCCTTGGATTCTATGCTGTGATGTGGGGGAAAGCAAAAGAAAGGAAAATTGCCAAGGACAATGAAGAGTGGAGCTTGATGTCATCCACCGAAAGGGTCCCTTTGTTGCAAAACAAGATGGGAATATAGAAACATATACTAGTGTTGGACAAAAAAACAAAACAAGAATAAAGAAGAGGTAAGCAATTAGAAACCTTCAGAATTAGAAAAGCTATAGAAACTGGGGCCATAAAAAAAAAAAGAATGAACAGGAAAGTGGAGCGAATGGTTGGTGTGAAAAACTCAAAAAAAAAAAAAATCCAACTATTTCAAACAATTATTGTAGTCCTTTGCTTGAATTCAGTTGAAATTTTATGTATTATAGTACCGAAGCTGTAAGTTGAAATACTTTTGAGGTTGGGGCCATTTCAAAGTAAATTGCAGTTAAATTATTTTTCTGTTTTTATCGAATGGAAAATTGCATTTGTTGATATTAAAACATTCTTTCTTAAACAAGTCAATAATGTTGCCTTCTCATATGTAAAAGAAATAACAAGACCTAGGGCTTTGATAATAACCATTCAATTGGATTTTTCCTTTTTTTTTTTTTTTTGCTGTAACTAAAGGATCGATAGTGATGACAATCAGAATCATGATAATGAAGAAATACTATTTTCAAAGTGCAATTGTTCTTTTTTTCCTCCTTATAAAGAGACCGTGTGATGGAACTGGTGTTAAAAAGATGCCTATATTCATGGCTGCAATACATCGAAGACCTTGATTTAATTTTTTATATATAAGATTTGATACAGACGGTGGGATCATAATAATTGGCATTCAGTAAAGCAACGCTGGAGCCCGCATCCTCTGTCCCCTAGGGACAGAAACTGTCTGTCCCTGCCACGACACCACTTCATTCCAAATTCAAAATTAACGGAGTCAAGTATTTAATGGCAATCGGAACTCAAAATTTATCAAATTTTGTTAATCCGCTCAAATTTGAAATTCAAAAAATACATCTCCTTCCTCTTCCGCGCCCCCCAACCGCGGTACATTTGTCTGCCGCTATAGCCGGCTCTCAAGTCTCAAGTGCCGTTCATTCCCCATCTCAAGCCCCCCTCTCTCTGTTCCTCTTTTTCCTTCCCCTCTCTCTCTCTCTCTCTCTCTCCAGAAACTTTGCTTCTTTATTCTTCCCTGGAGAAACTTTGCTTCTTTATTCTTCCCTCTCATCTCTCGTCCCCGGCATTTCAAACATTCTTTTTAGTCGTGGGATTGCTTCCTTGGAGCTGAGTCGTAATTGAACAAAGCAGTTTGAGGTCCCACGAGATTTTTCTAGAAGTTTATTTTCAGAACAAATGAGTTGTCTACTCCGACCAAAGTCTTTGGCGGTGGTTCTGTTTTTTGGCTTTTTTATATCTCTCACTCAGCCTTATACCCTGTGCAAGCTCTCTCCCACAATGAACCACCTACTCCAGAGCACAACTGAGTCCTGTTGGCGATGCATGTGAAAACAAATTACAAAACAAGTGGTATCTACCCCAAGTTCAGTCGTGGATGGCGGCCTTTCTCTGCAGAAAAACGACATAGCTGAATGTAAGAAACCAGCAAAATTGATCCAGTTGAGTGGGAATCAAGTCAACTTATCAGAGTAAAGAGATGAATTCGAAATAGTCAATTACTCGGCAAGTTTTAACCAGTTTTCTTCTTCACTGGAGTCAACAACATCTTAACTATCTTTAATTAACTCGTTTTAAGCAATAATTAGAAGTTGAAACTTGATGACAAGCATTTTATCTATGCGGTTGGTGAATGAGGCTCATCAGTCATCACATGGCAAATAAAATACCCATTTGGAAAATTTTATTTATCCAAACATGTGGCCGGAATTAAAAAAAGGAAGGAAGATGATCCATAGATTGAAAATACATGATTGATGATGATGTGAAGGCTGAAACCCAAAAGGAGAAGCCACTCAGCCACGACCATCTTCAGTGAGTTGGTGCATAACACTTGCTTTGTTTGTCACTCAGAGAAAGTAGCAGAAATCACCGAAGTGTCAAGTTCGACTGTGACTTTTACCTTGCACAATTGATTGTGACCATAACGGGAAAAAATGAAAAGAAAAAGGAGAGTGGGAAAAGGAGAGGAGGCTGGCCTGTGAGGGCTTCCATTTTCAAGTGGGAAAGGCCATCCCTTAAAATATTCAAAGATGAAAAGAAATATCAAGAAACGAGAAAATACTATGAATTATTCTCTTCCAGCAGTTGTAGCCAGGAAGAAGAAAGAATTTTGAGAGAGAGGGTCGAGTAGTTGAAAGTGATGCGACGCAATCCGGCTGTTTCTAGTTGGAGATGATTTGGTTTCTAGTGGACGATGGAGTTGGTTGATCTACACAGAGAGAATTAGAGAACCTGGGGGTGCTTATCCGGTGAGGTCGCTCCGATGCTTAGTTAGTAGTTTGCGAGCTAAATGTAGTTTAGAAAGCAAGAGAGCTAATGAGCATTGATTACGCGTACCTCTGTCCCCGAAGGGTTGGGATCTTTATATACTGGAGTCCTTGCGGATTTTTTGGAGTGGTTCCGGGATTCTTGCCGTGATGAGGCCCGTTACCGTATTAATAGGAGATAACGTCGTTAGCTGATAAGGCATATCGCTGCCGTCCGAATCGGTTGGAGGAGATAAGATTAGCTGTTATGAAGCGTAATCCCGTAAAACATGGAATCTGGTGGCGAGATCTTCGGGGTTATCATGCAGAGGTCGGTCAATATTACTTGAACTAGTGCCCCTTGCATTCGTCCTGGTACGAATGCCGAGGTGCCTTATAACCGAGGTGATCTTGATGCAATCGTGTCTAGAAGTGGACTTGCCCCGAGGTGGCTCGGTAATCCGAGCTCAGTCCGTCGCAAACTTGGGTACGTCGGGATGAGTTGTCGTCCTGTCAGTTAGGTCGTGTCCACGTGTCCCCCTATTATTAGGTCGGGCCAAATCACCTTACATCAATTGCCCCCACTCCCCGAGCCAGGGGTCCTGACCTAGTGCGGGGAGTTCATGACGAGCCAAGTAGATTTGCTCTGAGGTTCGGTTAGCTAGTCAGATGAATCATGGGTTGGACTTGTTCGCTCACCCGGCTCAACCAGGAAAACCCAGGTCGCGTCTTGCTTATGCATGGACGTCACACGATTTATAAACTCTGTGGACGTCAAAAAATGCGCTAAACCAATTTCACCCTCGGGGGTCATGCAAACGGTTTTCCTAGGAGCCGTTGGATTGCTTCGATATCGACCGTTAGTTCTCGGACATAGCGGCCATAAATAAGAGGGTCCGCGACTCATTTTTCTCGTCACAAATTCTGCGATTGAGCTCTCCCGAGGTCGCATCGAAGTCTTCCAACTCGATTTTCTTTCCGTTTTCCACTTCGTTCTTTGTTTCCGGTGAGTCCCCATTCCTTAGCTTTTTCCTGCATTCCGATTATGTTGAGTTCTAGCGTAGATAGGCTTGTAGATAGTGTTAGCGAGGTGGAGGGCGTTGTTGTTCCTGTTGGGGAAGTCAGCCCACGGCAGGGTGCCTCCCCTCACCGGTCTTTAGAGGGAACCTCTGACCCTGAAGTTGAGCCATCTCGGCTCAGGGAGACCGAAGCCTAGGAAGAGGGTCCATCCTCCAAGTCGGGGCCCCCAACTTCTTCCCAAGGTCGGAACCCCGATGACTTCGGGCCTTCCAAACTGTCTTCAAACAGACTGATGTACTTAGTGTCCCGCTATCGTCTCCCCGATAACTTAGTCTTTAGCATACCCTTAGGTCAGTACCCTTGGGCTAATTGATGTAATGGTTTTTGGTCACGTATCACTTTTCTTAGCTAAGTACCTCGTCATCTTGTCTGCTCCCAAGTGGCTGATGACTCAGGGCTGAAGTGGAGCTCCCTAGTGTAGCACAACCCAGCTGCTCCATGCAGGAGATGATGTGCTCATCTTTGTAGACGACGGGAACTGAGGAACCTGCAAGAACTAGATTAGAGAACCCGGGGTGGCTTACCCGGCGGGGACACTCCGATGGCTAAGTCAACACTTAATAGTGAGCTGAAAATGATATTAGAGAATGAGAGAGCTAGAGARCAGAGATCACCCTTCATTTTTTCTCCCATTTCTTCTTCTTTTTCCTCTCCCATTTCTTCTTCTTTTTCCTCCCCCCTTCTCCTCTGGGGGGTGAGGTCTTTATATGCTGGAGTCCTCGCGGGTTTGGTGGAGCAGTTCTTGGATTCCCGTTGTGATGGGACCTGTTTTCGTGTTAGGTGGGGATAATGCCACCAACTGGTGAGGTTGCCAATTTCCGCCTAAATCGGGGAGTGGGTGAGTTAATACAGCCGTTACAAGTCACAATCCCGTAAAATGTGGGGTACAGTGGTGAGCTCATCGGGGTTGTCATGCGGTGGTCGGTTTGACTAGGAGGCGAGCTGCCCGTAAGTGGCGAGTTGCCTGGTGGCGAGCTGCTTGTGCAGTGCCGAGTTGTCTAAGTTGCCAGGCTACATGATGGTGAGCTTCCTGTGGCGAGCTGCCTGTTTTTCAGGAGGCTGCACCTACTTGTCATGAGGTGCCAGGTGTCATAATGTCATTGGAGGGCCAAATCCGCCCTCATCATTTGCCCCCCACTCCCAAGCTGAAAGTAACTCGGCGAAGGGAGTAGATTTCTCCTTTTGGCCCATAATTCGACGAGCTCGTAAGCACTATTTCAGTTTCTTAGGCTCTGGGAGCTGCTTGGAAGCGAGCTGCTCGTAAGATGTAGAGGTCTCTGTCAGTCTAGTACTGTAGCCTTTAGGCTCTAAGAGCAACTTGTAGTTCACTCCTGGACTTTGCCCATGCCGAAGAGGCGACTGGGTCTTGAGCAGTATTGTAGCATTTAGGCTTTGGGAGCGACTCGTAGTCCACTCCTAGATTCTGCCCATGCCGAAGAGGCGACTGGGTCTTAAGCAGTATTGTGGCCCTTAGGCTTTGGGAGCGACTCGTAGTCCACTCTTGAACTTTGCCCATGCCGAAGAGAGACTGGGATTTATGAAGTGTTGAGCTTCCTGTGAGGTGCTGGACTGGCCAGGTGCCGAGCTGTCCGTGAGGTGCTGGGTTGACCAGGTGCCGAGCCACCTGTGAGGTGCCAGGCTGACCAGGTGTCGAGCTGCCTGTGAGGTGCTGGGCTGACTAGGTGTCGAACTGCCTATGAGGTGCCGGGCTAACCAGGTGTCGAGCCACCTGTGAGGTGCCGGGTTGACCAGGTGCCGAGCTGCCTGTGATGTGCTGGGCTGACCAGGTGCCGAGCTGCCTGTGAGGTGCCGGGCTGACCAGGTGCCGAGTTGTCTGTTAGGTGCTGGGCTGATCAGGTGTCAAGCTGCCTATGAGGTGTTGGGTTGATCAGGTGCCGAGCCGCCTGTGAGGTACCGAGCTACCCAGGAGGTGTCGGGCTGACTAGGTGCCGAGCCACCTCTAAGGTGCCGGGCTGACTAGGTGTCGAGCTGCTTGTGAGGTGCTGGGCTGACCAGGTGCCGAGCTGCCTGTGAGGTGTTGGGCTGACCAGGTGCTGAGCTGCCTGTGAGGTGCTGGGCTGACCAAGTGCCGAGCTGCCTGTGAGGTGTTGGGCTGACCAGGTGTCGAGCTGCCTATGAGGTGCCAGGCTGACTAGGTGCCGAGCCGCCTGTGAGGTGCTGGGCTGACCAGGTGCTGAGCTGCCTGTGAGGTGTTGGGCTGACCAGGTGCCGAGCTGCCTGTGAGGTGTTGGGCTGGCCAGGTGCCGAGCTGCCTGTGAGGTGCCGGGCTGACCAGGTGCCGAGCTACCTGGTGGCGAGCTAAATTGATGAGCTTCATTGCTCTTTAGAGACCTGCAAGGAATCAAATGTCAGAGGACCCGGGGTGGTTAACCCAGTGAGGTCGCTCTGGTGCTTAAGTAAGTACTCTCATAGTAGACTGCGAGCTAAAAATCACAAAGTCTGAGAGCTAGAACTTGCTTACTTGTTTCTGGCTAAAAATCACTCGCCAGGTCGGCGCATGTGCCAGGTCGCACCTCTGCCAGGCCGCGCCAGGTCGCGCTTGGGCCAGGTTGCCAGGTCGGTGCCTGTGCCAGGCCGCGCGTAGGTCGCTAGGTGGGCGCATTGGTGCTATGATTGCACTGCATCAGGTTCGTGGTGCCGGTCACCCACTCCTACAAGAAGCTACTAGGAGCTCGACAAACGGGGGCAGCACTATTGACTTTAGGTCGCCAGCTCGCACGGGAGCCTTGGAAGACTCGACCAGCAAGGGCGCCCATGTATTCTGTTGGTCGCCAATTTCCACGGAAGCCATGAAGAGCTCATCTTTGTAGAGGGGACCTCGCGAAGAGGACTGATGAGGTTTTATTTTTTGGGAGAAGAGGACTTAGCTTTTTGTAGGATGAGAACTTAGCTTTTGTAGAATGAGAACTTAGCTTTTGTAGAATGAGAACTTAGCTTTTTGTAGCGATTCTCACAGACGGCGCCAATTGATTTAACGGTTTCTGGTCACGTATCATTTTTCTTGGCTAAGTACCTCGTCATCTCGTCTGCTCCCAGGTGGCCGATGACTCAGGGGCTGAAATGGATCTCCCTAGTGTAGCGCAACCCGGCTACTCCCTGCAAGAGATGATCTGCTCATCTTTGTAGATGGCGGGAACTGAGGAACCTGCAATAACTGGATCAAAGAACCCGGAGTGGCTTACTCGGAAGGGACACTCCGATGGCTAAGTCAACACTTAATAGTGAGCTGAAAATGATATTAGAGAATGAGAGAGCTAGAGAGCAGGGATCACCCTTCATTTTTTCTCCCATTTCTTCTTCGTTTTCCTCTCCCATTTTTCTTCTTTTTCCTCCCCCCTTCTCCTCTAGGGGGTGAGGTCTTTATATACTGGAGTCCTCGTGGGTTTGGTGGAGCAGTTCCTGGATTCCCACTGTGATGGGACCTATTTTTGTGTTAGGTGGGGACAATGCCACCAACTGGTGAGGTTGCCAATTTCCGCCTAAATTGGGGAGTGGGTGAGCTAATACAGCCGTTACAAGTCACAATCCCGTAAAATGCGGGGTACGGTGGTGAGCTCCTCAGGATTGTCATGCGGTGGTCGGTCTGAGTAAAAGGCGAGCTGCCCATAAGTGGCAAGTTGCCTGGTGGCGAGCTTCCTAGTGGCGAACTGCCTGTGTAGTGCCGAGTTGTCTAAGTTGCCAGGTTACATGATGGTGAGCTTCCTATGGTGAGCTACCTATTTGTCAGGAAGCTGCACCTAGTTGTCATGATGTGACAGGTGTCATAATGTCATTGAAGGGACAAATCCGTCCTCATCAGAAAACAACCTCCATCGGTTGCTAGCAGTGGTCTCTGGTGGTCGATAGCAAGGGCGGAATTAGAGGTGACCGGAGAAAGAAAGAAGAGAGAGAGAGAGTTTTGAGATGAAATGAATATGGGCGGGGAAGGCAAGATATTAGAAGTTTTGAACAACAAACGAGATTTATTTATTTTTTTACGTTAAAACCTGGGCTCCGTTAACTCTTTGACTTCCAGCCAACGAGGGACGTGCTCAAATTCTATTGGGTGGGACAAAAAATTTTCTATACCCTGGGGACCGACGATCCGGCCTCCGCTCCTGCATTGTTGATTTGCGTAGAATTAGAAAATGCAATTCCACTGTACAGTCCCTCTGTCGCTGAAAAAGAGAAGAGAAAAAGACAAAGATGGGTTTGAGCTTTGAAGTGAAGTTTGTGGAGTTCGAAGCCATTATGGCGACGGTGGAGAGTGCGAGAATGGAGCAGAGCACACTGAGCAAAGCAGCAGGGATGAGCACTTTCATCTAATCATCTTATATTGTCGCTCCTCTTCTCCAACGAGTTCGACTTCTGTCAGGATAAGTTTGAACAGCCCTTTGCAACCTTGGATTGGGAATATTTTAATTTTCCATGAAATATAAATCAAATAAGTAGGGAGAGATCGTAAAGGCTGTTGGAATGGGCTTTGCCCTGACCGAAGCCGGATTTTTCTCCTACTGCTTTTTTTCTTGAGGTCCATTTTCTCAATTGAAATACTACTCTTACACGACGCTTCTGGTTCAAATGTAGGGTTTCTTGAGGTCACCAACAATCACAAACTTAATAATCTTGCACAGCGACACACGCCCCATTCACCTTCTCCATCTAGACTTTTCCTCGTTGCCGTTCTAGTTACAGAAAAAAGTAAACTAAACATAGATAGGTTTCTTGTAGTTGCATAGCAGTTCTCCAACTCTTAACTCAGCAATTGACAACATTCTACCAACGCCTCAATAGAAAATTTGAATTTTTAAGTCATTGTATGCTCAATGGTCCCAATACAATAAATTTCTAAAAATAACAATACGTTGAATGGGATCATGTCAATCGTTCATTAATGGATCTTTAATCAATTCAACAGTTTTTGTAATATAATAAATGTAAGGTGATTCATACTAAGGCCATATTCGCTTTTTGGTAAATTACTTACCTGGGTAAATGCAGTTATGGTTTTTTTTTTTTTTGGGGAAACACTTATGCAGGTAAGTACATTTCATGTTTCTTTTATTTCTCATTTAATAAGACAATGACCATTTTAGTCATAAAAATCCATTATTAAAAAATATATTTTTATTCCATTCAAGTGTTAATAAAGGAGAAAGTTATTTATCCATATAGGAGATGAGCCAGGTAAGTGATACACAAGAAAATAAACTTTCCCTTTTACACATATATCTGAAAAAAGAATATAAGATTCTTAATCAATAAAAACCAAAATCCCATTAACTAACTTTTTCCTCTCTCAAAATCCAAAAAAATAAAAACACCCCCTAAAATTAGGACTCATTGGGGAACCAATGACAGATTGGTAATAACAATATACAATAGGGCATGGACGAAACCCTAACACGGATCATATATGTAATTAAGTGTCCCATACAAGGTACAAGATAGATATAGAGCAGGACTTTGATAATAAAACCATTATCTTGGATATTTTTGTAATTATATAATTTACATTTAAAATGGGATTCAGGTGTCAAAACAGAGCAGGCCCAGTAGGCTGAATGTAAAGTCCACTGACCTAAACAGAGACTTCAATAATGCAGGATACCGAATCACCATCTATTTGCTTCATGGGGCTACAGTACTGGCCTACACAACTCGGGGAATCCCTTCTCTATAACCCATGACCCCCGAACCTGGTGGCAATGGGATTTGATTTATAATCGGTAAAATAACTTACTAAGCCACCATATCTAGGAGTGTTCATTATACGGTTCAAACTGTAAAACCGAATGGAATCAAATCAAATTTGTGATTTGGTTTAAGTCTAAATTTATAACAATTTGGTTCAGTTTCATGAATTTAGAAAATACGGTTTATGGTTTGGTTTATTAAATTTTATGAACCAAATTAAACCGTAAACCATAAATCATAAACCATATTAATATAAATATGTAATATAATATATATTGAATAATATAATTTAATATATTAATATTAAATATTAAGTATTAAATTTTAATTTGTAATTATAACTTTCTCTCTCCTCTTGTTGATACCTACCCAGCTAACCTTTTGTTTCCCTTTTGGTTTTGTTCTTAAAGAAAGAGAACACCAAACGCCTAATGGAGGAAGTGAAGTTTTCTTCTCAAACAACACCGAGCCATCAACGATTTAATGTTGCCGGCTTGCCGCTGTTGCTGGTTAGTATCGCCAGTCATACCTTCGCCGTCAGGTAAATGCTCTCTCTCTCTCATTACCTGATACAATGAAGCCATAACCATTCTTGCCGACCCACCATTTTCACCGACTCATCGCTGGCTACTCCACCACTGTCGCTGCTCTTGTCTCCCTCTCTTGATGTCATCTCTCTTCCAACCCTAACAAAACGCCCTAACCAAGGAGGCTAGGAAACCCTCTTCCTCTGTTCAACCGAACTTTATCCGCCCTAGTTTGGCGACTCTGGCTGGCTATGCAATCTCTGTCATCTTTTCATCTCCTCTTTAGTCTATTCTATTATTTGAAAAAGAAAAACCCTAATGGCCTACCCCCTTTATTTCTTCTCTGATGCAGTGACATATGTTCAACTTTGAACAGCCAGGAGAATAACTAGAATTGAAACTCTAGAAATACAAGAACAAAATTCGAATTTGGGCTAGGGAGAAAAAATATCAAATAATTTTAGAGTTTTGGACAAAAAATAGGATCTATTTAATTTTTAATTATATATTTATCAATATATGCATGTTTTTAGCATTAGAATGTAGATGTTTTATATTAATGTTCAGATTTATTATCAATTTTACATTGTTCTTAAGTTTTTTGGTTTTGTTATGCATTGTATATATTTAAATTTTCAACAATAAACTGATTTAATTTTATTAACAGATTTGTATATAAAATATATTCTATTGTTCTTTGTTCAAATGTTCCTATTTTCAAAATTGTTTAGATCATAATTGTTAATATACTTTATTGTCCAAAAATCGTATTAAAAACCACACCAAACCATAATAAAACGGTTTGATTTCTATACCAAAACAATTTGGTTTAATCTAAAAATTTCCTAAACTAACTTGATTTTAAATTCTTCACAGGCATCCCATATTTGTTTTTTTTATGATTCATTTGTGTGTGATAAGCCCACTTTGTTTTTTTTGGGGGGCATAGTTTGTGAAATTTAAACAGTTATTGAATTTCGTAAAAGGCCTCAAGAAATTTTATTTAGCCTTTCCAATTTCAGTGGTTTTCTAAAAACCGAACACAGCCTAAAGTAATTTTTAATCCATATTAGTCACATCATCTAAAAAATGAACACAACCACTTTTTGGTTGGCCATCAGTGTTAAATGTAGACACATTACCTACTTAGCTCCTTGCTTGGTTTTTTTCTTTTTTTTTTTTTTAATTTAAAAGAACATTGGTTGCAAAAAAGGTTCAAAATATCGGTCGATATGTATTGTTCCAGGGCCTTTCCGATACGTCCCTACAGTGGGTGTATCGGAGTTCTGACCGGTTCAGGGGGTGGAAGAGCCTTAAACCGACCCCCTGAATAGGTTTTAAAAAATAGAAAAAAAGTAAAAAAAAAAACAGTCTCGATATCACCCGATATGCCCCTACCGACCTATCGAGCGTATTGATATTTTGAACATTGGTTGCAAATACTCTAGTTTTTATCCTTCACCAATAATAACACAAGAGGCTCCTACACAATCCAAAAACAGCCAAGCTTTACCCTTGTAAAGCAATAGCTTCTTTGATTGATAGAACCACTCTCTATCACTCGTAAATAAACAAAGAAATATCTAAAGAACTATCAAATTATGTTTAGGTAATTGAGCTTGTCATGTTACACCTGCACCCACTTTTTCGTATAATATCATAATCCTGTTTATTTTAATTTCCTTACTAGTGGGCCTCTTATAGTTTCATGGATTTACTAAAAATCTACCCTATAGTTAAAATTTTACTAAAACACCACTTATAATTTGCAATGGGTTTAATCAATCTTCTATTAAATGACAGTGGAAAATGATACTGTTGACCTTAATGTTCATTTAAATAAATTCAATCAAAAGAAAATAAAAATAAAAATACCATTTTTACCCTTTGTAAGACATGGGCAACCACTCTATTGGCTATATTTGGTTAATTTTGTTTTCTATACAAAAAAAGTGTTAAGGGTATTTTTGGAATAAAAAATCATAGGCTTAATGGCAAAACAAACACCCCTTAATGAAAGATTGATTAAGTAAATAAGTTGTAAAATATATGGGATGTTTTCATAAAATGAAAACTATAAGGTAGGTTTAAGTAAATATGTAAAATTAAAAGATGTGTTCTAGTAAATGACCCTAATAGAATCACACGAGAGCAGGGGTGGATTCGAGCCAAGCCGAACCGAATAGTACGAGGCTCGAGCTCGGTTCGAGTTAGAACATTGAGCTCGAGTTCGGCTTGAGTCTCAATTTCAGAAAGAAATGTTTTATAAAAATAAAAAATTATATATGAAAATATTTTTATTTGATATTTAAAAAATTAAGAATTATAATAATTAAAAATTATAATATTTTTATTATATATTGTTTTCTACAATTTTATTTGATATATATATTCAAGCTCGGCTCACGAGCCTTATGAGCTGAGCTCTATTAGGCTTGAGCTCAGCTCGTTTATTAATCAAGCTTGAAAATTGGGCTTGAGCAAGAGCAGCTTGTGAAAAGCTCGGCTCGTGGCCACCCTACATGAGAGTATACAATTGTTTTATATTTTCAACTTTTTAAATAATTAATAATTATTCATATTTTGTATACTACTTTTAATAATTTTTTATAATACAAAAAGTAACAATAATTAGTTTTAGTTAGGTTTATTCATCAAATTGATGAAACCGATCAACCCGGTCAACTCGACCCAAGTTGGTTGGTTTTCTAGTATTTTAGGTTGGCTTTGGTTAAAAATTTTTCCAATTCAACCAAGTTGGATCAATTTCACTTTGGCCATTTGTAAACCAACCAAAATCGAACGACCTAACCATGAGTATATATTAATATTTTATATTTTAAATATAATTTTTAAGGTGGAAAAGTGGAAAATTTTCCATATATTTTAGTAAAAAATGTTTTATATCATAAATCTAATTTTTAAATATATTTTTTAATAATTGCACTATTATTTTAAAAATTAAATTAAAATTTTAAATTTAAATCATTTGAACCAACTGACTAAACAAAAAAATTGACCCAAACCAATACAACTTGAGTGGGTCTATTTTCACAAAAGGTCAGTCGGTTTCATATGACCAACTCTCCAAACTGACCAAATCAATTTGGTTGGCCAAATAGCCTACAACCGAACTGAACCAACTCATGAACACTCGTAATTTCAGCTAAATTAATAGTCTCATCTTTGATAAATAACAATAGTTTAATATCCAATAATTATTGAAAATTTATAGCAAAAATACACAACTATTGATAAACAAAAAATTCAATAATTACAAAAATATAGTAAGTACTAAAAATATATTAACTTAGTCAATAAATAGTATACTCTCAACTAATAGTTTAATATCTAATAAACATTATTCAGTAAGTTATAACAAAAATACAATAAGTACAATAAATTAAATCTAAAATTTTCACTAATAGTAGTTTAATCTCCGATAATTATTGAAAGTTTTTTATTAAATAACAAAACAAAATAAATTTATACATAATCATTGAAAATACATTTATCACAAAAGCAATAAATAATCACTGAAATATAATAAATATTAATTTTAGTATATATAATTATATAATAAATATAGATTAAGAGTTTAAAATTATTATTAATAAATATTATTTTTTTGAAAGTTATTTTCTCAAATTTTTACTTGATATAAGTAAAATTAGTTATTTACAATATTATGTAAAAATATTAAATTATTATTAATTTCAATATTGTGTTATAATTATTTTTCTACTTTTCAGATTTTTTTTTTTAAATTTGTTACATAATTTGATTATTTTAACTATTGAAAATCTAGTTATGTTAAATATTCAGTTGTTTAAAATACCAAGTTATTTAAATACTTAAATAATATGTAAAATATTAGTTATTTAAGGAATTTAATTATCTGTAAAATCATAATTTATACTATTATTACATAATTTCATTATTAATTTTGTAATATATTATATTATTATTAATTTCAATATTATGTTATAATTGTTTTTCTGCTTTACATAATTTTGTTATTTTAACTATTTATAATCTAGTTATGATAAATATCTAGTTATTTAAATATTTAAAAAATCTATAAAATATTTAAATTTTTTTCTTATTTGAATTTTATTTATTTAAATCTATTTCAAACATTTAAATCGATGATCTGGAAAAAAATAATTTAAATTATTTGTACATAATTTTGTGATATATTTTGTAAAAATATAAGATTATTTATTAGATAATTTCGTTATTTTAACTATTTAAAATATAGTTATGATAAATATTTAGTTATTTAAATATTTAAATAATCTATAAAATATTTAACTTTTTGTAATTTGAATTTTATTTATTTTAAACTATTACATTTTATTAAATATTTGAAAAGCATTTAAATTGATAGTATGGAAAAATATGATTTAAATTGTTAGTACATAATAATTTAAATATTTGGATTAAATTTTTTAATCTAAACTTTCTTTAGATAGATATAGATAAAAAGTAGGGGAGAGGATAAATAGGAATTAGAGATAATTTAGGAGAGAAACTCTCTACTAAATTAGAGATAATTGTGGAGATAAATAGGAATTAGAGATAATTTAGAAGATAAATAGGAATTAGAGATAACTCTGGGTAAGTGAGGGAGATAGTTTAGGATAAATTTTTGGAGAAGAGATTATTTAGGTTATTGGGAAAGTGCATCTCATTGGTTGTTTCAAAAATAAACAAAAAATTCAAAAAAAGGAGAAAATTTCTTGACCGCTTTTGTTTTATATATATATAGATTTTTTCATGAAACTATAACTGTTTGTTTGCAATAGTATGAGAATCATCACACCAATTTTATTGTCTTGATGGATGGTTTCTCGCAATGAATGGTGAAGGCATGGTTTTCAAAATCAGACCGGACCGGACGGTTGGACTAGAAAAACTGAGAACCGGTTAGGTGACCATTTCTATTTTTCCCCAAAATTGGATTTTTGCCAGAAACCGTTGATTTTGGTCCACAAACCGCTGACCTATGTGGTTAACCATTCAAACGGTTTTGACTATTTTTTATTTTTCTTTAATTTTTTTGTCAGAACGGGCCAATTGTTCGATTCGAATGGTCGGACTATTCAACCCAGGAACCGGGCCCCTGATTGGTTCGTTCTTCGGGTCGGTTTTAAAAACCTTGGGTGAAGGTTGTGTTGTGCATGTTTGGCAAGTAATGGAATGTAAAGATGGTGAAAATGATGGTGTGTGTGTGTCTAGCAATGGATGGTTTTTCCACTAAGTGCTTGTTGAATATTGATCCAGGAATTGATCGTTCAAAAACTTCTTCAGTCATTCAAAGGAACAAGCTTGAACGAGATAAACAGGGAGAACCCTAATTTTTCCAAAGTTTTTGTTTCATCAAAAAATATTTGAAGGATAGTTATGGCATTTTTAAAGTTTTAAGCACTGTTTTCAAAATTGGATCAGACCGGACGATTGGATCGGAAAAACCGGGAACCGATCACTTGACCGGTTCTGTTTTCCTCGAAAACCGCTTTTCCTCCAAAACTGTTGATTTTGGTCAACAAACCGCTGAACCGACCAATTAATTATTCGAACAGTCAGACTGTTCGAACCGGTAATCGGACCCCTGATCGATTTGGTCATTTTAAAAACCATAACATGTGTTATATTTAAAAGTAAGTTCACTCTTGGCTTCTTAATGAAGTTTAGGTACTAAAGTGATACTAGAATTTATTATTTTCAAAGTTAATTTCACTCTTGTCTCCTTGATGAATTTGCTATTTGGTTGGCTGATTTTCTATTCTTTCCTTTTGAAAATAAGAAAATGAGACAAGAGTAGAATTACTATCTTGCCCCCACTTCTCTCCACTTAAAATTCACTCATGGGGCTGTAATACCAAATAATTGCGGAATCAGAGACATTTATTTTAATGGTGTATTTTGGAGGATTAGAGGGTGGACAAGCGTGTAAATCATTTGGGGCAATGTGATGTGATGTGATATGGCAAGTAGCATATTCCACTTTAATATCTTTAACTTTTAAAAGTGTAAAGTTAGTTATTTGTTAAAAATGATAAAATTATCTTTCAAAAGAAGACAAAATTAATTGTCTTATACTTTAAGATTGAACTGGTTGAGGTGTTTGAGATTCTAGGCTAATGAAATACATTCTTGTCTATCATATTTCATTATTGTCTTCTACTTTTAAATCTGAAATACATTCTTGTCTAACTATTTTACTTGTTTTCAGTTATTATTTCTTTCTATCATATTTTATGTTTTTTCTCTCTTTCTTTGAAGATAACCAGTTTGATTTTAAGGTAGAAGAGAATGAAGTGTCTTTTTTAAAAAGGTAGTTTTGACATTTTCAATAGATAATTGATGGTAGATTTACAAAGCCAACTTGATACTTTTTTAAAGTTTAATTGCTACAATGATAGATTTGAAAGTTGGGATACTAACTTAAGACTACTACCTCCAAAGTTTATGGAATTTTCCCTGATTTTTGTAGAAGGCCAATTACTCACTACCGTGATTAGAACACTCTGGATCTGAGTTGATGTAGGAGACCCACGTGTTTGAAACGAAATTTCCCATTCAAAACCACTGTTGCCTTACGATTTGATCCAGACACACCGACAGTGGTTGGGTCATCTTTACGAGATTTGGTAGAGGAACCCTCCACCAGTGTCGATAGAAATGCGATTCCAGTGTGCAATAAAGTGATAATTGATAAACAAACAGGAACACTTGCTCCTATTTGTGTATGTATGCGAGAGAGGAGAGAAAGGCGGAGATGGGGCTGAAATCAAGTTTATGGAGTGCGATGCCGTTTGCGGCAATGGTGACGGTGGAGTGTGCGATGATAGGGCTGAGCACACTGAGCAAAGCGGCCATGAGAAGAGGGATGAGTAATTTTGTCTTCATCTTGTATTCCTATATTCTCGCCACTCTCCTCCTGCTGCTGCCTTCTGTCTTCGTCATCTGCCGCCACAGGTCCATTTTTTCTCCATTAAAGCCTTCATCCTACTGCTCTTAGCTTGCATGCTCGTTGAGGCTACACAACAAACACAAACTTTATAGAATCTCGTTTTGCAGAGCGACGCACGCCGCGCCACTCACTTTCTCCATCCTCTGTAAAATTTTCCTCTTGGGGCTAGCGGGGTATGGTTTCGTATTCTTGATTACCGTACTGATGTACCTCGTTTTAACATTTCACTTTACAGCTTTTTCTTCTTCATCTTCTTTTACCAAACTTCAAGTAGATGAAGTTAATTAATGAAACTAGTAACAAGGATAGATCCGATCTTTTTCCTGTTTCTATTATTTTAAATATAGATAGATGGCATGTGTTCCTTGCAGTTGCACTGCACAGATACTTCAATTCGAAGGTATTCGAAGCAGCTCTCCCACTCTTAGCTCAGCAGTAGACAACACTCTTCCAGCTTTTGTCTTCATCCTTGCTTTAATCTTCAGGTCAGGTTCCGCCTTTTGTTCTCTCTCTCTATTCGTTGGATGTGATTAACTTCAAATGTTCTTATTCTACAAAAAAAACTTTAAATGCTCATTAAATTTTTCAACAATTATAGAGTTAGAATTTATTAATTTGTCAATTGGACATATTTTTTATTATGTTTTAATTTAAACCAATTTATTGCAAAAAAAAAAGATTTGGGGATGTTTGGAATCATGGCCGTTTTTCAGAAAAACGGTGCCACGTCGGATCCACATAGGCGTTTCAACAAACATCCATGTATCTCATTGTTTGGTTCAGCCGATTATTAAAAAATCGGACATGTCTCGAAAATTGGGACCCCACCGATGCATGAAATGCCAATTGAAAAATGATAGTGCTTACCTATCAGCACATATATGAAAAATGGATATGGACGTTTTTTCTTAAAAATCGGTCACAAAACGCGCCCACGCTTCCAAACACCATGTTGGTCAAGAACCAAATGTGTTCTTACCGGTAGAACCACTAACCTATTTAACTAGGAAAATGGGTTATGGTTAATACATTAATTTGTTTTTTTTTGTATTTTAGCTATTTCTATTTTTACAAACAATAATTCTCATTTTCAAATATATTTTTGTTTAATATGAAGAACACTATTTTCAAAATCGGACCGGACAGTCGGACTGGAAAAACCAGGAACCGGTCACCTGACCGGTTCCGTTTTCCTCCAAAACCGCTTTTTCCCCCAAAACCGTTGATTTTGGTCAGCAAACCACTGAACCAGCCGGTTAACCATTTGAACTGTTCGAACGGTTTTGACCGTTTTTTAAAATTTTAATTATTTTTATTTTTTTTGTCAGAACGGTCGAACCATTCGAACCGATAACCGGACCCCTGACCGGTTCAATCACCGCTTCGTTTTTAAAAACCATGATGAAGAATATATAATATTAATACATGTTCAATTTTTTTCCATAAAATTTATAAAAAAAATTATATTTATATTTTTTATTATTTAATTTATGACATAATAAAAATTACTTATTTAACAAGAGGAAATGCAATTCCAATATCTTGTTTGATATTGGTTTTTAATATTGGGGTCAAATTAATTTATTAGATTGATTAGCCCGCCACCCAATTCAAGATTGTAGGTTCATTTACCACCAAACCACTTGCCTACGGTGGCCTAGCTAACTAAATCATGGAACCATTTGACATAGTTAGTGGAGTCATGTGTTAGACATTAATGCTTTTTTTTCCTAATTTTTATCCCATTTCTATCATTAATGAAAATAATTCTCATTTATCACTTTTTTTATATGATGAATATATAATAACATAGAATGTACCTAAATAAATTTATCTACATTTTTCTATAATTTTGTGTATTTTATTATTTAATTATAACATCATTTGTTGATCCATTTGATATGGACAGTTGAACCACTAATCCACCACTTGGATGGAAAAAACATTTTGCTTTTTTGGTTGATTTTAAATATTGTATTTCATTTTTATCATTAATAAAAGTAATTCTTATTTTCATATTTATTTTTGTTTAATATTATGCAATATATAACATTATAATTGTATCAAAATGCTTTATACAAAGCTTATATATATTTTTTTAATATTTATTTCTTAGTTATAATATTATAGATTGATCCATTTGACCTAGAAGATTAGAATGTTAACTTACCATCTAGATATGGAATTGGTTTCATTTTCAAACTGGTTTTAATTTTTGCATTTAATTTATATTACTAATAAAATAATTATTATTTATGATACTTATTTTTATTTATATGATTAATATATAATATTATAGATGTGCCCAAAATTGTTTTGTATTTTTTTTGTATTATTATTTTTTAAAAATTTTATTTTTAATTATACATCATGAGTTAACCAATTTGATCTGAAAGGTTGAACCACTAATACGCCCCCTATATAGGAAAATTGTTTCATTTCCCATTGGTTTTAAGTTCTATATTCCTTGTCCATCATTAATAAAATTATGTCTATTTAATCATATATATTTTTTAATATGACAAATATATAATAATAGAAATGTGTCCAAAATTTTCAAAATTTCATTATTTTCTATATTTTTATATTTCTATTTATTATTTATTTATGACATCATGGAATTATCCATTTGACCCAAATGGTTGAACTACTTAATCACCACCTAGATGGAAAAATATGATTTTATTTCTAGGTTTATTTTAAAAATGTAAAATTTCATTATATTCATAACTATTGTGTATTGATTTATTAGTGGAATTTAATGCTGAGAAACAAAAGTATAAATATTGGATTGAATGTGAGAGAGAGAGAGAGAATGTGATTTATTTAATGATTTAAATGTGAGACTTGATGAGAGGTAATAATTAAATACACTTGATATTATTATTTTAATTGCATTTTCTACTTAAATCTTTTATTCCATTTTCATCATTAATAAAAGTCATTCTTATTTTCATATTTAATATTATGAATATGTAACATTAGAACTGTAGCAAAATGCTTCATACAAAGCTTATATTTTTCTTTGAGTTTCTATATATTTTTTTAATATTTATTACTTAGTTATGACATCATAAATTGACCCATTTTACTTGAAAGATTAGATTGTTGACCAACCATCTAGATATGAAAATGGTTTCATTTTCAATCTGATTTTAAAATTTTCATTTAATTTATATCACTTATAAAATAATTATTATTCATTATACTTATTTTTTTGTTTATGTGATTAAGATATAATATTATAGATGTAGGGGTGAGCATTCGGTTTATTCAATTAAAAACCGATCCAAATAAATTGAAAATTTTTAAAACCAAATCGAAACCGAATAATTGAAAAACCAAAATTTTTTTATTCGACTTTTAGTTATTTTGATTAAAACCAAATTTTAATAATGTATATGCTATACTATATATATTATAACATATAATATATAATATATATTATGAAAGCAAATTTCATTATATTATATATTATATATTGCATATGATATACAAAAGTTCAGTTTATTTGGTTAAACGAATTTCTAATTCTAAAAACTGAATTAACAGAAACTCTAAAAAAAACAAACCAAAATTTTCAGTTCGGTTTTAACCGAATTATGCTCACCCCTATAATAGATGTGCCCAAAATTGTTTTGTATTTTTTGTATTATTCTATTTTAAAAATTTTATTTTTAATTATACATCATGAGTTAATCCATTTGACCTAAAAAGTTGAACCACTAACCCACCTCTAGATAGGAAAATTGTTTCATTTCCCGTCAGTTTTAAGTGGTATATTCAGTGTCAATCATTAATAAAACTATGCCTATCCTATCATACTTATTTTTTTAATGTGACAAATGTATAATAATATAATTGTGTCCAATTTTTTTCAAAATTTCTTTATTTTCTATATTTTCGTATTTTTTGTATTTCTAAGTTTTTATTATTTATTTATGACATCATGGAATTATCCATTTGACCCAAATGGTTGAACTACTTACCCACCACCTAGATGGAAAAATGTGATTTCATTTCTAGGTTTATTTTAAAAATATCAAAATTTCATTGTATTAATAATTATTGTGTATAGATTTATTAGTAGAATTTAATATGAGAAACAAAAGTATTAGTGTTGGATTCAATGAGAAAGGATCTTATTTATTTAATGACTTAAATGTGAGACTTAATGAGAGGTAATTGAATGTATTTAATAGTATTATTTTGTTTACATTTTCTGCCCTTACAATAGAGTGAATCAAATTTAAGAGAAGGGGTATTTTAGTAAAGAAAAATTCCAGAAGCCAATACCTTATTCACACTTTTATAGGTAATATAAACATAAATTTCTATGAAAAATATCGTGTCACATATAGTGATTTTATAGAACCCTGATCTCTTACAATAACTCTGCACATAGAATCGAGCTGCACATTAGGAACATCTAGAGGTGTAATGTGGGCAATGTTTTCAACCCGCTCTTGACCTAACAGGTTGAACTGTTAAATTATCATTCGGTCTTGATTTTGGGTCTGAATCTATTGAAATTCACCATTTGGTCAAAAAATATGGACCTGGTAAAAAATCGTCTAACCCAAGTGGTTTAATATATATATTGTGTAGGTGTGTATAAACATGTATTTTATCAATAAAAATGTATACTTATTTTGTAGATGTAATATATGCATACAAATATTATTTTATGTTTATAGATTTGCTTGTGTGGCACAATCTGACCCAGAGGCTAAAATGGTTTGACCTCCAGGTCGGTGTTTAAAACATTGATTGTGGTTACAGGCCATCTATATTATAGCGGGTGGCACGACCCAATTGCTATAGTGACTGAACTGGACCGTGGCACAGCCTATATTGTGCCAGCCCATTGGTGGCACGGTGCACTTTACAGCTCCAGGATCATCTCCTGTGGTATGTTAAATTTATGGAGAGATGTTCCTGTAGATGGATTCTCATGCTTGCAGAATATGTAGAGAGTTTTTTCTTGCAAAAAATTATGTTGCAGATCATACACATATATAGGGGATGTGCAGAGATGCTCCCATTGTTTCTTTTCTATGGTACATTTGATGCCTCCGCAGGCCACAGGGGTGGGGGTGCTGTATCCTGGACCCAGTTAACAGGGTTATTGTGTTAGTAGTGGTAGAGTACACAGCCATGCGAGTCCCTCCAAGCAAAAACTATTCACACACTGTAAAAACATGGAAATCCTTAGCTTTGATGTTTCCAGGAATCTCCCCAGCAGCCATTTAAGTATGAGTTTAACATAAATGGGATGTGTCATGCACAGGAATCTCCCAAGCAGCCACTAAAAGAAATTCGAAAAAGTACAAACAGATCCAATGCAGATTTCTGAATTTCACTATAGACTTGTAAATATTCAAATTGTCAAAAACCCCCCATTCTATACACTAATGCTCTTGCTCGCCTATGAATTGATATCAATTCCGAGCTGGCACCTATACCAACTATACTTTAGGCCTAAAAATTCTGACCCTGGGCTGAACCGTCATTCTCCCTTAAAAATTTTCTACCATTCACAGAGTTGAAGTGTGAACCAATTAAGACCTCCTCAAAGGGAGGGGTGCCAAGTGACGACCAACTGAATGTATTTTGAAAGATAGGTTGTGATACTTGGATAATGGCCCCAACTCATCACTTGATATGTCTATCATGTAAGAAAAGGCTTTCAGTGTGGTCGGATTAAAAGGAAAAAAAACTTATTTGTGTTTTGTGTAGAGCCTTCAGTGAATTTAAATAGAAATACTTATCACTGTCCAAAGGGTGTTATAAAAATATAAATTTTGAAAGAGATCTTAAAGACAAATTTGGCCCAGTTCATCTTCAAAGTGAAGTGAAACCCAGGATCTCTTCAATGTCCAATTGATGCATTGTTGATTAGACACCTGACCTGACGATAGTTTGTCTTCAGGATGGAGCGTCTCTCTTTGAAAAGCTCATATGGTCAGGCTAAACTCTTGGGTACCTTGGTATCAGTCACAGGGGCCTTTGTAGTGACTTTTTATAGAGGCCCATCAATCATCCGCACTTCATCAACTTCCAACTCGTCCGATCATCATCATCATCAGCAACTTCTACTCTTTCCAAAATCCAGCTGGGTCTTCGGTGGTTTTCTCCTTTCACTTCATACTTTGGTTGTTGCATTTTTGCATATTATTCAGGTAATTAAGTTCCACCCAAACCCAGCATATAGATAGTTGGAGATAATGTCTGAATCCATCTGGTTTCCTTTTTATATTGGGTATTGGCAGGCCTCAATCGTTAACGACTACCAAGCAGAATTTCCGATAGCCTTCTTTTATTGTTTCTTTGCCTCCATCCAAACAACACTCATCTCTCTGGTTGCAGAAAGAGATCCAAGTGCTTGGAGATTAAGGCCTAATCTGGAGTTGATCGCTATTATCTATGCGGTAAGCAATCTATATATGGTTTCTTCGCATTAAACCTGTAGAATATCGCCCACACCATCAGAATTATGGTTAAGCTGAAGCCCATCCTTATGGGTTGGGCCTTTAATTAGATGAAGACGAAACCTAGGCATATAGTGGGCCTGTTTTGTTTCACAGGGTAGATGGATCATTATTCATTGAGACCAACCTGCTTTTTTTGAATTCATAGAAACTGGTTGTTTAAGTACGTGCAGTGATGTGAATTTGGTGCAGGCAATTTTTGGATGTGCAATTCGTTCCCTTGTTAACTTGTGGTGCTTAGGAAAGAATGGGCCCGTCTATGTGGCAATGTTCAAGCCCTTTGGAATTGTTATTGCAGTTGTAACGAGTAGCACCTTCCTTCGAGACAGTCTCTATCTTGGGAGGTACATATTTATATATATATTCTCTCTCTACTTGTGTTTGAGTTAGTCAGATGTAGGGGTGATCATTTCAGCCCAGCCCTGAAATTCTGTGCTTGGGCCTGGGTTTTGTGCGGGCCCGGGTCACATCCGGCCCGTAAATTTTAGGGTTGGGATTAGGGTTAATACTTAAAGCCTGGCCCTGTATATATTTAAACTTCTACATTTTCTGTATAATGTATACATATGTATACATGTTATTTTACATTATATTATATATTTTATATATAAATATTATACCGTGACATGTATAATCTATATTATATGTAATATTTTATATTAGATAATGTACAAAATAAGTTTATATACATGTTATATTATTTAATATAAAATATTATAAATATTTAATGTTTTATATATGAAAGATATTGCCCCAGAATCAGGCCCGGCCTGAGCCCATATAAACCTGGGATAGGACTTATGTTTTAGGCCCAGAACTGTGGGCTGGGCCGGGCCCGGGCCTAAACTATAGCCCTTATCATAAGTGCAAAGCCTGGCCAGCCTATCCAGGCATATGATCACCCCTAGTCGGGTGTGGAAAAGTGGAATGAAAAGAAAAAGAGTTCAGGGGCGAAACAATGGAAAGGGGCACCTTCCTTCTGGATCTGTGCTGCACTGTTCTCTTATAAGCCAAACAGAGCTTTAGAGTGTTTGTTTTGTTGTTGTGTCTAGGAGAAAGTAGTGATATTTATAATATAATTGGAATTCTGTGCAGTGTGGTGGGATCAGCTATAATCTCCGTTGGATTTTATGCTGTGATGTGGGGGAAAGCAAAAGAGTGGAAAATTGCCAAGGATATTGAAGAGTATAGCTTGATGTCAACCACCGAAAGGGTCCCTTTGTTATAAAACAAGATGAGAGTATTGAATCTTGTACCACTATTGGGCAACACACACAAGAGGAATAAGAAAAATAAAGAAGAGAGGCAAATGAGATTTCTTTTTCCTTTCTTTTTCTTCTTGTTTTTATGGATGCTGTATTCTCAACTGGGGCCATGAAAAAATGAAATAGGGACGTGGAGCTAAACGAAGTTAAAGTATTGTTGGATGTGTGTATATATGAATGTGTATGTATATATATATGTATCATACCGAAAAGGCATATAAAAAAAACTTATAGCTAATCAGCCTGCATCATAAAAGAGGCAACTAATCATATGCTATTCATCAAAATTCATGGGTTGCTCGTTTTGTATTTTTATATTTTTGCTTTTTATTATTTAATTATGATATCAATTGTTAATGCATTTGATCCAAAAGGTTAAATTGTTGATTTATTACTAAACAAGAAAATAATTTTATTGTTAGGTCAGTTTTAATTTTGTATCTCATTTTCATCATTAAGAAAAACAAGTCTTATTCATTATAATTATTTTTCTTTAACACAATTAATAGAAAATATTAAAGATGTGCCCAAAATTTTCTATAGATTTGTTATCTTTACAATGTTTGTTTGTTTTATTTTTATTTAAAAAAAATTGTTCTTTAACTGACATAATGGGTTGATCCATTTGACCTCGATGTTTGAATTTATTATGCACCACCTAGATGGAAGAATGGTTGTATTCCTCGGCCAATTTTTTGGTAAAAGGTCAATTACTTTAAAATATGAATAATATTAAAAGTAATGAATTTAGATCTAATTAGTAGAATTTATTGATGAAAAAAATGATTTAGATATAAAATTTAATGAGAGAAAATAAAAATTAATGGCTTAAACATAAGATCTAATGAAAGGGAATGCAAGTTGTCAACATCACCCACCCTCCTCTTCTCCTTTCCTTTTAACCTACTGCAAATAATAAATACATAAACTTGTTTTTTTGCCTTTCACATGCTAGTTTGCATTTTAAAAAATGATCAGGATATGCTTCAAAAGCATCGTTGGCACAAATACTGACTCAAAAGCATCGTTGGGTTGCAAAAAAACCCATATATAGGTTGTGAGTGAACACGCTATGATGTAAAATGGATCAAATGAGACCTGTTTTCGAAAACCCGTAACACCTTACACGTGCTATTTCCTTATTAAACGACCCGATTTTGACCCATACTAATCATGTATTGTAGAAAGGTCCCACCATTAGTCTTTTACATTTATTTGTTGTAAGTGGTTACTGGTTACCGACCATTGATTTGGTCTAATGACTTTGGTATCCTTTTCTTCTTAAGGCTCATTTTGGAAGAGTATAAATGCAAATTCGTAAGGCATAAAATTTTGTATTTTGTATTATTTTGTATGTATTTACATTCTATAAATTTGCATTTATACTTCTTCCAAATTCTATAAATGAGTTTTATACATAGTCATTACTGTAAAAAGAAGAGCTTTTAGTTGTCTAATTAATCGGGGGTCAGGTTTTTATTGGATTTATGTATTGAATTTTTATTAGTTGAAAGTAAATTGGTATACATTAAGAATAAATTAATCAATAATAATTAAAATATTCAAAATTCCAGTTTTTAATTTTGATTTTCTGTTAGTTGCAAACAGAAATTAACAACATTAATATGAATATTAATTAACAGAAATTTAATTTTCAGTAGGATTTTTTTTTATATTTTTTTCTTCATTTAGTGTTAACAGTAATTAATTAAAAGAAAATTAAATTTTAGTATATATATATATATATATTAATTTGGTGTTAATTTAGTAGAACTTTTCCTGTACTGTTTTTTGTTAATTCATTGTTAACAATAATTAATTAACGAAACTTTAATTTAAGTTTTTTTTGTTAATTTGGTATCAATTTTGTAGATTTTTTCCTATTTTTTGTTATTTTATTCCACAGTAATTAAATGACAGAATTTTAATTTTTACTATAGTTTATTTGCTAATTTGATATTAAATTAGTAGATTTTTTCTTTTTTTCTTCAATTAACAGTAAATTGCTATTAAAAAACATAATTGCTAAAATATTCAAAATTTTTGTTTTTATTTTTTTATTCTCCTCTTATGCAAATAATAGCTAACAGAAAATTTCTTTTAATTTAGTTTTAAATCTCCCCGATATTTTGACGTTTGCCAAAAAAAAAAAAAAAACTCTCTTCACATCTTTTTCCCAGCATCATGGTAGACCCCAGTCACCCAATCAAATCAAAGTATCCCCATCGACAAGACAATTCAACAAAAAAGGATTGGTGTATGATCGATGTATCAACCCAGCAACCGGATGAGACCGGATCTGCTCCTCACACCTGGCGTTTCACAGGCGCTTCCCACGCACATCGTGTATTAGGAACATCTCCTGTACTTATTTGTTATTATTCCCGGGAGATGTTGCCAATGCACAATGGATGCGGCTGTGAGGCGCCCATTTGTGAGGAATAGATCCCGTCACCAACCGGATTATTAACCGAATAAAATAAAGGGAGAATGACCAATCAGCCCAGATCAGAGTTTTATAGCCCCAAAGTACAGGAGAAGTGCTTCATCACCGTGAATTGATGCTAAATTCATGGGCAGGATGTGGTTTATTAAAATTATTCTGATTTAATACATATTAGATGATTATGATTCTTCTTTCCCCGTCCTCCCTCTCTCTCTCTGTGTGTATGTGTGCGATGACTTACACAAATAAAATTTCTTAACTGAGTGAGACGTAGAGAGGATTAACTGGAAATCTGCAATGAGGTCAGGCTGGTGGAGTGCAGTGCCGTTTGCAGGCATGGTGGTGGTGGAATTCATAACAGTAATCCTAATCATGCTTTGCAAAGCAGCCATGCTAAGGGGGATGAGTAATTTCATCTTCATCATGTATTCCTCTGCTCTCTGCACACTCTTCCTCCTCCCTTTTTTCTTCTTCCACAGGTTTGCCTTCTATTTTCCCTTCCTTCACTTGAATTAGATTATATTTTTACTGGTTTCCAGTTATTTGACAAACTGTAAAAGAAAACCGCTTCGAAAGCATAATTTCGACGGCCCTCCAAACAGGCCATCTTCCGATTTTGCTTTCCCAAGCCAACACCCCACAGTCTAACGTCTTTTATCTTCTCCTTTGCAGAGCCACACTTCCTCCGGTCACCTTCTCCCATCTCTGTAAACTGTTTCTTCTTGGCCTAATTGGGTACAAACATACACTGCTTTGAATTATACAGATGTGTTTGCATATTAATTTTAGTGTAACAGATGTTAACCCTGATGAAATCCAAGCAAAACTGAGGTTTTTAGTTTATCTTTTGCAGTATCCTTGTGCAGATCTTCTCATATACTGGTCTCAACTACAGCTCTCCCATGCTTAACTCTGCTATGAGCAATGTTTTGCCAGCTTTTACCTTCATACTTGCCATCATTTTCAGGTTCTGCTTTGAATATTGATATCAAAGTTACAGGATAAAGAATTAATACTGAAAATTTAATTTAATTGTACCTTTTTACCTACTAGGGTGGTGTTCAACAACATGTTAGTTTTTCTTTTTAAAGACAACTGCCAACATCAACAAAATCGTATTGCTTTTGTTGATAGTATTTTTGTTTTTGTAAACAAAACCGACCTTCTATATGTTTGGTTTTTGTTCACCATTTATTTAAATGTTTTTCAATTTAAACGCTTCTTGCTTTTGCTGTTTGGTTGGACATTACTTGAAACATTTTTTGCTTTTCACCTCAGATTAACATGCACAAAAGTGTGCTACATAAGAATTTCGTTTCAAAAAATGCTAGGGCGTTGGGGAAAATAAAAATTTGACATTTCCCCAAATACTCCATGCATAAAAATCAAAATGATTTAGTTTTTTGGTATTTATTTGATAAATGGTGAAATCATAATAGTTTCATATACAATAAATGCCAATACCTATATGGCACTGATGACAACATTTTTTCAATAAAATCTGCAGAACCAAACGTCACCATTGTCTAACTTTTAACCTTTTTCCATGTATTTTTTTGACAGAATTTTTATCATATTTTTCTTTTTTAAATAAAGTTACATGGAACCTTTTCTATTTTTATATTATATATGTATTCCCAAGTCCTAACTATTAAAGTGTGAGCATGTCTTATACTGCCGGTCCCAAACCGGGATATAGAAGGGTTGTGTTAGGTTGGAACCGGCACCGAAACTTTTGCCAATCTCTTATGGTTCTTTTTCTTTTTTGTTGAATGGAGGTCTGTGTCTCTAACCATGCGTCATGGTTTTTAAAAACCAACTGGTGACCGAACGGGTCAGGGGTCCGGTTATCGGTTCGAAATGTCCGACTGTTCGATCCAAATGGCTGGCATATATCGACCAAAAAAAATAAAAAATTTTAAAAAAATTAAAATTTTGGAGAACGGTCAAAACCATTCGAACAATTTGAACGATTAACCGGCCAGTTCAGCGGTTTATTGATCAAAATCAACGATTTTGAGAGAAAAACGGTTTTGGAGGAAAACAGAACCGATTCTTGGTTTTTTCAGCCCGACTGTCCGGTTCAGTCCGGTTTTGAAAACACCGCCATGGGTTGCATGATAGGAAAAACTTCGGCTGAGTTGAAAACATTTTTGGCATAACGCCTTACCATAGTTTGGGGTGTAAAGGAGTAATTACCCTCAATATTCTTTTTAACCATAAAAACAAATAGGGTATAAATGGAGATTGGATTTGCTCCTCACAATACCTGCAGCCACATATCTAGATTCGACTGAATGAATTTGTGTCATGCCCAAAATCGATTCCAATAGCCCAGGCTGTTCGCTTCCAACAGCAAAAATTCCTGATTGGTTTGATTTTTTAGGTGGTTTCTGGGGGATCGGATCTGCTACCCACGAGCTGCTCCCACATCTCTCTACTCACGAGATATTACATCTGCGTATTGGGAATATCTTCCTTGTCATTCATGGTGGGAAGATGTTCCTAATACAAGGTGGTGATGCAATGTGAGTAGGGATGTGGGAACAACTTGAAGGTAGCAGATCCCGAGTGCGTTTCTGGTAGATATGAACCCTGATGTCTGAAAAGAAAAAGTAAAAAGAAGAAAGCTTGGAAAATAGCTGTAATGTCTGAATCAGAAACAATTTAATATATTTTATACAATTGTTAGCATATTTTGTCTATAATTTTATTTTATATATATTATATTATTATAAGATATAATATATGCATTTTTTATTTAAGTTATATTTATAGAAAGATTTTTGTAGGACTTGTTTGGTCAATGGCAGATTTTTCAAAGGACAACCAAGAATAGAAATTCAAATATGTATAATGTAAGAAGAAGGTTTACATATATAAAGTTGTGCACTGTACATTTGTATCTGTACTCTTCCCAAACCTAGCCCTAAGAGAAAGGTTTTCTGAATTCAGAGTAATGTTATGATTTTGAATCAAATGACAACTGACCCACCCATGACAATGGGTGGTGATTCTATACAAGGGGGGGGGGGTGATTCTATACAAGGGCCCGCCAATTATTGAGAATCCTTCACCTTCTAACATACCTGACTCGCATCTTTTCTCATCACAATCAAACTGGGTCATTGGAGGTGTTTTCTTTTCAGCTGATTGTCTGATGACTGCATGTTGGTATATCATCCAGGTAGAGTCCGAAACTGCTGCAGACTTTTCTCACGCCCCTCGGCCCCTCGCCCCCTCGCCCTCGAGAAATAAACGAAACAAACAAAAGATATGAATTTGCATTTGCAGGCACCAATTGTTAAGCAGTACCCTCATGTGCTTGGCCTGGTTTTTCTGGGTTCCATAATTACAACCATTCAATCCGCACTAATCTGTCTAATTGCAGTAAGAGACCCAAGTGCATGGAGATTACGGCCTGATTTGGAGATGATTGCTATTGTATACTCAGTAAGGGAATAACAAACTCTGTCATTAGCTTTGATTCCATCTATCTTTATAAGAATAATAATAATTTGGTTTAGGTCTTGTGAGAATGGTCTATTTCGATTCTGATTCTAACTGTGAACCAAAAAAAATCTATCTACCCATACCCATACCCATCGGCGAAAAGAAAAGATGAAGAATATAATATGGTGAATCGCAAACGCTTTTACTAATTTTCCTCTACTTGGGCGACTGGAAAGTGATGCAAACCAATGTGTCTCGTGTCGTGTAGGCAGTTTTTGGGTATACGTTAGCTGGGGCTGTTTTAGTGTGGTGCGTGCGCAACAAGGGGCCTTTCTATATTTCCATGTTTATTATACCTTTGAGGATAGTAATTGCAGTCATGTTGGGTGTCATCTTCCTTGGCGAAACTCTCCACACTGGCAGGTTTGTGTGGTTTCCTGTTTTCTTTTTCTCTCTTCAGACCGCAAAATATTCAATTGTAGGCCATACTTATAATTTGAATTTACACTCTACTTCAGCTCAACCTTCTGAAATTAAAGAATGTTTGCTCAAGTTTTACCATATATCTCTCTCCCTCCCCTCCCCTCCCCTGTTTGAAATGATAAGAAAAATTTTGATCTTTTCCGTGCAGTGTGATTGGATCAATTATAATAGCTCTGGGGTTCTATGCTGTGATCTGGGGAAAGGCCCAAGAAGAGGAATTGGTAGACAGCGGAGCCAGTGCCCCTCTTTTGCAAGGTAACAACAAGCTGGAAGAAACGTAGAGGATAAGTCTGTAAGGTCCTGCAGACAGGAAAGTCTATGCACTGTTTAATGTCAGGTATCATCTGGTGCTCCAACATCATAAATATGACCATGACCTTCAGGGTTTATTGAGAAAAGTTTGAAACATAATGAGAATATGAGACATGGGTTCACCAACTACACCTACAAGCAATTATCTTGTATATGTTCTCAATAGTTGATTTCTATGGATACCACCTGTATTCCAAAGAATCAAACAAAGTTGTGGTAACGCTACAACACCCCTCCCCATACCCCTTCATTTGAAAATGCTAACGATTAGAAGTAAGGAATCATTGTGCCTTTCTTTACACTAAAACAACATGCAACTGTATTTCTCAAAAATCGTTAATTGCATTCTAGTACCCTATATTTGGAGCTGATCTCAATTTAGTACCCAAAATATTGAAAGGTGTCACTTTAGGGGGTGTTCTTTAGTATGGATGAGAACCATTGTGGCAGGGACCAATCTATATCACACTAGACATCATATTCTACAGTTGTTCTGAATTGTAGACAAACTGTGTAGATTGGACCAGTCCACATTCAGAGTGGCGTTATTCTATGTATCTCATATATAGTTTATGAAGTGATATATACAATCGAACATTAATGTTTAATTTTTGCATTTTATATGATAAATAAACTGAAAAAGCATCGATAAATTATTATTAACCAATAAATATTAATTTCAATGAAAAAACATAGTAAAATAATTAAAAATAAAAATTATTGTTTATTTATAAAAACATTAAAAAATAATATTTAAATGAATGAAAAAAGAGTGGAGGAGCACCGCTAGGCTTGTGCTAGAATTAACATAAAAATTATTATTTTATTGATAAAAATATTAAAAAATTAACATTAAAAATTATTATTTTAAGATTTAAAAATTAAAAATAAAGAAAAGTATGTAGAGTATTGTATCAAAATAGAGTGTGGAAATGTTATGGACCAACCACATCCACGAGATATATGTGTTGACAAGATTTTGGGTTGTGGACCGGGACGGTCCACGATATATTATGGACCAATCTTGTCAATAGCCAACCGAACTTTGTGGCCATCCCATGGTGTAAACTAAAATGGACCATCCATGAGATGACCAGGTTCCGAACACCACGCTAGTCTAGCACTCACCAAGCAATATAGTGGATAGTTAAACTACCAAGCTTCCATTCTTTTTTTCCCTTCTTCTTCTTCTTCTTCTTCTTCTTCTTCTTCTTCTCCTTGTATGGCCATTAACATATACAAATCTACATCCTTAATGTTCATAATTCAACACAATAAAGGAGAAACTTCTATGCAATCACACGAGCCCCTCCTCTTACTCTGTCTATCTTGGGATCCTCCCATTTAAGGAGAAACCCCTATATAGTCACACGAGCCCCCATCTCCTACTTACAAATCTTTCAACTTCTTTTGAGTTAACTTGTTTGGGTGATTGCCAAGTTAGCCTAAGGGCGCTACGTGACAGACTCCATGGCCGCTCTCTTCGAGCCGCGTTAGCATCCGTTACATAATGGGAGAGCACAACTAGGAAAGAGTATCCCACATGGACAAGGAATCAGACTCCACCGGGGAAGAGGGAGCCTCCTAAAGACCTCAGTAGACAACTTCATCCCAACAACCCTGAATGCCCAATCCGATCAGAACACAGACCTTTAGCTATAAATTGGTACAACACGCTTAAGGTAAGGGACTTTTGGATTCAAAACTCAATCAAGCACCCGTCTTACATTCACCTCGGTCTTGACCAACCCACATACCTCGCTTAGTCTTAACCGACCTCTTTACCACTCACTAACTTGAGCATTGGAGTGCCTACACGGGGAATAACTTCTTAGGCTTCTAACTCTTCTTGTGATTGTAGACTTCAGTGTGTGGCTTCGTCTTTCCACCTCAGCTTCATCTAGTTGGCAAGACTATCTAACTGTAGCCTCGGTTCAAAACACCTTGGATCACACAACATCAGATTGGTGTTGTATGTGGGATCTATACAAAAAGCTGCTTTCCTAACCTCCTAATCGTGCACCAAATGCAATCATGCAAAAGTACGCATATGACCACTTTGCAACCCGCTCCTCGTCTCGGGGATCCCGCTCATTCCATACATCTCCACCTTGAGAACCTCAACGTCAGGCCATGGTCGATCTCGCCTAGTACAAGGCCATGCAGCTGAAGGTTGATTGTATCCTAGCCATGATGGAGACACTAGGACAATCAACTCAGGCTCCCCTAACTCCTTGCCCCATCGCGCAAGTGCCTACAACGGTTGATCCTCGAACCAAGGACCCCAAAAGGCACCGTGCGAACCGAAAGAGAGCTTAGTCATCATTGCGGAAGTCTAATTCCCAAGCCCGGTCCTGCACCCACAACGCCCACAACAGATCCCACCACTCCAGCAGCAAGGTCCAGGCGAAAAGAATGGCTTGGCCAGTGCATACACCCGTCCCTGCTCTCAATAGTTGAATCCAACTCGATACAAATTCTAATCAATGCACTGCAGGCCAAGATATTGACGCAAATCCATGACCGTAGCTTCGTTAGGTGCCCTGAAAGGATGAAAACCCAAGGCAACAAGAGAGATTGGGACAAGTACTATGAATTCCACTAGGACCACACCCACAAAACCGAAAGCTACCACGACCTCCGCCACCACCTGAAAGACCTCGTCTGGCGCAGATGCCTCCATGGGTTCATTGACATCAAAGAACATAAATTCTAAATGGCCAGGGAACACCAATCCACTACACACGTGCGCTAGCTCGGCCGAGGCCGTTGACCGAATATGGTGTCGCATACAACTCGTCAAATATCTGATTGACCTCAAACGACCAAGGCTTGGCAATCACCACACGAGAGACCCGACTGACCGTAAATGGTCAAGACCAGAACAAGCCCTCAATGGGCATTACAGGAACGACATGCCCGCCACAACGGTAAGAGGACGACCATCGAACTCCGTGCACCCCGATGACCGACAGTCAGAACACCACGACACCTTGGCCCCTTGACCCCTCCATCGAACTCTATACACCTTAGCCCCTCCTTCCTTCAGATTCAAAGAGGGCGGGACCAACCAGAGCCAACGTCAACCACATCACCCTCAATTGGCCTCAGCCTCTTATGTACCTAAGGAGTTGTGACATCGGAGCGGCGCTGCTAAATAGCCACCTCTGCTTGGGCTACCACCTTCCTCTACGCAGGGCTTGCATGCACCTCGCCCTCTCTTCCTTGTCGACCACAACAATATCTGCCAAAGAAAGAATAGTTTGTCAAGACTAAAGAGATGAGGCAAAAAAGAAGTACAAAGCAAGGATAGAACAATATGGGGCTCCATTAGCCCAACACGAATCAACATTGCATATGTGGTGTACTCCTATACATCCACCCTTACTATTCGCCTTATGGCCGCCAACTCCCTAGATAGCTTGGCCTTGGTTGGCACCCTCACCTTAGTCTTCGAGATTGACAGCTTGGCAGGGAACGACCAACCCCCCGAGTAGTGCACGAAGAAGAACCCCTCCTTCTAGTGTTTCATCGAGGAGGGGGCTCCAACGAGTAGGGGTGTTTACGGTTCGATTAACCGAACCGTGGGGCATTTTTTGTAATCGAACTGGTAATACTTGTTTTTGGAAAACCGGTAAGCGAAACCTATCGGTTAACCGGTTGACCAATTCAGTTCGTTGGTTTTTCGGTTTTTTAATTTTTAGAATAATATAGTATAAAAATATATAGTATTATATTTTAAATAATAATATATCATATATTATAAATATATGTTTATATATAGTGCATATAATATACAAAATATATAATATACATAAGTATATATAAAATATATAAAAATATATGTATACTGGTCGGTTCGGTTAACTATCGGTTTTCTATATTGGTTAATCGAAATCGAACCAATACCTTCAGTTTTTTAAAAACACCGAACCGATCGGTTCGGTTAAACAATTTTTTGGTTCAGTTTCGGTCGGTTTTTTCAATTGGTTTGGTTTTTCGGTTTTTTTTGCTCACCCCTACCAACGAGTACCTTATTGTTCTACTGAGCCAAGAAATAATAGTAGCCTTGCTGATGCTTCTTCAGGTGGAGAAAGTATGTGAATATCGGCAGGGTAATGTCCACATTGTGAACTGTGCAGTAGCAGAGAAGGCCGACTAGGTACCTAAAGGAGTTGGGCATAAGCTGGATTGGCTGGATGCAGTACCACCTCAACACCATCGCAATGCTCATACTCAAAGGGAACCTCAGCTCAACTATCAGCCTATGCTCATAAATACAAAGTTCACCCCAGCTATCGGCCCTTTCACCTATGTCAGGACACCTCAACTCGTACTCTTTAGGGATACAATAAAGGGCTCTAATACAGGTGAAGTCTTGAGGTGTTAACCTACATGGAGAAGAAGTGAAGCGTCTGCCGAACCGTGCAGAGGCGCTGATCCCCTCTTTGGACACCACCTCTACGTCTACCTTGGCCTCGTCGGTTTCCCCAACTTCAGCCTCCCGAAGGACCTCAACCTCCTTCACTGTTGTACCCTCGCGCTTAATCCCCTCAACCTCGGCCCCATGGACGTCAGTCTCGCAGACTACGAGCATGGTGGCCTCGGGGTGAGACCCCATCTTGGACTCACTACCCGACAAACAAGAGTAGGACGAAGAAGAGGAAGAACAAGAAGACGAGAAGGAAGATAAAGACATCTTACCGATGATTAACACCGCGAAACACTTGAAACACCAGTCGAGGACTAACACTCATCGAGATCTTTTGATCACTTTCACCCAAAATGACAAAGGGAAATGGCTCGCCATCTCCGTTCATATGAAGGTAGTCAATGGTTCAGATCAATCCAGATCAACGACGTAGGACTTCTACTACACTTTGCATGTGCATACACCTCAAGAAGACGAAACGTGTCTATCGACTCATAACGGAAACGACACGAGCATTGAACTGCCCAGTCAGCCCATAACGGAAATGGGGCCTTAATATCTCATAGGAAATTCCCAATTAGTACCCTATACTTTGGGCTTAGTGCTACATTGGTCCCCGAACTTTAAAATGCGACAATTTAGTACCCAAACTTTTAAAACGTGACAATCTAGTACCTACAGTTAACAAGCTGTTAACCAGCCATTAAGTGGCATTTGAAAAAGACACAAATGCCCTTCTAGTGTTATTCAATTTTCCTTGTCAACCATCTAAACATTGACAAAAAATTAGTTGTCCCAAATCCTTGCCTTTTCCATTCAAGAAAGTTAGAGTCACGTTTTAGTGGGCATTCTAGTGACCCCAACTTTCTTGAATAGAAGAGGCAAGGATTTGAGGCTGCTATTTTTTTGTCAATGTTTGGATGGTTGATAAAGAAAATTAGATGACACTCGAAGGGCATTTGTGTCTTTTCAATTGCCACTTAACTGTTGATTAACAACTAGTTAATAGCAGGTACTAGATTGTCTTTTTCTTTTGGTGAAAATACTGATCATATTCCAAACAAAGCAGAAGGAAACATACAACAAAGACAAACACCAAATAAACAGGCTACGGAACTAACAGACAACCAAACAAAGAAAAGAAAAACTGAAAGATAAAAACAAACTATTCTACTAAGGCCGATTACAGAAGGCCAAGTCCATGTTTACTATATTAGAAAGACAAAGAGGACCTGCATAATTTGATTTAAAACTACCAGAATAACCACATTTGGCCGCCATATGAGCTGCTTGATTTACTTCTCTCGGACAGAACTGAATCTTGTACTTTCCTTTTGTTGATGATTGTTTGAATATCCTTACAACAGAAGAGGATATTCGGATCTTCATAACCTTCTGAATCATTGATCATTTTAACAAGAAATTCACAATCCGATTCAAACCATAAGTCTGAAAGATTCAAACCATCTGCAAAAGAGACTGCCTCTAGAAGGACTGAATTGTCATGTTTTGAAAGTTCTGGTACGAAATTGTGGAATTTTAAAGTTCGGAACCAAAGTGACACTAGACCCAAAGTACAGATACTTATCGGAAACTTTCCCTTATATAAATCATTAAAATATGATTTCTTATTTTTTTCTTCAAAAACTGACTTTAATTTCTTGGATACAAAGCCGTGGGGTCAAATCCATTCATCTACGAGATTTGGCACGTAACACCATACAACCAATACATGAATTAATACATTAAATTTTCTCTTAACGTGAGAGGAAAAGAAACGAAGTGTATTCCAGAAGCATGGCCAAATCATGCTTAGTGCTGGCAATGTCTCCATTGCCATGGAGCAATTGAATCTTTTGATTTAATAAGATGGACGACAGATGGACAATCTGCCTGAATAAGCATATTTTTTCCCCATCGAAGCTGATCAGCCATCTTTCACAGCTAAGAGCATCTCCTTCATCTTCACCATCTTTGGATCTCTTCCCAGCACTAAGCATGATTTGGCCATAATAAATCGACCTTCAGCATCGGCCGTAACTCAAGTCGCTATTCCCTTTTCATCTTTATACAAATCATAAAAATAATCACATCAAAACATAGTTTTTAAAACCGAATTCAACCGGAAAAACTAGAAATCGGTCACTTGATCAATTTCATTTTTTCCTAAAATTATTATTTTTTAAATCATTGATTTTGGTTAATAAATCGCTGAACCAATTAGTTAATTATTCAAATTGTTCAAATGATTTTGATCGTTTTTCATTTTTTTTTTTATTTTTTATTGAAACAGATCAATCGTTTAAATCGAACAGTTGGACCATTCGACCTAGTAACCGAACCCCTGACTGATTCGATCGTCAGATCAGTTTTAAAAACCATGCATCAAAATGTAAGCTAATATCACTTTTTTCTACATGTTGAACCTATAACCCATCATTTGGGTGTGCTTGCAGGCTCATTAACTCCATTCCAGATCTTCTTATTTTATTAATTATTCAGGCTGATCACAAAACACCCTTCCTGGCTAATCAAATCGTCCACAACACTAGAGCCTGAGACTGCAATATTAAAACCTCTGCATCTTCCATCAGGTTCAACTGCTGAATACAGTTTGTTAACCATTTAACAACTGTATTTTCCCTCACCCCTTCTGGCATCCATCTAATACTTCCAAGCTACACCATCTTGGAAAAGCTGCATCATTAAAATAAATGTTTTAATAACTTATTTATAGTCATGTGATACCTGTATCTATTATTATTAATATATAATTTTTGTCCGAATCATACTCATGCATCTTTAAAATTGCCTCTTCCACGCACTTTGCATATATAACATGTTAAACCTTAATTATCAAATTCAGAGTGGAGACTGGATAGGGTTCTGATTGGTTATCATGTTTTTTCTCACATATGAATTGGAATATGCTCCTCACAGATCACATCTCACACTGACCTGACCTTACATGTATATTCCGTGCATTGAAAATATTAACCCAATTAGAAGAGATATTTCTGATCTGGTGGGATGTGCCTATGAGGTCGGTGTGGGGTGAGAGAGGAGCAGATCCAAACTCGCAGCATATATAAATTTATTCGCAATAGAAATAAAACTTTTGAACCAACGTTCTATGAAACCATGACTATATTATTACGTGCTTGCTTGATTTCACTTCGAATAAGTACTATTTTTTTGTATGTACTTAATAAAGTGTTGGGAGTCTTGTGACCACATTAAATAGAAAATAAGCATTTGTACGTGTTTGGTAAAAAAAAATACCTATTTGATAAAGAAATATTTATTAAAAATGAAAAACAATAATAAAATAGTGACAAAACAAAATGCAAATAAGATTTTGCAAACAAAGAGTAACTCTACTTTTCTTGATGGATCCAACAACACTTGAACACAACCTTGGACTTCACAAAGCTGATAATACAATCTGAATTGGGCAGAACTTCTTGGAAGTTTTGATAGCCTTCCAATAAAGAGGATATTCAGTCGGTGTTCTTGTGACTTCTACACATTCCCTTTTATAAGTGATTGTCACAACGTCTCTCCTATGAAAGAGGAAATAAGAGCCGTTACCAAAGATAAACTCACAAACATTAATCTTGTTCTACCCTTTCGGATTGAGAGAAGTGTCTCAATAATCATGGTTTTAAACCACATGATCACTCAGCCCATTCTAAGCCAAACATCCTCTTGTTGATTTAGTCAAAGGCTGAAATGGGTCCAACTTAGACCCAATAACCACCATGTGGACAAGTCAAAAACAGTTTATAGAAAACAAATTTATTTTTACTAGAAAATAAATAATAACATATAACAAAAACTATAATTGGTGTGTATTGTAGTGTGTTCACAGGGATGATATCATTAAGATACTCCATCAACATGTAGCTTTTCACATGGCCAGTGGATTCTCCTACACGTTGAGAATTCTAAATATAATATATTAACAGAAAGATATTGATATACAATCATCTACCGTGGTATCCCTTGTAGGTAATTGTTACTAACAAAAAAGAAGATGGATGATTTTTAGCCAGCTGGGATACCTCATGGGCAGCAGAGTTATAGCGCCTACTTATGTACATAAGTTTAACAGAGTTCAAGTTCTGAAGTAACAAAAAAGATTGCCCACGGATAGCTCTTATGATCATTGAACGCGCTTATCAGACTTTGGGAGTCAGCACAAACATATACTTCATCAAAAGCCCAACTTTGAAGATCTTTGAGTGCCTCAAAAACAGCAAATATTATTTCAGCTTGAAACACTGACTGAACTTCAGAAGTATGACCTCCTAAAATCTTTATATAAGAAAAATTTTTCAATAAAATGATGATGCTTGCCAAAAGTATATAACGAATCTGAGATCTTTCCTGCATCAGTGAACACGATAAAGTCAATTTAAAGGCTCATGAGAGTTGCTTTTTTTTAAGTACTTTTTAATAAGTGGGCCTGTGAAAATTTTGAGACTAAAAAGTCTTTGCTTATATTTTTAAATACCCAGAATACCTTCATCTCTCTTTAAATCCCCTTCTTCCTCACTTGAACAGGGTCAAGCATACCTGTGGCATACTTTCCTTGAGAGAGACCATAAATGGATACCTTCCTTTGACCTTGTTTATATGTACGAATGAAGTGAGGGAATATAAGTATTTATGAGAAAAGTAGTTTATAAAATATCTCCGTCCAAATAAATACTTAAAAACGTAATAAATGATTTAACAAATAAATCATCAAATAGTCTTAAGTGATTATTAAAATAAATACTTCTAAAAAATAATTCTACACCCACTTAATCATCAACCACTTTGAGCAACGAACAATCCTACTGTAACAAAAAATAAATAAATAAAATAAAATAAAAATAAAAAACCGTGCAAACGGCGGAAACAGACCCTTTAATTTATAGGTAAGCGCACCAGGTTGTTGTTTTTGTTTGGCTAACACATTTATAAGGCACGTCCGTATATTCCAATTGGATCGTTCGATGACCAATGACTATCACGGTATCACTGTTAGATTAATAGGATGTGCCCAAATGATTCCGGATGACCATCATCAGTCATGTTTGTTCGTTTGGATAGTTTTTTTTTTTTTTTTTAATAAATACAGAGAGAGACAGATACCCTGTAATTTGGGGTAGTGACAGATAAATAGTGTTTCTAATTGATTTAACTGACGGAAGCCGTTAGGGTAGCTTATTTGTACTTTTCTTTTTTTGTTTATTTGTACTTTCTGCATCTAAAAGTAAATTAGATACACTCTTCCCCGACACGACACTCCTCGGAGACGAAGAAGAACCGCGGAGGGAGAGGGAAAAGAGGTTAGAGGAAGAGATGAGGCTGAGATCGTCTGTGGGGGCATTGCTGCCATTTGCAGCCATGATAGCGCTGGAGTGCTTGGATGTAGGGATGACAACACTGAGCAAAGCGGCTTTGTCTAAGGGGATGAGTCATTTCGTCTTCGTCGTCTACTCAAATGCCCTGGCCACTCTCATCCTCCTTTCTTCTTACATCTTTCTCAGGTCTGCTCTATAATTTCTCCTCATTTTCTTCTCTCCATTTCCCCTCATCTAATTACTTTTATTTCATCGGCTACTTGTAAATCTATCAAATACTGACTCTCTCTCTCTCTCTCTCTCTCTTCATTTTTCCCTTAATTGCAGGAAGAAGAGACTTCCTTTAACCTTGCCTCTCCTCTGTAAATTCTTCCTCCTCGCACTTGTCGGGTCTGTAATTGCTTCTGGACAGCTGTAGTCGTTGAATTTTGAATTAGGTTTTGTTATTCTTTCTTCTGAATGCCAAAAGAAACTAGAAAAAAGGAATGGAAGAAACAAGATGGGATAGGGAGATTGATGAAATTGTAGTTGAATCAATTGTAATGCAGGATAACAGTGATGCAGAGCTGTGTATATACGGGTATAAGCTACAGTTCTCCCACTCTTGGATCCGCCATCGGCAACTTGGTCCCTGCCTGCACCTTCATTCTTGCTGTTATTTTCAGGTTTTGCCTTTTCCCCTTCTTCACCGGTCACCACACGTGTCTATTGACATTCTCGATCGTTGGCGTGCTTATTTTTTAGTGGATTTATAGCCTTTGTACTACGTGCGAAAAGACGTATGCACATGGGCCCACATAACATCTTTTGTAACACTCGTCAGATATTGAATGGTAAGATCAGGACATGTAGAGTAGATTGTATGGGCTCCCATTAGTGCATACCACGTGCCCCTACATCACATCTTACGTACAATGCTCCAAATGCACGGTTGAGATGGGGAGGGGTGCCAAGTCGGGTTGGCCCGAGTTAATAGCCCTTGGGATTGTTACGGTGGAGGGGGTAAATCTGTTCACGACAAAATGCTTTACAACAAATTTAACACATTCTATCTCCGCACATCTCATATCATGGTAAGATGATACACACAGATCACGGTGTAACTTGTTGAAAAAAATACTATTTTTTTCTGTCGTGAGCATATCGCAGTTCTGACTTCTGATTAAACCGTAAGGCGTTAAGACATCATTTTCTATTTATTCAATTGCGTTACTGTTCAGGCTCTTTGAGCCTGGTTTGATTGCTAATTGAGTTTGAACCGATTGAATTCGAGCTAGTATTTCTATTTAGAATTGGTTTAAGCTTGAAACACAGACCTTATGTTTTATTACTGAGTTGAGTGAGCTTGAATAGTCTAATATTTGGCTCTGCTTGAATAGTCTAATAGCAGTTGATAGGTTTCAATTGGATGAATATTGATTAATAAGCTATCAGCTTTTTCGACTTCTGTTTTTTGCTTATAGAAAAAGAACTCAAAAAAATTACGATACTTTTCTTAGTGCTTTTATTGTAGATTAAAGGGAAATCGGATTTGTTCCTTATAAAATTGCATCTCACACCAACCTCACGATACAAAGGCATGCATCGAGAACATTTTCCCATGAATGCAAGTACAGGAAATGTTCACCATGCACAGCTTAAAATGCCTCATGTTGGTGTGAGGTGTAAGTAGAGAAATCATTTGGAGAGAGTAGTCGGCCTAATAAATTTTTGTAGTAGCATGTCTAGGGGCCAAATTTATAATAGAGATCATCAGCCCAATTCTAGTTGTGCAAAGCTTGGTTGTGTTCGGATTGTTCACAGATCACAGCCTTACATGTGGATGAATAATAAATAAAAAAGTTGACCAATGTATGAAAAATTTCAAGAGGAACACTTTGCCACTACCAGTGGGAGAAAAGGGGGTAAAAACTGAGAATAGATAATCTCTCCTTTTCGTTGAACAAGTTTGAAAACTGACAAGCTTTATAAATTCTTCTTTGGTTTCGGTAGGATGGAAAAACTAGATCTGAGAAGTTGGAGCAGCCAAGTCAAAATCATGGGCACTTTAGTATCCATCTCGGGGGCCTTGGTAGTTACCCTGTACAAGGGTCCGTCCATCGGAACCACTCTTTCTTCATCACAACTTCCAGACAAGAGATTTTCATCCTCTCCATCCAACTCCTTGACCGGAAATAATTGGATCCTTGGAGGAGTATTCTTTGCAGTTGCTTCTCTATCACTTTCTATATGGAACACTCTTCAGGTATAGAAAAAAATTAAAACAATAAGTTAAGATCTTACTTCAAACTCCACACTCATACTCTAATAACTGTGCTTCTTGTACCTTACAGGCAGCGATTGTTAGAGGGTACCCAGATGAGACGACCATAGTCTCCTTCTATTGCTTGTTTGGGACCATCCAAACTGCAGTGATTTCGTTGATTGCAGAGAGAGACCCCAATGGTTGGAGTCTAGAGCTAGATGTAAAACTCATTTCAGTTGTCTACTCAGTAAGCAAACAGCAAAACTACTGTCAATTGTTCTGATCGCACCCTCGCCCCCTTAAAAAGGAAAAGCAAAACGAAAGAAAGAAAAATAATAGGATAGCAATTGAGAAATTATTTTCCTAATAACTTGTTATTTTCTCCTCAGGCTGTTTTCGGAAGCGTGATAACTCCTTGGGTTAGTACATGGTGCATAGAAAAGAAGGGGCCTGTATTTGTAGCCATGTTCAGGCCCTTAGGAATCGCTATTGCAGCATTAATGGGTGTCATATTCCTCGGTGATACGCTCCATCTCGGAAGGTAGAAATCTTTACTTATAGTTTCTATTTTCAGTTCCTTTGATTTGAAGCGATTCTAATTAATTAGCCTTCTAGGAGCTATATATATATATATATATATATATATATAACCATGTTTGGTATCAATTAGTTTTCTCAGGCAACAACACACCACCTTAGAATTCAATAAAGTATTCCACTCTCTATACACATTTTTTTAATGTTATTCGTTACTAGTTAGCCACCACATAAGCTTAAAATGAGAAAATGTTTTCTCTGTTACAAGAAACATCAATTTGACATTTTTTCAATAAATTGTTTGTACAGAACCCAAGTTATGAGTGGTACTTTTAAAGTTGACATTGTTTGAAAAATACTTCAAAGCCACTCAAGCAAATAAGAAAAAGTAAAGAGCAAAAAAAATCAAGCGGGATTTGCTGCCCATTACTCTCTACCCACACCCTATACACCATGAATTGCAGCCACACACCCACACCCTATCCACCATGAATCCATGAATTGCAACCACAAATTGCCATCTTGTATTGTGAGCTCTTGGAAAAGGCGCAGGTAGAGAAAGTGAATAAAAGTCTGGGTTTCGAAAAAAAAATACTTATATAGCACTGATACTTAAAAAACACCTTGAAGAAATAGCATTGATTAGCGTTAATTGATACCAAACACAAAGTCGCTGAGTTTCAAAGTGATATAAACTGATAATCCTGTAAATAGGTTTATTTTGGCCATGTGGCAAGGGGTTTGGACTGACAATTTCATCAGTGAATAGAAGAATTAGGGATTTCTGGGCCTCAATGCACAGTTATGTGCCGCACAAAACTGTGAATGTGTTATTTGGGCAGCTTTGTTTTGTTACCAGCAGATCCAGACTCCCTCAAACTATGTAGAAACATGAAAGATTCTGGGATCGTTTAGGACTATTGGCTTGCTACAAGTTTCTTTTTTTTTTTCTTTTGTTTTTTCAAATTTAACCCATTTACAGCTTTACAAAGAAAAAAAAATTAAGCATGGAATATTAGAGTCCAAGTGGGGCTGAATTCATCCTGAATTTGTGTTTTGATTTTTGAAGACTTAACCGGATTGTACAATGAAAATCGTAATAACCAGAATATTTTCAGGTTGATATAGAATAGCCCGTTAAATCAGTATAAGCCTAGAGCCAAGGCACTTTCTGGATTGATGTCTAGTCCGGTTGTCAAACCAATACGGATAGGCTTAATGCAGATTTCTGAATTCTATGCAGACCTATAAACATTTAAAATGTCAAAAATCCCACTCTATACATTAATGTCTGCCTGTAAATTGGCATAAATTTCAAGCTGGCACCTACCCTAACTGTACTTTGGGCCTAAAAATCTGACCCTAGGTTGAACTGTCATTCTCCCTAGAATATAAACCCTACCGCTGGGCTTGAGCCAAAAACTACTGATTTTATCAATTAATATAAATATTTTAATTTGGATTAATGTTTTTCTTTTTTGGTTCTTCCTTGTATTGTCTTATATTTTCCTGTTCTTACAAATTATTATTTTAATATTATTGTTGCCGTTATTACACATTTAAACTGGAACAAAATATTACGCCAAAGGTAATAAAGTGAGATGTCGATATGTGTTAATTGTGGATGCAGTGTGGTGGGCGCAATTATAATTGCAGCGGGGTTTTATGGTGTGATATGGGGACAGTCCAAGGAAGAGAAAAATAGAGAAGATGATAAAGTTGATGGTTTTGGGGCCTCCGTGGACAAAATCCCCTTCTTGTCAAGCCAGGGAGAGGTGGTGGTATAATAATACTAATAATGGAAAGCAAGCCAAAATTCAGAATGATGCATCTACTGACTCTTTACTCTATCCTATATGTAAGCCCTTATGACTAATGGGAAATCCTACATCCCTTTTGTTACTGGTACATTTCTCAATTACTTAAAATCTTTCTCTCCATAATTTCTACAACACATTAGGAAGCCTCTCTGGTTTTCAAGCTACCGTGGCTATGTTTGGTTTGAAGGAAAAGGTAGGGAAAGGAAAGGTTTGTAAAGGTTTCTCTACCTTTTCCTTCCTTTCCCTACATTTTCCTTCAAATCAAACATAGCCTAGTGTACCTTCCTTATCTGGTGCTATTGCATGAGGGATGTCTTCTGTGTGGTGATGTTTTAAATTCCCAAAGCTCTCTTGGTTGTGCAACTTTCCATGGCGAGAAAGAATGGGGAGGGGGAGAGATCGAGATGAAGCAATTCAAGACCTTGGTGACACGAAGAGAGCTGGGACAAGTTCTTCTGTATGAGAGGGTCTTCAGAATCTTCTCGTTTCGGAGCTCTCAATCTTTATAATGTATATGTTTGGTTTCGTGGACATTTATTCTTGGGTATTTATTGTTTCAAGTGTTTATTTTAACAAGTACTTTAAACGTTTCTTGTTTTTATTATTTGGTTGAGCATAACTTTAAATGTTTTTTACTTTACAGCTCAAATTAGCACCCCATAAAATATGCCACATAAGCATTTCATTCCAAGAAACATCTGAGCGTTGGGGAAAATAAGAATTTAATGTTTCCAGGCGTCTGCTTTTTAGTGTTTATTTGATAAATAGAGAAAGCAAACAGTCTCAATAACACAAATAGCCATGTGGCTCTGATGTGATAGCACTTCTTCAATAAACACCAATGGAACAAAACATTCCCAATAACTCAAGATGTCATCAGAACTCCATCTGCCATGACTGGAGCATCCCGTTGCGATGACAAAGCATCCTTCCCCTTCCATTCTCCCCTAGTCCCTACCTCCAAGTTATCCTTCTCAAAACAGCCTTCTTCCCTTCCATTCTTTCGTTCCCTTTCAGATCGAGTAGTCATCCTTAGAGATACATCCCAACCGCCACAATTCTTCCCTTCTTTCTTCCATTTACTGTTTTCTTGACAAGTGCTAGTAAGGTTTTCTTCCCTTATTTGGAGAGATCTCAATCGCTTGGCAAAAGGTAGGAAGCACTGGATAGATCATCTCATTTCTATGAACTCCAACTTCAGTTAAACTCAAGATGTCGCTGGAGCTCCATGGTGGCAATAGTAGCTTTGTTGCTACAAATATTGTTACTGGTTGTGGCAACTCTCACCTGCTATTCACTTTTACAATGTATGTCTTTGCTTTTACTTATAATTTATGGGTTACTTGCGTTTTTATTTCATGGATGCTGTGCATCTGTTTTGCTGGACTCAGCTTTAGGCACAAGGAATAGGTGGAAAGATCGAAACGTACAAGATGAAGAGCCCCCCTGTGTGGGCTGCATACTTGCATTTCAATAGTGTTGAGATAAAACAAAGGGTTTTGAGCCGTTAGGAGAGGATGTACTGAGATGTCATAGTGTTTGGTCGGATTAAACGACTCATACTTTTCTAATGGCAGATCTACTCCTTTGTCAACAAAAGGTTTGATGAAGAAAAACTTGCCGGGAAGAGAGATTCGGTGTGATGTAATCTGCTATGGCACAAAATATGAAGGAATAGGGCAATAATTCTTCCCCATAGGCTTTCATCGGTGATGGCTTCTGTTTTAGAGGGTTTTCTTCATTGGATATCAAAGGATAGTCCACATTGCCATAATCGTCAAAAACAGACAAAGCTTTAATGGTGTTAGTGCTTGAAACTAGGATCTTTTTCCTACTACTTTTATAAAGATTAAGGTCAAATTTGCCTTTCACTTGTTCTTTTCTTTCCTGGTGAATGGCTTTTTAGAACTTCTCATGTAAATGTTTCTTGGTTTTTTTTTTTTTCTATAAATGTTGAAAAGATGTTGATGCGAGGAACTTCGCAAGCATTTCACATTTTCCAATGTAAATGTTTTTTATAGAAAGGGTTAATTGCAGATTAGTACCCCTACTCTGGGGCTAGTATCACTTTAATTAGTATCTGAACTTCAAAACGTTTCATTGTAGTACATGAACTCCCGAAAACCGTCAACTTTTAATATTAGTATCCGTCGTTATCATTCCGTTAGTTATTTGTATCACATGACTATGTGAAGCTTAATTTTTTAAATGCCAAAATTACCCTTTTAATATTTTTAAGACCATTTTACCTTGACTGTCTTCCCCAGCAATGACTAGAATTACTTGTCTTTTCCAATCCCTCTTCTCTAGCAACAACGTTGTCTTCTTCAACAACATTTTTCCATATAGCACAGAAAAGTTAGGACATAAAGCGAACAATAGTGACTAGTAAAATAGAGTATAGGGGTACTAATCTGCGATTTACCCTTTATAGAAAATGTTTTATTAACGCGCTAATGCTTAAACACTTTTTGATTGAAAAGAAGTTTCTACCCCATCAAAAATAAAAATCTCTTAAAATATTTTCAAAATTTTTAGTTGATAAAAAATAAAAAATATAAAATTTCAATGTACCTATTTAAAAATTAAGGAAAAACCTCCCAGAAATTAACTCCATCTTACCATTTCACTTCTCCTAACAAGACAAGATAGCAATTGAACGGATGTGCTTTTACTAAACTATCGTTATTAAGACCTATGTTATAGTATTCTATTATTATAACATATTACCAATGTTCTAGTACCTATGTTAAAGTTTCCCTATTATGTTATAATAATTAAAGTAACAATTTGAATGCTTTGTATGATAACCTATCTACTTCAAGTGACATATGGCATATATTATAGAGTACCCTATTATTGTTGAGGGTGATATTTCGGGTTTTGTAGAGACAAAAACATAAAACGGGTGAAGGAAAGGTCATGCAGATTTACCTAGATCCTAAAATTTGATCTAATAGAATATACTTGAACCGGAGCTGTTATTAAAACCAAACACCAACTAGACCCATCACTAATTTTATTAATTTGGCCTATTCATATCTAAACCGAACCTAACCCATTATTAAAATTTGATCTATTTGATCTATTTTTATAATAATATAATATTCTATGTATTACATTAAAAACTTTATTTATTAGATTATATTAAATTAAAAGAGTAAACAAATATTATCTGGAATTTCTACTAATTCTCTTGCAAATTTAATTTATATCAATTCAATAACTGTTTTTAACCCATCGTTGACCCAGATGGTTGAACCGTTCGAACTATCACTCAATCGATTTTCTAGGTCCAGTTCTTATAAAACCCGGCATTGCCCCAAAAACTATTGAAAAGTCAATAAAATCGTTGATCCAAATGGTTAAGCCATCAAACTGTTGACCCGATCACCGAGATGCAAGTTGCAAACTAACTATGTATGCAAACTTCAAAAGGCCATAACTTTGCACTCTAATGTCCAATTTAGGTGATTTTTCTTGATTTTGGGTAACTTTACAAGATCTATACGTCCCAAGACGCCTTGCCCCACATTTTCATGAAAAAAAACCCTTTTTTGGCCTCAAATTGCAATTTTTAATGTTTTTATACATAAAAATTAGAACTGAATTAAAAATATAAATTAAATATAAAATATAACTTATATCATGTCTAAAATATAATTATACATTATTTATTGATAAAATATGTATTTGTACATATATACACACGCACAAGTTGATGTGGCACAGTTTGACCAGTTCAACCTGGACATTCGAACCGATGACCCATGACCAAGAGGCAAAAACGGTTCGGCCTTTGGGTCGGTTTTTAAAACACTGCAATAACCTATGTATAATTTTGGAAATTAATTAACATAAAATGTATCTAGGAAATAAGAAAAAATAAGTATTTTTGGATGTCTATAGAAAAATTAAATAAATATATCAATTTACTATAAAAACCTAGATTATTAAAATATACTTAAGTCATAACAATTAATATAAAAATCAATATAACAATTGGTATATGTATTACAATATAAAAGCAACTTAGAAAATTAAGTTATTGGTAGTTACAAATATAGTCGGTTAGAAAAATATTAAATCATATGTCAATTAGTTCTTTGTAATTTAGAAAGACATTGTTTTATTTAATTTTGAGTAGTCAAAATTTTTATTTTCCTTTTGAAAAAATAATTAGAAATTCTTCCATTTAACTGTTTTGGATAATTAGTACTATGGAACCTATCCCCCCACCCAAAAAAACTCCCTATAGGATTTATACAAATTTAAAATGTTTAGAGTTCTTAAAAACTTCCTACACACCCAACTAGAGAACCTATCCCAAGCAATTTGTATAGTAAAATATAACATCATTTCCATTTTAAAAAATTCATAATAATATTTTTAATCTTAAATAAAACTTGAGCTGGATTCAAACCAATTTGGCTAGATTAAGAATGTCATAATACTGCTATTTCAATTTGACTTTTTTTTGTATGGATAAACAAAATTATTTCACTTTCACTTAAATTTTGCTAGATTAAGAATGCCACCCTTGCTCACCTTAGTTTCTCCCTTCCCCCTTTCCTACTCTCTCTCTCTCTCTCCTTTCTGTCATTTTTTCCTCTCAACTAGACTTGTTCATGGGCCAGTCCTTGTATTAATAAAATATACTCAGGCCCCCTGGCCCAAGTCCAAGCCCGGCCAAAAAATTAGAAAAATAATTTTTTTCTTATTTATTCAATAAACAACTGCCTTATTTATCTTAAAAGACATCAAAACCTAAATGATAATGAATGATCTCACTATTACTTGAAAAAAGAGAAGAATAATAAAGAAAATATATAATATAATAAAAATATATTTTTATTTATTATACAAAATATATTTTTATTATATAATACATTATCAAGTCAAGCTTGGTATTTTTTGAGAAAGCACGAGCTTGGCTTGAAAAAAGGTCATGCCCGATGTTTTAGGTCTAAGCCCAAGCTCATAGGCTTGAAATCCTGTCCAAGCCCGTCTTAGATAAGGTCGGGCCCATTGGACTACCTGGCCCATGGACAGGTCTACTCTCAACCAATCTCATAGATATTTATTTTACCCTTTGTTCTATTGTAAATGTAAAATAAAGAAAATATTTGGTGAAAAAACAACAAAAATATATCTCAAATATTTCAGTCTAAAAAAAGTTTCTGCCCATTTTACATATTTAAGTAAAAAGGGAGCTTCAAATAAAAAAAGGAACACTTCTGATTCGAATAAAAAATTCATCTGACGCTCCACATCTACTTGCACTACACAATTGTCACTTTATCCCTTTTAATTTCACATGCAAAAGGAACTGAGACCAAGAAAAGATCTATGGTCAAGAAGTAGACATATGGCTTGTAGGATCCAATGTCCACTTCTATCAGATGTCAGTTGGAATAAAGGTGTATTGAATAAAAAATAGGCTGGCATAAAAGTATGTTTAATAGGTCCGGCATGCCATTCAGGAGCAGTTTGATCATAAAAATTACATTAATGCTAATGTGGACAACTTCTGTCAATGAACATTAATGGTCCTCTAACAGATGGTGAGTTTTGGAAAACAAAAAATCATTGGCATGGGATTCCCTAAGCGTTTTGAAAAGTTATGGTGAGCTTAAGAGAAATGCTGAAAGGTCATGGTGGGTTTTAAACAATTTCCCTTATTTTTAAGGTACATAACGTGAAGATCTTATTCCTACAAAAGATTCCTATTTTTAAAGGAAAAATCTATGATATGGAAAAAATATGGTATGGAAAGAGTTTTGACAAATCAAAACTCACTCATGAATTTTTCTTCCGGTGGATTTTGTTTTTAGGGTACATTACACATCGGTACCCTATACTTTGGGGGTAGTAACAAATAGGTACTTGAAGTTTCAATTGCAATACTTGAATACCCTGAACTTTCAAAAATAGGCACTTGGGTTTATCCATTAAAGTTCCATCAATTAATGGAACGTCTCCCTACGATGACATTCTCACATGGACAGCAAATATCATATTCAAATTTTCTAACGATAGGATTCTCTGGTGATGATTTTACTTTGTAGAATTATCTAAAAAATACACAATATAACCTTAAGGTATTTGTCGGAGTTTTCATAAAGTGTATCTAGCGACTTAGCTTTTAGGCTATGTTTGGTTTGAAGGAAAATGTAGATAAAGAAAAGGAAAAGTAAGAAAATCTTTACAATTCTTGTATTGGTTTTCTATCTTTCTCTCCCTTTCCTTACCTTTTCCGTCAAACCAAATATAACCTTAAGGTATTTGTCGTTTTCTTGATGATATTTGCCGGTTTCCCACACACAGAGAAATGATTGGTTGGTGATTACAGCACAGGGGCCACAGATTGATGGTAAGGTATCTCTACTTGGTGTAGGTTTTATTTATCCTTAATGAAAAACTTAAAAAAAAAATCTGCTATTCTTTTCCTTTTTTCATTAATGGGCAAAGAAGATGATTTTTGTGGGGTCTTCCTTGTTATTGACCAACATTAGGGTCAACCAGACCCATCTGACAACTTAAATATTATTATTATTTACTCATTAAGTTATTAATTATTAGTTAAAGAAATAACTTAATTGCTTAATTAATCCTAAAAAGTTAATTACCTAAATTAAAATTTATTAACTAATAACTTAACTTTTCGGTATTGTTAATAGCTTTATGGAATAATGAACAGAGTGCAACTTTATGAGGTCGATGTATTGGCTAGACAATGTTTTGAAAATATAATTAAGCTATTAAGAACTTTATTAACAACTCTTTTTTTTGTGGAAATTATTAAGCAAAGTTAATAACTATCAAAAAATTATAGGGAATCTTTTGCCAATAAAAAATCGATCCGATTAACATAATAGTAATATTAATACAATAAAAATTTAGGAAATTTTAATAAAAATAATAAAAATATTAAATAATGTTTATTAATAAAAACAATAAATATTAAGTTACTAATAAAAATCAACAGGGATTAGGGTTGTGATAAAAACAGGGTTGCACGTGAGGCACAAGAAGAGCCTCTTGTTTGATGGGACTCCAAATCTCCTGCCCACAAGAATTTTGCCCATTTCTACCTGCAACACACTATCCCCTGTGAATTGAGAACATCTCCCCCTGCATAATACTATGCAGAGGATAAGATGTCCTCTATGTATGACTATGATAAACGTGGGCAGGAGGTCTGGACTTGTTTGTTGGTATTTGGTTTAAACCTCACAAAAAGCAAATTGTTTATCGTTTCGATTTTTTTTTTAAGTGTTGGTTGTGGAATTTGATTCCACACCATGATTTTTTTAAGCAAACAAGGAATAATCGTAAATTGTGTAGACCAACCTTTTAATTTACAAGCATACGAGATGTTGACATGTGTATGTACTCCCTTTTTTCTGTGCCGGTGGGAGGGGAGTTCACACCTCCATAAATGCCAATTTCCACAGGTGAAGACATTGTTATAGAAAACTCTCAAGAAATTTGTGAAGCATATGAAATCTTGACTGATGAGTACAAAGAAAATTGTTGCAAACCAAGCCACCTCTAACCTGATGCATTAACAAAAGATTGCAGGCCAAATAAGGGTGGAAGTCATTTGCAAGTAATTGTTTCAGGTGCCCATCATTTCTTCTTCATTTGAGTACTCTGCTTTTTTCAAAACACCTCAGCTCATTTTGAATTGGATTCGTTAATGGCTTCCTTTTTATAGAGTAATTAACGTTTATAAATTTTGCTCTTGAACTTATCTCAACTTCATGAGTTCTGAATCTTCACCTCAATCAATTGGATATAGCATATTGTTGCTTTTATTCTCATTTGCGGCATAAAAGACACAGAACCTTGACTTAGAGAAAGCAAGTTTAGTATGGAGGAGCTATGCTAGCAATTTAGTATAAACATTTCAACACCAGAAATTTTTCCCCCGTAGTCGTTGTTAATGGCATACACCCTACGGAAGGGTTTGGTTTGTAACAGTGTTTTGTATTTTTCCTCTTTAGCCTTTACTATCTCTCGAACTTAACGGCGGTCAAAGTATCTATTTTACTCTCTTTTACTTTTTAATTTGAAAAAAAAGAAATAGATATTGAAGAAAGGGAAATTATCTAAAACTCACCATGAGTTTTCAACATTTCTATTGAATTCATCACAACTTTTCAAAATGTTTAAAACTCACCATGTCAGTAAGTTTTTATTTTCCAAAACTCACTTTCTGTTAGTGCACCGTTAATGCTTCTCAGTAGAGGTGTTCATATTAGCATAAATAACAATTATCATGACCAAATTACCCTTGAATGGTGAATTAGAGGAAAAATAGTATTTTTAGTTTTCAATTTTCTTATTTATTTTTTTTTTGCGTTAACTTTTATCCATCTGGTTGAACCGAACGCAAAAAGACAAAATATAGAAAATCATCTATGCGTTAATTTGCCAGATTTGAAAGGAGTCCACATGCATGCCTCCTCTTGAAGGGTTCTCGCGTCCCGTGAATCTAAGGGTCCACTGAATCTGGTTAAATGACTTACACATGTGGCCTGAGATGAGAAGCCATGCAAATTCTTACGTGTCCCAATTTGATTGGGAGTGCACCCCAGCAGATATGTAACCAAGTGCAGAAAATCCAAACTCCATTTGAAAGGGATTTTTCATTTTTATGGTTGTTGGTAGTAGATGGGAAGGGAATGGGGGAGATCCGTCCCCTGTTCTAGGTAATAAAGAAGACAACACTGTGAGGCGCCCATTTGTGAGGAGCGGATGATTGCTGTTGCCTTGTAGTCCAGTCCGATTGGCGCCCACGAATTTAATTCTTTCGTACAATGGAATAGCCATTTCATTTCAGATGAGTATAGCTTCGTATTTTACGCTGCATCTAAAAGTAAATTAGAAACGCTCTTCCCCCCAACGCTCCTCAGAGACGAAGAGGGAGAGAGATGGGGGCGAAATTGGTTCCATTTGCAGTCATGATAGCGGTGCAATGCTTGAATATAGGGATGACAACACTGAGCAAAGCAGCCCTGTCTAAGGGGATGAGTCATTTTGTCTTCGTCCTCTACTCAATGCCTTGGCCACGCTCATCCTCCTTCCTTCTTCCTTCATCTTTCGCAGGTCTATGGTCTCTCTTTCCTCCTTTTCTTCTCTTCATCTTTCCTCTTCTGACTAATTATTATTCATCAACCAATGTAAAATCTATCAAATACTCGGTCTAACACCATATCTCTCTCTCTCTCTATCTTTATTTTCCCTTAGTTGCAGGAAGAAGAGACTTCCTATAACCTTGTCTCTCCTCTGTAAATTCTTCCTCCTCGCACTTATCGGGTCTGTAATCGCTTCTGAACAGATGATGGGATGGGGAGATTGATGAAATTGTAGTTGAATCAATTGTAAGCAGGATAATACTTATCGGCAACTTGGTCCCTGCCTGCACCTTCATTCTTGCTGTTATTTTCCGGTGTTGCCTTATCCCCTTCTTCACGCACATAAGCGCACGGCTGTACAGGGTCCACACCAACAGTGGACAGCCAAAATTCCTGTCCACTGTCGGCAGCAGCCAAAATTTTTCACTGTACAATCTACCAATTACCAAACAAAACGTTTTCTTTTCGTTATCGTTAGTCTCCCCAAAAATAAAAGTGGCGTTCGTTGGAGTGTTATCTCTTGGGAGAATGACACGTCGATCAGGCCAACATTAACGTCCGTTTGAGCGTTAACGTGGTCTGGTTGACTTAATTGGATGGTTTCACGTGGATACGAATCGGTCTGGGACAAAAGGGCCTCATTTCTTCGATTCTGTTTTCTGAGAGCTTCTTCCACCGAATCCTACCCATACACCAAACCCTTCCTCCATCAGCGGCGATAGAGTTCCAGCGGTTCATCGACGGCGACAAAAAAACCTCCGGCGGCGACGTATTCTTCTTCTCCTCTTCTCTTCTTCTTCTACTCTCCATTCTTCTTCTTCGACAAGTAGCTCCGGTGGTAGGGCCGGCGATCATTTTTCTTCTTCTCCTCTTCTTCTTTGTCTTCTCTGGTGATAGGTCCGATCTGAAGGACGAACATGTACAGATAGGACTGGTACTGAAACACAGTAATAGATGAGCGTGAGTGAAGATTCCACTCCAGAAACAGAAAGAGCGAATTACATCCAGTGCTAGTATACGGTCCTAAACCTGATTATATATCAACAAAAAAAAAAAGAAAAGAAGAATCAGAGTTTTCAGACTGAATATCTAAGCATCATATGGCATATGGTAGATGCAGCAATTGCTTATCCGTAGGAAATTTTAGGGTTTAACAGCATCAGAAAACAGAGCATTCAGAGATTAGGGATTTGTCGAATTTGTTGAATTTTTTTGAAATGATTGGTTGCATCCATCCATCCAAATGTTCTATACTCTTATCTTTCCAAATTGAGATTTCCTACAGATAGGAACAGCAAACAACAAAAACGAAAAAGATCTTACTACAGAGTTTTATCAATAAGCTTGCATCAGAACAAAAAAACCAAAGATAAAATTAAACAAAAAAGAAGAAGAAGAAGAGAAGAGTTAAAAGGCTGGGCATTGCCGCCTACCATCGGAGAAGACGATGAAAAGAAGAGGAGAAGAAGAAGAGAGAAGAACACATTGCCGCTGGAGGTCTCATAGTCGCCGTCGATCAATTGTCGGAACTCTGTTGCCGCCGATGGAGAAAGGGTAGGGTTCGGTGGAAGGAGCACTCCAAGGGAAACAAAATCGAAGAAATGAGGCCCTTCGGTCCGTGTTCCACAGCGATTCGTGTCCGCACGAATTGGTTCATGTCCGCATAAACCGTCCGATTGAACCGACCAGACCACGTTAACGCTCAGACGGACATTAACATTGGCCTGTTCGACGTGTTGTTTTCTCATTCGCAGGTTCACGCATCCGGTGCACAGAACGCGGACTCGAATGATTGCATGGTTCAATGTTGCATACAGTTAATTTTCGTTTCTTTTGATTTTATTTTCTATAAATTATTATTTTTTAAATAAGGATTTCTCCTTCATTTTTCATAAATATTAGCGAGTTTCATTCGTTCCATACTTTTTAATATGTCAAAGTAATATTATATTTAGTTTATTAAACGTTGGATCATTTTCATTATTTTTTATACCAGTTTTTATTAATAAATTATGATTTTATTATTAGGTAAACTCATATTTGATATATTTTATCTTTTAATATTATCATATATGACAAATTTATTTTTATATTTATTTGTAATTTATATATTGTATTTTATTTTAAGATCTCCATTTGGTTCGCAGTTGGAATCGTTGAAAACCAAAAATCTGTTTGATTCAGACAGGAATCAAAATGAAAATAGGAATAAGTTGGAATGGCATTTCATTCCCAAGGAAGGCCGAGGCTCCACCCCTGCAACTGTGCAAAGCATAGTTCTACTCGGCTTGTTCACAGCCTTAGATTTGGATGAATAGACAAAAATTTTCACCAATGAATAATTTCCTTTTGGTTGTTGAATAAGTTTGAAATTCATATAATAAGCTTTATAATTAAATTCTTGTTTTCTTCTTTTTTTTTTTTTTCTGAAGCTTGGAAAAACTAGATCTGAGAAACTTAAGCGACCAAGTCAAAATCGTGGGGACTTTAGTGTCCATCTCAGGGGCTTTGATACTGATAGTTACCCTGTACAAGGAGGGCCCATCCATCAGATTCGGAAGAACCACCCCATCTTCATCACCACCACTTCCTCTATCCTTGACTGAATCCTTGGTGCACTATTCTTCGCAGTTGCTTCTTTATCGGCTTCTATTTGGAACACTTTTCAGGTACAAGAAAAAAAATGAAAATAATAAATAAATAAAAATCTTGGTTCGGACTCATACCCTAATAACTGTTCCTCTTGTATCTTACAGACAGTGATTGTTAGAGGGTACCCAGACGAGATGACCATTAGACTCCTATACATTTTTTGGGACCATCCAAACTGCAGTACTTTGTTTGATTGCAGAAAGAGATCCCAGTGGGTTGGACTCTAGAGCCAGGTGTAAAACTCATCTCAGTTGTCTACTCGGTAAGCAAACACCAAAACTACTGTATAACTCTTTTGATCGAACCCTGCTGCCCCTATTATTAGAAGAAAGTCAAAAAGAAAGAGAAAATATATAGAAAAGCAGTGGAGAAATTATTTTCTTTTTCCAACTTTGTTGTTGTTCTGTGTTTAGGCTGCTTTTGGAAGTGTAATAACTCCTTTGGTTATCACCTGGTGCATAGAAAAGAAAGGGCCAGTATTTGCAGCCATGTTCAATTCTCGCCCTTAGGAATCGTTATTGCAGCATTAATGGGTGTCATATTCCTTGGTGATAGTGATACGCTCCATCTCGGAAGGTAGATATATTGATTGATTTCCTTAGCTTCTAATTTCAGTTTCGAAGTAGTTGTAATTAAGTAATCGAGCCATGCCACCTTGTTGTCCACAGTTCCGTCCTTTGTTTTTAAGGACCTAAAGCTTTTTCTGAGTCGTTCTGATGAGTTTCAAAGTCATAACCCTACGCTTATTTTGGCCTTGGCCATGTGGCAAGGGGTTTTTATATGCTGAAATTTCTAATTAATGATATGTGGCAATCACACCCACAATTTTGTTTGGAATCCACTATTCATGAATAAAGTTTAATTTGTAATTTATGACCCATTTTATCTAAAAATTTAAAAATGATACACACATTAAGTGAGTGGGACTAGCTTTAATTTGTTGGGTTAGTTAGCCATGTGGCCTGTGGGTTTTAATTGTTTCAAAGAAATATGTGGATGAGAAACGTGAATTTGTTATTGTTTTCTTGTTTTTTTTTTTTTTTCTTATATTTCCACTTCTCACGAAAAAGAAGGCTATTATTTGGGAAAATGTTTATTAATTGTTGCTATGATTATTAAGATTCAAACAAAATCCTTAATGTGGGATGATATTTCATTATTTCTATATTGTGGTTATGTGAATGCAGTGTGGTGGGTTCAGCTATAATTGCAGTGGGGTTTTATGGTGTGATATGGGGACAATCTAAAGAAGAGACAAAATGTGAAGATAAGGAAGTTGATGGCTTTGGAGACTCAGTAGACCAAACCCCTTTCTTGTCGACGTACAGAGAGCTGGTGGTATAATATAATATTAGAAGTCAAAGCAAAAAATCAGAATGCGATTGGTTGCTTTTCTTAATTAATTAGTTAGTTGTAGAGGTTATCTTTCTTTTTCTTGTCTTAATTAGGGTGCAATCTCTCTGATCAGTGTAAAATCATGCATCTACTGACTCTTGTCTTGACTCTACCCAATATGTTAGTGCCTAAGAGAAAGAGAAAATGCTCCTCTTCTTCTTTTTATTACTGGTATGTTCATGCGTGAATGATCACGATTTTTTATTATTATTTTTTTCAAATTTGACTTGTATCAAAGAAAATTGATGTTCACACCCTTCGAACAGTTAGCCCCTTACAATTTTACATTGGGAATATCTTCTATAAAATAAATCACATAACTACAAAGATATTTTTAACACAAAGCTGTAAAGACTGTTGGAACGGGCTGGACTCTTTCATCAACAGTGTGATATATTAGTATCAGGGCAGAGCAACGGGGTTTGCAATGGTCTATAATAGAAGCATGTATGTGACATGTTTTTTTTTGGTATGTATAAAAGCTTATGACATGTTTTATACAAGCTATTCCACAGTAGTGACCTGAGCGACACATTCATTTCCACTGTACTCGTTAATTACTAGTGGCTAATAATGAGGACGAGGAAATTTGAGTTTGACCCTAATACCACTGCTTCTAATTTCGTTCGTTTTTTAGAAAATTATTTATTTACTTAGGTAAATACATTTAATCGGATAAGTCGGTAAATGCATTTATTCGTGTACTATGGGGTCAGGGTCAGTGACAATAAAAACTCCCTTGAACTTTACCCATTAGATAAAGATCTTTTTCCGTTAGCTAACTTTGAAAAAGATCCTATCCGACTGTTTTGAGTTTTGAAATACCCAAATTACATTTTCTTTAATTTATAAAATCATTTAACTTTTTATATACTTTGAACTGTTCATAAGACTAATTTCTAGGTAAACTAACCTAGACCACAAAATATACATCACAAGAGCCCAAAATGACAACTCGAAAGCCAAAAACATGGCTTTCCGTTGAAGCAGATGGCTTGTAGATAGACCAGAAAATGGCTGACCGCCTATTTGAAGCAGATGGTTTGTACATCAGGTGTTCGCAAATTTCCATCGATAATAGAGGCTTTTTTACACTGTTTCCAAAACACATGCAATTCTGGACCGGAGTGCAATAATGCACTGAACCGAAATTTACACTTCTTTCAAACGCAGCCTAAAGGTTTTCTTATCATTCCTTTCCTTTCCCTACTTTTTTTTTTCAAACCAAACACAGCGTAAAAGTAACAAGTTAATTGTGGAATCTATCCAAATTTTGTAAAGAATAAAAAAAGAAAAATCGTCATGATTTTGGTCGGAAATGCAATTCACAAGCAAATAAAACCTGGTAGCAAGTATTTTGTCCCCGACAGACAGTGGAACATCCCAATTCCACCGTCCTGGCCTTTTGCAAACTTCAACCCATATGGCTGCTCGAGTTCTACCTCAAACTCCTCGTATTGTTCTTCTGCATCTCAACCTTCACCTCCAACATTTGCTTTCGATGGTCAGATTTAGTTGTGGATGCTTTAGCAACAAAAATGAATGGTTTTCTCAACTAGGTATTGCAGATACAAGCTGGGGAATCCAAGAATGACTAATTTTTCGAAAATTAATAACTGCATGGATTTGCTTGGAGGGAGCTGTTCTTAGTAGTGGTGGAGAGGAACGGAGAGACAGACATGATCAACGCCCTATAGGTGGAATTCAATGTTGGAGAGTTTTAAGAGAAAATGAAAAAAAAAAAAAAAAATAGAGAAAGTTTAATAAGATATTTTGGTAATTTGGTGGTTTCCGTAATTTGATTTGAGCCGAAGAGGTATTTGTGGCAATGTAAAAGTTTAGGGGATTTTTTTCGCAAATATATATATATATATATATATATATATATATATATATATATATATGTATGTATATGTCACTGACCCTATAGTACAAGAGGATCATTCACTCATTTTAATTTATTCAGAAAAAAAAACAAGCCATTAAAATGTAAAATCGTCAACAATTTGGCCCATGCAGGTCTCGAACCTGCGACCTTCGCGTTATTAGCACGACGCTCTAACCAACTGAGCTAATAGGCCGCCGACAGATTGTATATGATCATTTAATATTTCTCCGTTTCTTATGCATCCGCAAAGAAGATACCCTCAAATCCGGAAATGACAAACGAGCCCTCATAAGTCATATCATAACTGACAATGCGATGTGGCATCAGATTCCATCATTGGATGGACTCCAAACAAAGATGCTATACACGATAACAAAAAATGAGCATGATGATGATGGTATGTCATATGTAGCATGTGCTTTGGTGGATTAGTTTTAGAGTTGTTAGGCAATTAGACACCCAAAACCCAATCTTTAAGCTTTAACTCTTCTGAGAAGCAGCAACACCAACACATAAATATTTGTTCCATCTTTTCTTATTTACTTTTGCAATGACCAACATTCTGACTTTTGACTTGTGCTATTTTCTCAACTCCCCTCACTACATTTGTATATTTATCTAACTCTGCAAGTCTATATTCTTTGGGAACAATCATTCTATGAAAAAAGGAACCGAAGCTTAGGGTCCATCCATTTGCTTTGACGTTTGACATCTAAAAGTGCAATTACATTAAGAGATATATAGGTATTGATAAATTTTTCTTTCCTCTGAACTCTGATCAGAGAATTTTGTTTTGAACCAAGAATCCTGAATTCTAAAAATTGTCAAATGTCCATCTTAAGCCCATATATGAGAATTTCTGTTTGTCCATGTAATTCAATAAAAAATAGTAGAAAATTATTATAATGATTAATAATTATTATTTAATAATTGATAATAATTATTATTTCATAATCATTAATTATTAATTAATATAATAGTTAATAATTAATTGCAATAACTCTTATTCATTAATAATTCATCGAAATTAATTAATAGTAATTAATAATAATTTTTATTAATTAATTTCTAATTATTTTTTATTAGTAATTAAGAATTAATTATTATATAATTCATTAATAATAAAATATTAACAATTATGACTTTATAATAATAATAATAATTATTATTAATTATTAATAATTAAATATAATTAATTAATCATAATTAATGATTAGTAATTTGTACTAATAATTATTAATTTTTCCTAGTTCAATAAAAATTAATATTAAAAATTGTTATAATGATTAATAATTAATTAATATTTAGTAATAATGATATAATTATTATTAATTATTGCTCATTACTAATTGATAGTTAATAATTAATTAAAAACCAATATTTAACATTTAATTTATAACTAATGCTAATTAGTATAATAATTAATAATTATGAACTAATAATTATTATTAATTAATAATTCATTCTAATTAATTAATAGTAATTATTAATTATTAATTATTACCTTTATGTAATTGAATAAAGAAATAATATTAAAATTTGTTATAATGATTACTATTTAATAATAATGATTATAATAATTAATAATTATTATTCAATTAGTAATAACTATGATTATTATTATTATAAGAATAATAAATTAATAACTAATAATGGTTAATTATTATAATAGGTATTAATTAGTTATTAATTATATTTAATAATTATTATTATTGCTTATAAGGCCCTTGCATTATACGAAGGATAAGTGTTTTGTGGGGGTATCATTGGAAAACAGAAAACAATGTAAGACTCCCCTTTAAAAGACAAGAGATAAGAGGGAACGACCAACCATTTTCCTCTTAAAATTGTAGGATTCCTCAAATGTAAGAGTTAAGAGGAAATGAACAGGCCCTTAATGTTATGAGTAACGGCTGAAAATTTGACAGCCTTAATAAGGGCTCCACATTTCCTGGGTGGGCCTATTTCCGTACTGGAGCATAAGGACCTTAGTTGTAGGATTCCTCTCCATGAAACTAGAAGAGTCTATTTCCTTCAAAACTTGGCTCGATAAAAATCTTAAGAAAATATTTTAGCCTAGAGGTCATTGAAATTCCTCAGCACTATTTACATTGAAGAAATATCTGACCTTGTGAATTTTCCAAAGAGAACAAAAAATTAGGGCCCATTTGGTCTGTAGTCAGAATTGTAATTGGAATCAGAATTGAAATTTTGAAATAAGCTACAATGAATACTCATTCCCAAGGGAGGGGGAGAGAATGGTCATTCCTTCAAATGGATAAATGCTACACTAGAAATGGTAATCCAATTCTAACTTCGCCCAACCAAAACTAGAATAGACCAAACAGACCCTTGGTAATTTTGAATGTTGATATTGATCCACCAAATGCTTATTAGGAAGATACAACCATTAAAAAAAAAAAAAAAGGAAGTTGGAGAAAAATCCTCAAAGGTTGGAATTAGAATTGACCAAGAAACTCATGTTCTTTTTTCAGATTTATGTGGAATCCACATAAATTTTTTTCCCTGAGCCCATCTCCTAGGTGGACAAGTAACTTTCCACTTGGGGGAAAAGTTGTCAACAATTTAATGGGATAAAATGGCCCCTTTTAATAATGGATTAATATGGCTAAAATGGTCATTATCTTGCTTACCTGAGAAATAAAATAACACGAGTAACCAGGGTGTGGATTTTCTCACAACTTTTGCTTTTTCAATTATAGAACCAAAAGCAAACACACTTCCCTAAAAAATAATATAGAACCAATTTTTACATCCCCCAAGCCTACGGCTCCTTAATAGAAATCCCATCCCAATCCCGTTGAGATGCTTCCAACTATCGTACAAAACTTTTTTATTTTGAATGGAGATAGCCTAACTGAATAAATCATACACAGGTTGGGTGGCACCATATCCTACTCCATCTCCCTTTTTTCTCCTTTTCTAAATGATTTGTATATTCAACCAACTAGAACTGCCAAATCTGCACACAGTAGATGGGAGTTCTGCAAGTAGAGAAGCTTCTGTAAGTGATTGCGAGGATGAGAAAGTTTCCATATACCTCCATTTTACCTCATGTCTTGAGATCACCAGACATTGCCGAAGGTATGCAGTGCGTTGTGAGAATATCTGGAGTTGCTGCCTTTGCAGTCTTTGTCTGAAGGACCACCAACTGCATTTGGAGAGAAAATAAACAGTAAGCATGTATATATAGGAGCTGGTTTGCTAGTCAGGCGTTGAGTGAACTTCCTAAACAACCTGGGAATCTTTCATGTGGCAGAATAGTTTGGAGCTCAAAAGGAGTCTCCAAATTCCTCTCCCCACCTTCTCTTTACGAGAAAAAAATAGATTCAAACAGTTTGGCACATGTTCAAAATAAGTCATTCTTTATAGGTAGGTTTCATACCAAAATGTTAAAGCTTTTGATTTATTTAACGACTAGCATTAGTTGTAAAAAAACACTAATACAATGTGGGGCATGTGGATGATATGGAGTATGGGATTGAACATGTGGCCAATCCAGTAGGTCCCATATCTGATGGACAGTCTGGGTTGGCCACGAGATCCTTCCACATGGTAGAAATAGATTGGTTTATGTAAGGAAGCTCGCAAGATCCCGTTAAAAAGTGGTTTCTTGCAAATTGAAGGGGCTAGAAGAGCTAGCGGCAGACCAATAAGGACATGGGTAGTAGTAAGAAATGATTTATGTGCCAATAATTTAACAATGGATATGGTGTTAAATAAAACATAATGGCAAAATAGGATTCATGTAGCCAACCCCATATAGTTTGGACAAGGCTTGGATGATGACGATGATGATGTAAGGAAGCTCACTACCTGAATGCCTCTCCACATCCTAGAATCATGGAAAATTTTAGAAAAATACCTTGCCACATTCTAAATAAACTCTCTTTGTGGACAACTTTTTAAAATCAAAATATTAGAGGGCTGTTATTAATCAAATAAGCTCCAACCCAAGGTTGGAATAGCACTGATTTGGACAGCAGGATTCAACAAATACTCAATCCAGAGTTTCCTCTAACTGATGAACAGTCAGGATTGGCCACATAATTTCTCACATGGCTAAAATAGAATAGGTTTTGTAGGAAAGATGTAAACGAGAGAGAAAGAAAGGGAGAATGGGGCAGGACCTGTTGATACTCCAGTTCAAACTTCAAAAATTCATCATCACAGTTCTCAACCATGTTGCACAAGCTCTTCAAATTCTTGACAGGCTTCCCATTGAAGGCAAGAACCTAGAAGAAAATATGTACAAGAGAACATCATTGAAAATGACAGACTAAAGAGTAAGCCATTAAAATCATATCTGATTTGTAAGAGCTTGTTCTGACCTGAGTATTGACAATGTTCTCATACCCAATATTGATATCAGCCACAAGAACCTGCCACAGTTTCCACAGCTCTTGTCATGGAATCCAGAATCACAGAGTTACTTCCAATTATACCTCAGGAGTTAATGACAAGAACAGCAAAAATAAATAGAGGCGCTGAGACATACAAAAATATAGGTACATATGTGTGGGTGGTTTCAGCTAGAGAGAGAGAGAGAGAGAGACCTGAGAAACAACCACAAGTTCCTCATCGTCTGATTGTGCCATTGCATGCAAGTGTTTGTCCAACAGTTTGACTGGTGCATCACATTCATAATCCTTTCCATACTAGTAAACAGGAAAAATTATAAGAGTTAGCATAAAATAATACCAAGCAACCTATGCAAATTCAACCATAAAAAAGCTTTTCTTTAATCAGAGAAACTCCTTCAAGGTCAAATGAAAATGAGGACCATCACTTCTGAGAAAATACATTTGATGTTCTTATACCTTAAAATTCTTTGAAATAAACCACTAAAAAATTAATCAGTCCACTGCTTGGCAGACTCTGTCAGTGATCCCTCCCTTTCTCATCTCTATGGATTAATTGTGTAGAGAACACTGATGTGGGCCCCACAGCTGTGGTCCCACTCTGTCCGTAAGGTCATATCTGTTATTCCAGTTGTTATTTATATTTCAGTTTTATATTRTTCTATGTGTTATGTAAATACCAAGGGCAGATTTGTCCTTTCATGTAACTAGCATAACCTATAAATAATAAATAGAAGTGGCGGCGGCAGAACATTCTGATTCTGTCCTTCCTTTCAATTCTTGTGTTCTACTGCTCTCTCTCTACTCTTTCTCCTCTCTCCTCTATACTTTTTTCAAACCTGAAATCTATTAGGGTTCAAGACTGATAGCAGTCTTGAACATCTACTAATTGTATCATTAAGACACCATTGTTTCCCTTGTTTAGAGTTATAATTGCAGATGTTACTTTGACTTGGGACCACGAACAAAGTGAGTTCTACTTCAGATTATAAGTCTCATTTTGCAAAGTCAAGTAGAAATAGCAATGTTGAAGGAGGCAGTCATTCCTGTATCTACATATGGTGCTACATCCTTCAATCCCTTTTTCATCTGAAAATAGAGAAGGTAATTTGGCTAGACAAAGGGTTGAGAAGACTGAGGGTCCATTTGGTTCACAGTCGGAATCGGAATCCTTTGGAATAAGAATCAGAATGGTCTATTCCCCTCACCTGTTTGGTTCAGGCTGGAAACAGAATTGAAATCAGAATTGGATGGAATGGATTCTCATTCCCAGGGAGGGGGAGGGAATGGCCCTTCCCTCAAATGAAGGAATGCCAATCCACCAGGAATGGGAATAGGATTCCAATTTCGCCCAACCAAACAGTTGGAATCGTAATGGACAATTCCGATTCTAATTCTGGATCCCTATTCCTGCAAGCCAAACAGACCCTGAATTGGATTGGAGTATACTAACTTTCCTGTATTTAACATGATACTGCAATACAAATGGATGCATCAAGAAGTTTACAAAAGATGCTGGACACTAGTTCAGAAAAACTCAAAATGTAGCATGTTTACTAATTTGAAAGTGCACAAAACAGAATCTCTTCGGAGACATCTGATAAAATTGGAACGATACAGAGAAGATTAGCATGGCCCCTGCGCAAGGATGACACGCACAAATCAAGAAAGTGCACAAAACAGAATTTGACTCAAGGATAATATAGGATAACGTTAGAATTTTTCTACGAACAAATTTGTGGATCTTAACATCAAACTAGGTAATTCCTACATGGACTTTGTGCATGTATTCTTTTTCTTTCCTTTACCATTTTTCAACATTCATCTTTTAAAAAATAAACTGAAAAAAAAAAATCTGTCTAATTCATTTATGTTTTTTTTTATGAATAATAACAAGTTTATTGATTCAGAAGCAACTTTAGAGTGAGTTCATACATCATCCCAACGAGAGGCACGAGCTGCAGCCCCTCCTTGAGTCTTACAAGTAAACTAGGAAAGAAAAACAATGATCACAACTGATCCCAAAATAATTCTTCCCTATTTACCCCTTGCTTAGCTAACACATCTGACAAAGTATTTGCTGATCTCCCCACCCACTG
>NW_010729075.1:268416-308853 GCF_000365185.1 Nelumbo nucifera
CGTACCATTTACTAGAATAGAGTAGTGACAAGTACTGATACACCCAAAGATCCAACTACACCACTTGTCCCCAAGTCCACAGTTTTGCATAACCTCCAATAGAAACTTCCAGTCCACCAAATCATAGGCCTTTTCAAGATCCAATTTACAAATGAATCCTCTCTTACTAGACCTTTTCATTTCCTCCACACACTCCTAATTCATTTATGTTAGGAGTAGTATTAAAATGATCATTAATCATAATTTTATGTTGATTATTTGCCGACTATTTATCAATTCACAAAGAAAACTATTAATTGAATTTTAGAGCAAGAAGAAAATAAAATATCAACATAAATATAAATATTTTTCATGAGTATAAATCTCGACATTAGGTCAACAAAAATTGCAATAAACAAACATCACATTTAATAACCAAGCAACTGCTAGTTTTCTATCCCCATTCATATGAAAAGTTGTTAATAACAGTGCTATTTGAAGAATCAATTTCCCTGATATACAATGAAAAATGTTTCAACAATCGTAAATAATGGAAGTTTATATCAATCCGTGTTTAGACACAATTACTTTCATGAGAAAAATAAATAAAAACAAAAAGAATGGCAAAAAAGGGAAATTAATTCCCACGTGTGTTGGTGTGAAAATTTTAATAAACTCTCATGCAACATAATTCACTCAATCAAGTGATTGAGTTTTTATTATTTTGGGTAAGGCCCATTCAGGGAATCATACGGATTGTTCCCCTTAATTACATCCCCACAAGAAAGTAGAGAACACCTTTTGATTCTGACTTGGAGAAATGAGCACATAGAACAAAAGAAAAGAACAATAGGATACTTAAAAAGAACTTTTCATTTGCTTTTTTTTTTACATCAGGTGTACAAGAATGAGAGGAAAGAAAAAGAAAATACAATTGAGAAACTATACAGCAATACATTTCTCTTTTCTTTAATACAAAAGAAAATTTCCTTCTCACTCCTTTCTTCATAATAAGTTGTAGTCAATCAGATGAAATTCTGATTGTAGATAGCCTTACTCCTTGGAATTTTGCACACAAAAAGGGAACCGTAGTCAATCAAATTGAATATTTGATTGTAGACGATTTTCATCCTTTTGCTCTTCATTTTCATTTGAAGGGAGCCATAATCAGCCTTTGAGATTTAGACTGTAGACAGTTTACTCCCTAACTTTGTCTTGAAAGAGGGACCATAATCAACCAAGTAGAGGCACCAGGTTGTAGATGGTTTATTCCCCCCTACTCTTCATTTTCATTTGAAGGGAACCATAATCAGCCTTAGAGATAGACTGTAGATGGTTTAATCCCTAACTTTGTCTTGAAAGAGGGACCATAATCAACCAAGTAAAGGCACCTGGTTGTAGATGGTTTATTCCCCCTTACTCTTCATTTTCACTTGAAGGGAACCATAATCAGTCTAAGAGAATTAGACTCTAGATGGTTTAATCCCTAACTTTGTCTTGAAAGAGGGACCATAATCAACCAAGTAAAGGCACCTAGTTGTAGATGGTTTATTTCCCTCTTTTTCCTTTATCAAAAGTGATAACAAAAGGGAGAGAAAGAAGGATACATAGCAGAAGACATAAATAGGAAGTATTCGCAGAGAGGACTTTCCTTTTCTCTACCTGTATTAGTAATACTTTTCCTTCTTTGCCTTCCCTTGAGCACTTCTCTTTTCTTCTCTCCTTATCTTTGCTTTTCATAAGAATCTCTTGTGAAAATTTTCTCCAAAGAATCTCTCTGTGTGTCTCTAGCTTCCTCTTAAGGAGCTTAAATAGGGAGTGGGGTGGTTATGTAACTACCCCCTCCTCCTAGGTGAAGGACACCTGTCCCTCCCACTTAAAGAGAGGGAATCCCCCACTTAAAGAGAGAGAACTCCCCACTTAAGAGGGGGAACTCCCATACGGGATACTTTTTTATAATTTTAATGATTTGGCTAGTAGACTAGCTAGCCCACTTATTACAAATTATTTGAATAAAAAAAATGACTTTAACAATGTGATAGAAAAAGTACCAAATAATTGTCAAATTAAACTCTTGATTATATAAGTAGTCCAATTCCATAAAGCCATAAAGCCATAAAGCCATAAAGCTGAAGCTTTTTGGAACTAAGAAACAAATGGTTTTAAAATGCAGAGCAGCTAACAACACTGTATTCACATACCCTATTATTGTAACATAGAATTCACAAAACCACGGGAAATGAGATTTATTTACAATAAAATGTATTTAAGCTATGAAGTTATTACACACCTCAGAGCGGAGATATGGAACAGATACCATTGTAAAGACAAATCCAGCAATAATGTAATATGATGGAGGTCTGCCCTTGATATGTGCTGGAATAAGCCGTTTGTAAGTTGCAAGTTTTATGTTGAATTCAAGAATCTCTGAATCGCGAAGAACTTTAACCACAGCATTCTCTCCGGTATATTTTTGAGACACCAGGTAACTAAACCCAATACGTTCTCCATGCCTGAATGGAACTAGAAAATCACCAATGAAGAAAGTCAGTTTCCTGCTTTAACAACACAAAATCAGCATTTGAAATACTCAAGTTAACAGAAGGGTAAGACTTGCAATACTTCACTCAGCCATGAAACCCATAATTCTCAGATGCAAATAACCCTAGTTTCAGTGCCTAATTGTAATTGTACATCCTATTTTACCTGCATTCCAAACCTAAATCTAAACTAAATCTAAAATCCCACAAACTTCCCCCAGAAGTCTTGCATAGCTTATCCAGTGCTCTAAATAAAAGAAACACTAAAAGAAGTAGCATGCTTTTCTCTTCTTACAAGGTAACATAATTTACAGCTAATTGGATTTCTTATGGAAGTTCACAAGTAACAGGATTAAATTTATAGTTTTTCACAATAAAATGAATTGAAAAGTGTAGTTCAACAAAGTAGGGCCATGATATAGCAATCTGGGAATTGATGGTCCTATGCTCACTAAACCAATACTGTAGGTGGTTCAATGTTTAATTGGATAGCAGAGCTACCCAAGAATGAGCATAATACAAGAAACAAAAGAAGACCAGCATGAACCACAATTTAACATCAAGTAAAGCGCAGGAAGTTAATGAAGGAAATAAACCGCACAGATACCCTACCTGTCTCATCATTAGCAACATCAATTCCATCAAAGCTGAGTATAACATCAGATGGCTTCAGAACCTGAGATAATGGAGATGTAGGCTCAATCCTTCTAACACGAACACCCTTCTGGTCTGATGCCATACCCATTGCCATGCGCAAATCAGGATTTTCCATCTTCTGTAAATCAACTCCAAGAGTTGGAAACCCTGGCATGTAGAGAATGGTCCCAATACTTCAGATAGAAAAAGGAAACGCCAGTTTCAAGCATTCAACCAAAAACAATAGTTACTTTAACTCCTAATATATGTACCATTGAGATTGAAGGAGATCTAATATCAGAACCAGAAGAGACTACTAAGGCTCAGTTTGGAAGGAATACAAATACAAATATGTAGAGTGCAAAACCTTGTATTTTGTATCTATTTGTATTGTCTATATTTGTATTTGTACTCTTTCCAAACTGAACCTTAAGTACAGATACTGAATTAAGAAAAATAGCATCTGGAGCCATATTCGAGCATCATACCTGTATATTCTCCATTCCTCTCATAATCTTGAATGAAGTGCATAACAACCGGAGTTGGTATAACATAACCTATATTGTCCGCAATTTCATGTTTAAGAGATTGAAATGCAATACCCACGCAATGTCCCTTATCGTTGAAAGCAGGTCCACCAGAATTTCCCGAGTTAATAGCTGCATCCGTCTGTAAATTCAGTTCAAAAATGAAACCTGCCAGGTAATATGCCATTAAAATTGGCAGGTAAGATGAAATATTGGAGAATAGTGAGAACCCAATTTCATAACCTGCAAACCCAGAAGCTCAGATGCCCCATGAACATATGACAACATCTCTATGCGAGAGACGATACCACTTGTCACTGATATTGTGTCTCCCCCAATTGGGTATCCTACTACCGTGACTGCGTCCTGGAGTGCAGGCAAGGACCCAAACTCCACTGGCGAAATGCCTTCCCAGAACTCGTCATCTTTAACTGTTAGCATCGCTGCCGTGGCGATAAGAGAACAACAAAAGAAGTTCATGAGCAGAATTTTAGTAAAAAATCAACTGTTGATAAGGCTTTTCACTAGTACAATGCAATTCTAATAAAAAACTAAATAAAAAGATATCCGACATACCGATATCGCATTCCGTGCCAATTGCTAAGACAGTGGCCAAGTACTTGGTATCAGAACCACGCTTCTTGAGCTTAACCTGGGTATGGTAATCCACGGAATGGGCATTTGTCAATATTCTCCGCCCGGCAATAACGAACCCAGAGCTACTGGAACTAAATTGTCGCTTCCTCTGCCAAGGGAGAGAGAAATTGGGTTTCGTATGAACGCAAAACACCCTTACAACGGCATCCATCGACAAAACGGCCTTAACCCCATCCACCTCTCCTCTGCCTCTGGGCGTTGACTCAGCTGCCAAAGTATTCCTGGCAGCAGCATCAACGGCGAGAGACGCGACAACAGCATACTCTCCGTTGTTTTGGACCATCCGAGAAGTCTTTCCCACCGGAGAGGCGACAACAGCCTTATCGGCCTTATCGGGGTGCGTCCCGACGCATGCTTCTTCAGCAAGCAAATCGGCGTTGATCATCTTGATATTGGAATAGTCGTTCACGGTGGCCGAGAAGGTTGTTGCAGGTTCGGTAGCTTGGGAGTCCATGGTATTAATGGTGTTCGACCCTGTTTCCTCTCGCATCTCTCCGTCTGGTCCATAAGAACCAGCAAATGTATATATATATAACCAGAGAAAAAAGGAAAAAGAAAAAAGACAATTTTTTTTTTTTACTGGGGAAACTACTGCTTCAATTGAACCAGGGGAGGGTGCTTCCTGGAACTCGGAAATGGACAAAACCTCCACAATTTTCTACGCCGATCGCACCTCCCTCCAAATACCTTTTCTAACGTCAGCGGGTGGAAAAAAAGGGTCTGAAACTTGACGGAAGGGAGAAAATGAGTGAGTGAGAAATGCTTGCTGTTGCTGATGTCGATGGCAGGCCGAAGGCGAAACACAATCACAAGAGCAAGGTTTAGCTGAATGCTTTACTGTTCGTTCAGCGGGGGTGTGGAAGTGGAACCAATGATAAGGTTACAGTTCCACCTTCGACGCCAGATGGGGCCCGAATGGGACTGGGTTGACTAGACCGCTGGACCCTTAGGCCATACCCTGGTTGCTGGTTGGGCCCGGTCACTGCAATTTCGGGTTTTGAGTCATTTTCCAATTCCTCTCCTGACTCCTACTATGCTAATGCTAGACTGGAAAGGACGAGGGATCCACAGAATCTTGGTTTGAGTTTTTGACATGTGGCAAGTGGGGGCACTGAGAGGAAACCTCGCCGCATGGGAGATGACGAGGAGTGAATTGTCGTATCGAAGAAACATCTTTCGGTCGCTTGTCTTGTCCTACTATATAAAACTATAAAAGATTAATTGACTCAGCGTCCGTGCCTTCATTTTTGTATCTAAACCCCTAATAATAATAATAATAATAATAATAAACTTTCCACGTGGAATAAGAGTTTCTCCGTGCCTTGTGAGAGGGGACCTACTAAACCATTTTACAGCATAGTGGCATCCCATCCGAGTTTGATCCCATTAATCGCCATTCGCCACTAATAAATTAAATTAAAATACCTGAATATTATACTTTATTAATAAAATAATTTTATCATATATATTCAAAGCTTCAAACTTATTGTACAAATTCAGTAGTTAAACCGAACTTTCGATAATAAGCATATGTTATTATAAACAGACTTTATGGTGTATAGTAATATTGGTTGATTCGGATCTCAATTCAATCATACATTAATATTATAAACAGATCACCCCACAACACCCATCTTTGTATCACCTCCTTTCTTCTTTTTCTTCTCATTTGTTGTTATTTTGGTTGGATGGTTGTTTTTTGTTTTATTTAAGTAATAATATCACGTAGGGAAAGGCTTAACTATTTGGAGTGGGCTGTTTTGAAGCATTATCTGCATGACACGTTAGTATGGGTGTGGGGTAATTGAGTAAATTATAATCAATATTTTTTTAATTAAAAAAGATTAATAATAAACTAATTGGGCTAACGTGTCATGTAAGAGAAGCTTCAAAAACAGCGCAGACTGTTTGTTACACACAACCAAGCTTTTCTTATATCATGTATTCATCTTTGTATTAGGTATGTTTAGACCTATTCATGGCCAGGTAGCCCGATGGGCGGCCCAAAACGATAAAGGCTCAGTTTGGAAGGAATACAAATGTAAATATGTAGAATATAAAATCTTGTATTTTGTATTACTTTTTATGTATTTGTATTCTACATATTTGTATTGGTGGTATTGTTTTCAAATTGAGCCAAAATGACAAAAATTTTTATTTTCATTTCACAAGAGTTCAAACTCCCCCTCCCTATATTCATTTTGAACCCTAGAACCTCCAACAGTTGCAGCTCACCGGCGCCCCCTGTGAACGATGAAGCCATTGGCAGCGAGAGACAATTCCAGTGGCGGTATCAGAAATCGGAAAACTGGGATTTGCTGGGGTAATCAGAATTCCACTAGGAAAACTAGTACAATTAAGGAATGGTAATGCTGTTTTGTTTTGTCATGGCACTAATACACAAATTAAGGTGAAGTTACAGTTTTCAGAGATTGATATAGTAGAAAGAGATGGAGAAAGGATGGGTAGATGAGAAACAAAGAACAGGCTTACTAGAAGGAGAAGGGAGAAATGTTTCTGAGAAGCCATGGAACGTGATTGGTGGGTGCACTCGTCCAATGCACACAACGTGGACTCGTGTCAAACCACTCTTTCAAAAGTGAGGGTAGTTAAATAAAAAACAATTAAATAATTGTTTCTCATTTCTATAACAATAAAACTCAATTTAATCTCTTAAATTAAATAATAAAAATGGTGTTAAACAAAAATGATCAGCAATCATGAGTAAAAAAGTGACAAAGTGGCTTCCTGTTTAATTTTTTAGTTTCAAAAGTGGTTTGTTCTCATTTTTAAATACAATTCAAATCACTCTAAAAATGTTGAAAATGATTAACTCTATTTCCGATTAAAAGTCTTCAAGCTTAACCACGTGTCAAACCACTCTTTCAAAAGTGTGAATAGTTAAATAAAAAATAAATAAATAATTGTTATTCATCTCTATAGAAATAAAACATAATTAAATAATAAAAAATGGATGCTAAATAAAAATGATCAGAAATACATAACCTACACTGGATGAACAAACGAATAGAGGCGGTAGGCGGTGACACAGAGTCACCACGAAGTTGGTTCTTGGTTGAGCCTGTGGCGGAGAAACAGCGGCGACTTGTCAAGTACAGCTCATCTCATCTCATGTATGAATTGGAATTTTGGAAAAGGATCACATAATAGATAATACATTTCAATGCCATTCACCTCTCAACCCACCAGTCCACCACTAGGCAGTAGGCACACACCAAAGGGAAACGGGTAACAACCAACCATCATCAAATTCTCCCCCACCCTACACCCTACGCAATTCACAAGTCACAACCCAGAGATGATCGTCTCCAACTCCAACCACTAACCTTTTTGTATTTTGTGACTCCATTCAATTTATTATTCTACTTTGTCCTGCGCTGTCCACGTCAGTCCATATAAACTTCATCAATCATTATAGTGCTGAAGCCTGAAAGGCATGGCTGCATGTGGAGAGAGTTGAGAGCCTGTGTCGAAATGGAGTAAACCCCGTAACAACTACATAACAAGGGCCCGTTCTACGGCTTTTAAATAAAATTGAATTGATAGAAGAATGCTACTACCGAGTACCGAGTACCGAGTACCGAGTACCGACCAAAAAGTCAAGTATTCAGGAAAAATGGCGGCAATAGCGTAACCCTGGAGCCTGGACTGGACTTCATTTTAAAAACAGGAAAATACCTGGAGAAAAATACAACAGAGGCAGAGCTTCCTCCTTCCTGCCACCTGACGACCCAACCTCATATTACGGCCTTTCTCCTCTTCCCATGATTTCTCACCATCGACCATCCATGAACAATTTCATATCATTTTCTTTTCCTTCTAGCATTGAATATACATCCGAACAGTAAGCGAACACAAAATACAAAAGAAAAACCCCAACTCTTTTTTCATTTCAATCTTCTTTATATCAGAAGCATCAATGCAGCAGAATTTTAACTTCTCAAAAAGCATATATCTATCATCTATGTCATGCATCACTACCAATTTCACTTTCACACCCCTCATGCTTTACTCCGCTCCTGCATCCAACAGATGCGGAGAAAAATTCTATACCACAGCACCCTCTGTATAGATTGGTTTCTTGCTATAACAGCTACAAAGAAATACCATATGCGGCTCTTGCCTTTTGTTTGTTTTTGGGATCAATTTAACCAACAAAAAACTGCAGACCATTACACTCATTGGGGATTCTGACCAAAAAGGATAATAGGTACTTCGACTGTCAATACTCCGTAAGCAAGATGGTAATTCCATGTATTTCCACCTTGTTTCTGCCTCCTCACTTAAGATCTTCAGACATTGCTGAAGGTATGCAGTGGGTCGTCACAATATCTAGTGTTGCTGCCTTGGCAATCTTTGTCTGTAGAACCACTAGCTACAGCCAGACACGACAGATTTTAAGTAAACTGCATTCAGACATCAACAACTCTTAATTATGAAAAACATGTGTAGGGGCTAGGAAGCAACCTGTTGGTACTCCAGTTCAAACTTCAAAAACTCATCATCACAGTTTTCAACCATGCTTGCTAAGCTCTTCAGATTCTTGACAGGTTTGCCATTAAAAGCAAGAACCTAGAGAGCAGAAAAAACAGGGACTTCGGTAACTGATGGATTAAACGTAACAAGCTACACAAAATTACCTCTATTTTCTACATGTCTATTCTGACCTGAGTATTGACAATGTCCTCGTAACCAATATTGATATCAGCTACAAGCACCTGCGACATATTTGTCAAGGAAAATCATTTTATGTAATCCAGGATCAGCAAATTACTTCCACAACTACATGTCACGGACAAAAAACAATTAACAACTGCAAAAAAACAGATAAATAAATAAATCAATAAATAATACACAAAAACAGACAAACCTGAGAAACCACCACAAGCTGTTCATCTTCTGATTGTGCCATTGCATGCAAATGCTTGTCCAATAGTTTGACTGGTGCATCATATTCATAATCCTTTCCATACTGGTGATAGGAGTATTCAAAGAAAAAACAAAAAAGAGTTGGGACTTTAAATAGATTCAGGAAAAACCAATAATAGTGCAGCAACATTTGCCCATATGAAATATGAGCTAGGATACAAAATAATCTTCAGTAATTCATCATGCGTACACGTTAAAAAAATGATTGCTGTTTAACCGTTAAGAAAATGTTATGAGGCATGAAGTAACTATCAAGTACTAAAATATTTTTTGTTTTGAAAAAGGTAATGTAATTTTATTAAGAGACAGATTACAATGTGCCTTTTTCAGGAGCAACAGACCCAGATCAGGGGCCTAGGTACAGAATTACAACTCAAATAAACTACAATATCCCAGTTGCAACTCAAATATACTATCAAGTATTAAAATATCAACATGCCTGATAAGCAAAGGTGGGGGTATTGGTGTGTATCAATATGACTGATACTGCATGTTTTTTCTTTTTGCTTTTTTTTACTTTTTCATTTTATAAGATTTATGGGGATGGGATCTATCATCCCAAAGTTTTAAACCTTTTAAAATGTGCATGTATCAGTGTATCTATGCATATCTGGATGCACCGAAATGGATATGATAACGCCTGATACTGGGAGTATTATATCAATATTTTAATCCTTGGTAACTATGCAAGGATCAAAAAAGTAGAGTGAATGGCCTTCAACCAGCTGCTCTTCAGGTGGCTTAATCCCATCAAACACAGCCAGTAATAGGTTTGCCCAGCCCATTTTTGCAGCCTACAGAATAGGCACCATATTAGCCCTTTATAACCAATGACTAGATTTATACCAGAAAATTAATAAAAAATGACTAGATTTCAAGCAACCATATCAAGGACAAGTTTGAAAGTTTGTGGTGGGCCCCATGGTTGTCAAAAAGAGATCTGTCATCAAATCATGTCTATTTCTTTTCTTTATTTCTTATTTTTTGATGACAACAAAAATTTACAGGTAAAAAGATACTTGGAACAAGCCCTCAAAGTATCAAACATGTACCAGAGGGCAGCCCTGTAAATCATCTAAGAAGACAGACAGAGAAGCTGGGCATTTTAGGCCTCAAAAAAACACATTTCTAATCATTTGACCCTATGCTGTCAGTGACTGTCTATTCAACTAAGAAATCTTGACAGATGTCTAACCTGATAGCCAAATCTCCAGGGTCCTTTGAATCTTGCCCCCATTCTATCGATGGCAATCGAAGTCTCCTTCACCAATGAGCACGTCAAATCCTGGACTTATTGACATTTTTTTTGTAAGAGGACTTACTGACAGTTGGAGTCCCTCACCAATGAGTCTCAATGAATCCTTCAACCTTACAGGTCTAAAATACATAAGGATAATCATCCATCACCATTTCTAAATGCAGCCCAGTTCCTAATGGGAACAAGGTTCCCCATTGAACACTCATCAAATTAAGTATCACGGTAATAAGAGTGGAAAATATTCACTTCTTATCTATCTCAACTCCAAAATAAGCAGATCTTATCATGAAAATCCACCATCTAACCATTGCATCTAGCATTATGCCTAACACTAATCAGCTCTAGTAGTCTTCGTAGTGACTTTTATTAGGAATATCTAGCCATTTCTTTCCTCCCAAGATTCCCATAAAATAGCAACAAGTAGAGGGCCATGAGGCTGCCATAATATTTCCCAAAGCTCTAAAGGGGGCAGTCATGCCATATCCTAAGCAAGTCAAGGGTTTCCTATATGTCATATCCTAAGCAAGTCAAGGGTTTCCTATATGTCATCCTAAAAGAGCTTTAATTTTTTATTTTTTAATAATTAACCAGTAACTTTATTGATTGTGAAAAATAATGAATTATTTACAAGCTTCCAAGCAGTCCCATAAGTGGGTAGTTACCACCACCAAACCAAACACTAAAGTCCAAACCCCAACCCCTTCCCAAAATCACTCACCCCTATTTACTCTTTATTTGGATAGTGCACCCATCGAGTTTGCTGATCTGTATGTCCAAGTATATTCAATTCTCATCCCCTTAGAGCCCTTATCTCCTTAAATGTGTTCAACTAAAGCCACCAACCCCTGTCATTCTCTTTGAGCCAACCCACTATAATTCCTGAATCCCCTTAAACTAAGAGTCCTTGCCAAACACAATCCCTGAACTACTGCCATCAGTTCTGCCCTTATGGAGCTTCCTCTGACTAAGTCAGTGTTTTAAAAGAGCAAGGCACAAAAAAGGCGCAAGGGCCAATTTGCACCCGATGCACAAGGCACAAGGCGAGGTGCGTGCCTTTCTGAAGCAAGGCGCAAAATACAAAATATCAAAAAAAAGTAAAAATATTAAAAATATTAAACATATTATTAATAAGAAATATAAACTTAAATTTTTAAATTAATGGTTTAAAAACCTATAATCTAAAATTAAAATACATAAACATAACATGTAAAGCATATTTAAATGAAAATTTAAAAATAAAACCAAACATATAAAACATTTTCAAGCATGTAAAGCCCATAATCTCTTTTTTTCCTCAATTACATTACTTCAAGTAGCTAATGTGATGTAAAACATATTACATTCCTGATTCTATGAATCGCCTTTGTGCCATGCCCCTCGAGGCAATCCCAAACAAGTCCATGCTAGGGTCTTAAATTCTCAACTCTCACACAAAAAATAATGATTTTATAATTTTAATTGCCTTTTAAGAAGATATTTTATTAAGATGAATGAATAAACAACATTAGCAAACAGGGGATTCTTGACCTAACCTAATTGCTAGGTTCAAAAAAAGCAAAAAAGCATACAATTTTCAAAAGGTGCATGCTCGGGCCAAGACACAAGGTGCAAGGTGCATCAAGCGCATGCCTAGGCGCACTAAGCATGCACCTTTTGAAAGTTCTTCGCCTAGGACCTGGGCAATGCGCCTTGCCTGTATGCCTAGGGCGTGCCTTTTAAATCACATATCTAAGTGTCTATTAGGGGTGGCCACGAGCCGAGCTAGTCATGAGTTGCTCGAGCTCGAATATATATAATATTATAATTCTTAATTTTTTAAATATCAAATAAAAAATAATTTTTAGGTATAATTTTTTTATTTTTATAAACATTTAATGTTCTAGCTCGAGCCTTGTACAACATTGGCAAGCCAAGCTCGAGCCTCGTACTATTCGGCTCAGCTCGACTCGAATCCACCCCTAGTGTCTATGAATCTTTTGAGTTTTCTAATGAGGAAGAAATCACCCATTGCCAATTTTTATGTCTTCTATTGAAAAGGGTCAAACATCTTCAAGATCTTGAAAAAATGATTCTTCCTCATCAGAAAACCCCTCGAGGGTCCCACCTCGGCCTCCTCTATTACTTTTACAAAAAAGGACAAGGGACAACAAGGGCCATTACCCAATGTTGGTTCCAACTATCTAGGGCCTTGAGAGGGGTGGACTGGAAAAGACCTAACCTTTGGCCTCCTTTTTGCAAGTTAAAAATCACAGGAACGTTCAAACTAGGTGTTTTTAATCATTTTGAATAAAGGGAGACATTTCAGCATAAAAAAAAGAGGGAAGAGTAGAAAGAAGGGAGAAGAGAAAAGAATTGGAAGAACAGATCGTAGCGCTTAATAGATTCACTAACTTCTTTTATACATTAAGATATAAAGACAAGATTATATTTGCCCCTCATAAAGCGGCAGTAGTTATAATAACGAAAAAACAAATAAAAAACAGGCCAGCCCATTAAGGCAATTAAAGGAAATCCCATAACTAAATAATAAACAATGAGGGAAAAGAATAAACATCCCACAAACAGTACAAAAACAAACTTTTCTCTCTTTTCTACATTGCACAAAGTGGCCACTCAGACTTTAACCCACATTGTTACACCTGTCAGATTGAGACACTTTTACAAAAAAAAAGACAAAATTGGATAAAAAATAAGTTCTGCTAATAAAAGGCACTATATCATACTTCTGCTGATTTTAGTAGTTCAACCCCAGCAGAAAGTTTTTGGATATAAAATATAACAGCTTATAAAATGGGGAAAAGCTCATTTCATGTACTGAAGCAACCTATTATTGCAATATAGAACTCAAAATAACACAATTAAAAAAAGTCTAGAATCACACCTCAGAGCGAAGATATGGAACAGATACAGTTGTAAAGACAAATCCAGCAATTATGTAATATGATGGAGGTCTGCCCTTGATATGTGCCGGAATGAGCCGTTTGTAAGTTGCTAGCTTTATGTTGAATTCAAAAATCTCCGAATTGCGGAGTACTTTAACTACAGAATTCTCTCCGGTATATTTTTGAGAAACCAGGTAACTAAATCCAATACGCTCTCCATGCCTGAATGGAACTGAAAATCACCATGAAAGAAAGTCAGTTGTTTACTAAAAGCAATCTCATGGGTGCCATCTGTTTTTGTTTAAGTGCAACAATAAAAGGAAAACTACATTTATAAACCATAGTTCTCCAGGGGAAAAAGAAATTCATAAAATGTGTATAAAATGAAAATGGGGAGTCAATGCTCGCGAAGAGAAAACTAAGTAAACGTTAATTACATCTTTTCCTCTTCTTGGGGGAACTAAGCTTCATACTTTGCGAAAGTGAGAAAACCAGGCTATTGCAACCTAGTATGTCAATATGTCACTCAGGATGGTTCTTTTGACTTTAGAGTCTTTAGAAATGCAAAAAAGAAAAGGTGCATAAAAATGAAACGGGAGACGGGGTGAAAGGGGCAGAAGATTGAGTGCTATCCATTCCATTCTTGCTGATTATACTCGCTGAACCATAATCTAATTTTGATTTGTCACTTCCTGTCTTCAACTCTCCTTTCCTCTGAATCATCCATGCCTTCCCACTGGTTGTTCCTCTTAATCTGATACAAATTGTCCTCTTTGAAAGCTTCAACCCTCCTTTTTATGATAAATGCTTCATCTCTCCCTTCAATGCAAACAAATCTCAACAACATCCCTTGCAATGAGTCAATGTCCACAGTGGCCAATAAGCTTTCAACACAGCACATTAACTGAGTTCCTTCATATCATATGTATTTCGTATCTCCCAATAGATGGTACAGAACAACCTTGAATCCTCAAGACATGTCACCCTTCAAGAATGTTATGAAAGAAAGCCAAAGGAATTGTCCTTTTCAACTCAAAGCCAATAAATCCAACTAATAGTCCTTAAGATAGAGGGTGGATTTCACAAATTTTATGCACAAAAATTAAGAAAAGAAATTCTACACAAGCAATAAAGTTAGAACTGAATTTTTGTGCAACTATATATGGAGTGCAATTTTCAACCAATAAGACTGCAAGACTATGAAATCTGATTAAAAAACAATAAAGATCAACTAAAATCTTGTAATTCCCAGTTTCTAGATCTTGCAGCATCTGAATAACACTCCAAGCTGCAGTCAGCAAAAAACCATGGCACTTAGTACTCAAAACCAGATGCCATGAGAAAGAGAACAAGAAACAAGGACTCCATACTATGATTTTTCTTATTTTTACTATGCTTTTAAATTATTCATTCACTCCACACTACGATTTTCTTATTTTTGTTATGTTTTTAATTATTTATTTACTTTTATGATTGTTTACCACCATGTCTGCATGCCATATTTTTGAATGTTGACATGCTAGAAACCTGTGAAAACCTGAACACTTCACACCAATTCCAACTCCCAAGTACCAAGGTAACACTGCATAATGCACAAGAAAATATAGCTCAACAAAGAAGCATGACAGAACTTCAATATGTTCTTCAATATGTTCACAAGACCCTATAATTTTCAAGGCACACTTTCCAGAATCAGATTTATGCCATTCAATTGACAAAAAAGAACAACTATATACTCCCAAGTACCAAGGTAACACTGCATAATGCATAAGAAAATATAGCTCAACAAAGAAGCATGACAGAACTTCAATATGCTCACAAGACCCTATAATTTTCAAGGCACACTTTCCAGAATCAGATTTATGAAATTCAATTGACAAAAAGGAACAACTATATAACTAAGGCATATGGCTATCAAAAAAAGCTTAGTTCTAAACTTCTACTATTGACAACTAAAACATTAAATAGATAATATTATAACGACCTAAGCTGGTACACATTATGCAAGAAAGAGAAATGCGGGTGGGGTGGGGTGGGGGGAGGACCTGTAATGAAACCACAAATCAACACACAAGAAACAGTATATGGCAAAATGATAATAAACTGGAAGATAAATAATACAAATGAACCTTACACAGTCATAGGAATAGTCACCTGTTCCATCATTAGCAATATCAATTCCATCAAAGCTGAGAAGAATGTCAGATGGCTTCAGAACTTGAGATTCTGGAGCAGTGGGCTCAACTCTTCTAATACGAACACCCTTCTGATCAGATGTCATGCCCATCGCCATGCGCAAATCTGGATTTTCCATCTTTTGCCACTCAACACCAAGAGTAGGGAACCCTGGAAAGTAGAACACAATCTAATGTTTTAAGAAGAGGGAACAAAAGAATGTGTTTGTCCATTATCACCTTAAGATTGTAACAAATGAGTAGAAATAGAACAAGACAATCTTGAGGTATATAAGAATCTTTACATAAATCAGACAGATAAATAATATGGATGTTGAAAAAAAAAATACCTGTGTATTCTTTGTTCCTCTCATAGTCTATAATGAAATGCATAATGACAGGTGTAGGTATGACATAACCTATATTCTCCACATCTTCATGCTTAAGGGACTGAAATGCAATTCCTACACAATTCCCTTTATCATTAAAAGCAGGACCACCAGAATTTCCCGAGTTAATAGCTGCATCTATCTGCAAAAGTCAGAGATGAGATGCATCAGGACATCTAGCCAAGTACCAATAGGCGGAATTAGGTTTTAACAATGAAAAGGAAGAAGGTCAACTCATAACCTGTAAACCCAGAAGCTCAGTGGACCCATGGACATATGACAGGATTTCCATGCGTGACACCACGCCACTTGTCACAGAAATTGTGTCTCCGCCAATTGGGTAGCCCACAACAGTTACAGCATCTTGGAGTGCAGGCAAGGAACCAAATTCTACCGGTGAAACTCCCTCCCAGAACTCATCATCATTAACAGTTAGCATCGCTGCAGCATTGCAGAACAATAAAGTAATGAAGGAGATCTTCATGGAAAAGCAAACACTTAATTAAAACACTTTATTCAAAAGAAGTAAAATCGGTTACTCAAAAAGTTCTACAGAACATTTCTTATTTTTTGATAGCTGTAACAAGCTTAAGGAAGTTCATCATAAAAAAAATCAAATCAAATCAAATCAAAAGGCATTCCTCTTTGCATCAGTAATGCCAACTGGACAATTAGTAATTATATGATAATAATATTGTTCTTAGAGTGTAGGAAATAGTGGAAAGCATGGGAGTTGAAATTGCACATTGGGTAAAAACAATAGAAGCCTTTCAAGTGTTTTTGGTGGATGACTTGATAAGAGCTTGGACATTTAGTAATTATATGATATGAAAAATACTGTTCTTAAGAGTATGGGAAATAGTAGAAAGTATAATGAAGGAGTGGAAGCCTCCAGTTAACAATAGCGTGAAGCTGAAATTTGTTGGGAACTCTCTAGGTAATTGAGGCCCGGCAGGAATTGAGGATGTCCTCAGGAATGCAGATGGTAAGGCCGTGACAATGTATTCAGGCCCAATTGGTGTTGGTGTTTCTTTCAAAGATGAAATACGAGCACTGCTACAAGGTCTAAGGATATCTAAGCAGCGAGGGTTACAACAGGTGGAGGGGGAGGGGGAGTGTCAAAGTTAGTCATTTCCTGGACAAAAAGTAAGAATTCAATTGATATGGGCATATGGGCGAGCTCTAAGGGAAATTGATTATTTAAATAAGCAATTGGAAGCTACCTTTAAATGGATTAAGAAGACTACAAATGGGATGGCAGATTATTTGGCTAAGCAAGGGGATCATAGGCAACAAACGTTTTGGGCTGAATTGTAATTGGCATAAATCTGTAACTAAAAGAGTAGTTAGGAATTACCTTCCTAAATCTGAAACGAACTCGTAACGATTTCTTATTTAATAAAATTTCTCTGTCATTGATCAAAAAAACCACTGTTCCCAGAATATTTTCATTTTTATTCGACTTCAATCCAGAAATAATGTTTACGAAGTTGTAAAAAACCTAAGTAGGGAAAACATGTAAAACCGTGAATGAGCGATAATGATTACCGATATCACACTCAGTCCCGATAGCAAGCACTGTCGCCAAATACTTGGTATCAGAACCACGTTTCTTAAGCTTCACCTGGGTATGATGCTCTACAGAGTGTGCATTTGTCAATACCCTCCGTCCACCAATTATGAACCCACTACTACTCGAACTATACTGTCTCTTCCGCTGCCACGGCAATGAGAAATTGGGCTCCGTGTGAACACAAAACACCTTAACAACCGCATCCATGGAAGGCACAACCTTCACTACATTTTCCCACCTTGGAGGTGGCTCAACAACCGAACTATGCCTCGCAATATCGCCGGCGACGGATACAGCAAGCACGCACTCTCCATTGTTTTCGACTACCCGAGAAATGTTTCGCACCGGAGAAGCGACGGCACTGGTATCGGCATGCTTTGCAACCTTGCAAGGTCGACCACGCCCCGTAGAGGCAACGGGGGAATCGTCCTCAGCAATTTCAACATTGCCGACGGAGAAAACGTCGTCAATGGCAGCCGAGGAAGTGGTCTCGGTATTGTTCATTTGGAAATCCATAGTATCGGCCACTGGGTTCTTGGGTTTTCGACCCCGTCTCCTCTTCTGGTCTCCCATCTGATATTAGGGCTTTTTTTTTGGTTCTTCTGCAACAGAGAACTCTCAGGGTCTCTCTTCTCTTTTTCCCTTTCGACGTTTTTTTCTATAACAGAAAAAGTGAAACTCAAATGAAGAAAGCCAGAGAGGACGTTTTGTAGAGAGAGAGATTGGGGGAGATGTATTGAGATGCGTTAGATTATTGAAAAATGAAGGCGGCAAATAGAAGAAATTAAATAAGAAATGATCATAAAACCAACTCTAAATGGGAACTGATGTCTGATCAACATACTACAATTTAAAAGCGAGTCGAGTTCATTTATTAAAAAGATCGCTCGAACATACGAAGCTTACAATTTTCTCTCGATTCTTTTCTGTGGTTTTGACGAGACAATAGAAAGGAGGGAGAGAATAGACAGAGCAAGGGGGAGGGGGGAGGGGGAGGGGTCACGACGCCCCGCCCTCATGGCGGGACAGATCGAATATACATGTCTGTTTGATGTCTCGTGCGTTGGTGCAAAAGGCAGGGGATCCACTCGATTTGCCACGTGGAAAAATCGTATAGCCTAAGATCGATCAGGACCTCCGCCACTCGGTGAGGATTCAAAGTCGGGGGACTCACTTGATTTGCCACGTGTCCATTTAATCCAGCGGCAACGCCGCGAATGGTGCACTTTTTCGTCACATCATCCGTACTCAGTTGTCAAGTTCTGAATTCGCATCTGCGCCTCACTGAGCGCGACCCACATACATCCATACCGTGCAATGGGAGCATTTACTGACAAATATGAGAGATGTGGATGTGGGGCGCGCTGTGAGGCGCATATGTGAATTCCAAGTTATCATGGTGAATCTTGAATTTGATGGAACAACGACTGAGGAGGACGGACAACCAGAATAGAATGCGCCCCAAAAACGTTCCACTCCCACAGCACATTTCAATCTTGAATTGGGAACACCTTCTTGAGACGAGATGTGTCATTTTGGAGTTTCAACTGGTTCAATCATTACGACAAAATGTATCATCGACATTAAAAAGAAGAAAGCTTGATAATCTCCATTCTCTCCCAAAACAAATAAATTGAGATGTGTATGGGGGGTGTTTTTGGGGCGCATTCTGTGGGGGTAGATGTGAATCCCTCAATAGGTGAACGTAGACGTGTTTTTGTGGTATCAGTTTTTCTATTTTTCCAAACTGAAATCAAACTGCTATTACGGCTCGGTTCTTCGGTTTTTTAGTTTTTTATACTTATAATATATATTATATAAATATATGTATAATATTATATTATAAATAATAAATGATATATAATATTTTAAAAATATATAATATATTTATAAATAGATTATTATAAATATAATATAAGTATATATTTATATATAATGAATATATATTTATTATAATATATAGAAAATATGTGACATATATTAAAAATATATATAAAATATACATATAAATATATATACCGACTGCTTTGGTTAATCGCTGGTTTTTTTGTAGGTTAACCGAAAGCTGAACTGATCCTTCGGTTTTTCAAAAATTACAAATTTGGTTAATCGCATTTTGCGGTTTGATTTTCTCGGTTCAGTTCGGTTTGGTTAACCGTGTTTAACCTAAAAACGCTCTCAATAGTCTATACCGTAGAAAAACATTTTTTGAAGGCTTCAAGCATATTTCATTCATTCAAGAAATTGATACATAGAATTGCCAACAAAGCCAATCAAAAAATCCATATTCAATTTTTCATGAAGAACAAAATATAGAAATGGATAAAGGTGAACTAAAAGAATTTCTATGACCAAACAAATGTGAATTAAAAGCACCAACAGAAGTAGACAAGCACATCTCCAATACACCACAAATGGTGAGTGAAACTAACAAAAAAGGTTTCCAAAAGAGATTGTAACTGACAGGTGAGATCTCAAATCCGCAAAAGACAACAAAGCCCCACACATTACGACCGCTACCAAAGACTATAAATGCCTTCGCCAGAGAACTGCAAACAGAACTGGCCACGAACTGGATCCGCCGGAGAATCGTGAACTGACTCAATCATGAATGGCAACATCCACTGGGGGCGATTACTCAATAAAAGATCTAAGAGAAATAACCCCATGTCAAAATGCCTGTAGAAAGAAAAGAAAGCACAAAAAAGAGGCAAAATAGAACAGAGAGAAGAGAGAACAAATAAAAACATAGAAAAAGAAAAAGAACAATGAGAAAACAAACGAATGGTGATAAAGAACAGTGAAAGGCGAAAAAATAACAAAGGAATGATAAAAATGAAAAAGGCGACAGAATAACAGTGAGAATGAACAGAGGCAAAAACGAACAATCTCTATTATTGAGAACATTTTTGGAAATATCACATTACCATATACATATACTGTAGAAAAACTTTGACGTTGGGGGCCAACAGTTTCTATTATTGAGAACATTTTTGCAAAACATAAACATATACCATAAAAATGCTCTCAAAACTTCTTACGGCCAACAGCCAAATTATGCTAACCACATGTTTCATAACATCATAAAATTCGATAATCTTCCATCCACAGTTGTCAAATTACACTACCATGGCAATTGGGTTAATAGAAGCCGCTGATAATTAGATCTAGAAGGGAGAACCAAGGTCTACGATAGTATTCCTTTGGGGGCAAGATCAGAAGATCTATCTTTTGAAAAACTATAATTGTTGGGGGCCAATAGCCTATGATGTTGAGAAAATTTCTGGAATTTTCATGTTACCATGAGAATGGGTAAATTAGTAATTACATCTTAATTTATTTTGACTAAAAACCAAAGCATGGGTGTGAATAGGTGAACTACCCAGAACGTGCCCAGCCTAGAAACTGTCTCAATAGCCTATGTTATTGAATTCCATTGCAGACCTATAAACATTTAAAATGTCAAAAACCCCTACTCTGTACATTAATGCCGGCGTGAATTGATATCAATTCCAAGCTGGCACTTACCTCAACTGTACTTTGGGTCTAAAATTTCTGGCCCTAGATTGAACCATCATTATCTCTTTATTTTATTTGTATTGTTAAATTGTTTGACAATTATACAAATATATACAAAATACATAATTTTGCACTCTACATATTTGTATTTGTACTCCTTCCAAACTAAGCCTTAAGGGTGAATTGTTGAATTCTCTCCTGCAGTATTTAGTTGTTGTTGAAACTTCTTATGAAGTTAAATTAATGTTTTCGAACTGCCATTTACTCAAATGGTTGGACCGTTTTGTCTTGGGAATTGTCCATGCAACCGATTTTGTTTTACCCCAAATCAAGTCCCTAGTCAAAACCATTGAATCATCTGCTCGAACAGACCATCCGTTCGAACCGAACAATTGAACTGCTGATTTGAAAACCGGTGGCCAAAACGGATTCGATTCCAGGTTGGTTTTAAAAACATTGAATTAAACTGAAATCACTTCTCCTGAACTTTCTATCATAGTTTCAAGTAGACCCCTTTTGGTAGAATTTTTTTAAAAGGCATAAAATGTCCAAAATACCCATGCAATTACTTTTGACAAAGAATGTTCATTTTCCAATTTTTCTCTTCATATGAATCACTACCTCAACCCTTCCACTCTCTTTTATTGATTTATTTTTCAAAGTTGCCTTTCATATCAATCACTCAAAGGTAAAGCTGCAACTTGTTTTCTATTGTTCATAAAGTTTATATTGCTTTTTTAATAGAAACTAGTCTCAATAGTAAATGTATGGGTATTTTAGACATTTTCTCGCCTGTTCTTTTTGAATACTCTATCACATGAGGTCTACTTGCAACTATATTAAAAAGTTCAGGGGAGGTGATTACAATTACTAAACATTAGGGGGGATTTCAACAATGGTCACAAACTTGAAGGGAGGTTTTGCTGAAATGATATCCAAAAACATTTAACCAATCAACTGGAATCATAAATGTGATAACAAATGAGGTGTTATTTATCAAAATTCATGGGTGGGTTTTGATTGATCAAAACTCTTTCCATACCTTATCCTCTCTGCATCATAAATTTTCCTTTAAGATATCTCTAAAATTTGAAATCCTATTTAAATTACCCTTACACTTTTCAAAATATGGCATATACTACTTTTACCAATATTCTGTTAACTGTCCGTCACATTCCATTTACATGTGATATTACATGACATTTTTAATTTGTTTGAAAACCCAATTTTGCCCTTACCACAGATTTTACCCATACCAGAGGTTTATCCCTAAAATTTCCCAAGAGACCCATTTCAAAAGTCACAATGAAATGGTTCCATGCAAATATCAGATAAATAGGATGATGAATTTGTTGCAGGAAAATGAGATTTCTTGGTCTGAACTCTGAAATTTCTCCATAAAGTAACCGCCCGGTATAAAAAACGAAAACAACTTCTATCTACAAAAGCATATGAACCTACTGGTATCTCATTGGGCAATGAGGTGGATTCCTCTAAAACCACCATCTTCTTGTCTTTTCTCCTAAAGCTTAAACCCACCACCTCAAAATTGAGAGTTCATGGTTTTGGCTTGGGAGGAGCTTCCGTTGGGTGGTAAGTGATATTTTGAAATTTTGAAGAGACAAAATAGTATTTTGCCTAATTTAATATGGCACGTAATGGATTTTCAGATGTTAATGGGTATTTAAGTAGGGTTTCAAACTTTAGGGTACTCTAATTAACTGTCAATTAGTTGAGGGATACTTTTAAGTAACTAACCCCCTAGAAATTAATAGGGATTTGGGAGGATATATTTGGGCTTCACTTGCACATTCCGCCCAATGGGTCTAGCCCAACCTAATCCAAGACCCACAATCCAGGTCCAATCCAAGTTTAGCCCCGCCCCACGGCCCCAGTCCCAATAGCTACTACCATAGCACTAACTACTGCAGTTATTTTGCCATTGTTACGGCTATCCAAAATTATATATCATCGATCATCCAAGCTTTGTCTCAATTATATGGGGTCAGTTACATAAATTCTTTATCATTTCATTTTATTTAGTGTTATATTCATTATTAAATTCTAACCTCTTACTATTTCTATCATACATAATGAAAATTTTTTACCATTTCATTTTATTTAGTGTTATATTCATTATTAAATTCTAACCTCTTTACTATTTTCTATTTATCTATTTTATATCAAACCAGACGTTGCCTAAAGAATCTAGCCAAGTGAGCCCTTTCCGATCTCTAAAAATATGAAAACTAAGTTTAATTTGTTGAATCTGTAGCATAAACGGAAATTCTCCAAGTTTTTTCTAGAAATCCAGCACACAGACCTCGCTATTTTTTCGCCTGAAACTGTAACGTTGCTCTCATGTTGCTTGGTCTTTACTTGTGCCTTTGGACCATCTCACAGTCTCCAATCATTTCACTTTCCTCACCATTGCTTGCTTTATAGCTACCTTTTGCTCAAGTCCTACAACATAAAGTGAGGAGCCAACCTAGCCTTTATGAAAACTCTTTCCCTTAAAAGCATGAGCATCATTTCATTTAGTTTATAACAAGCTGCAGCAGCTAATACAATGCTTGGTGGGTGTACAATTAACTATGTTTTCTCCTCTTCCCCAAGCAAGTTGAACTAAACGAAGTGGTCGACACAGTGACTCACAACATTCAGGTTGACTAATGGCTCCCAATTATTTACTAGCTATCAACTCAGTTTGGGTCGATCCATCCTTAACCGGTTCTAACTTGACCATCCATGCATAGTTTTTAGCCGATCCCATATAATTAAAATTAGCAGTTGGTTGGCAAGGTCTCTTATTGGTTATAGTCGAGACTTGGGATCAAATTTTCCTGCACCTAGGTTTTTGGGGATTATGGATTTATCATGTTATTGTCATTTCCAAATAAAAATGGTTAAGACCATCATCATCATTCTTATATATGAACAAGGACTGTATTTCTGCATGTAAGAGCAGAGCCCTTAATCCTAACCAGTTTACACTTGGATCAACACAAACACAACTCCTCCTCCTACTTTGCTCATCTATCCTTATGGGTCGTCTTAATTATCTAAAAGTAGGTTGGTTAGAGGGTGATCATAGAATAAAGATTACAGATTAGTCTCATCGGTCTATAGGGAATTATTCTCCCATTATTAATCTCAAGTCTCGACCCCGAATTAATGCATGTTTTAATTGCCCAAAGACATTGGATACTCTGGGGCAATGAAACTATTGAGCGTTGAGGTCTACTACTGCCATATCCCTGTTAGAGTGTTAGTGCCTCCAATCCATACAGTAATTCGATATATATATATATATATATATATATATATATATATATATATATATATATATATATATATATATATATATATATATATATATATATATATATATAGCTTATTACTCATCACACGGAAATGCATGGGCCTTTTGTGCTACAACAAAGGTCTTGTTTGCCGCACCTTAGAATTCAATAAAGTACTTTGGATTCTATGCATACTTTTTTTTTAATATTATTTAATACCAGTTAAGTTTCATTAGGCGCCACACGAGCGAAAAGGTGGAAAGTGGAAACATTTTGTCCATTGCAAAACATTTTCTTCTGGAGTTCCTTTTGGTCCTTTTAGTCTAATTTATTTATACTATTTTGTGACTATATACCCTTTACATAACCCAAAGTATGAGTGTTGCTTGAAATGGTATGGAAATACTTAAAAATCATTAAATCAAATAAAAAAAAATAGATTAAAGGATAAAACGCCTGTATGACTCTGACATGAACAAATGGCAATAATACCAAATACAAACAAAGTATATTAAAAACCAAAAATTAGATGCAAGTTATGAATTTCACCAAACAATTCAAATGTGTTTCTACCAACATAAAAAACAAGAAAATAAAGAAAAGAAGAATAAAAAAATCAATTTTAAATGAATAACTTGATAGGCTGAGGATACCATAATTAATTGGTTATATGATCATCCATAGAAGTATCCATTACTGTGTTTGGTTTGAAAGAAAACGTAAGAAAACGAAGGGAAAAATAAAAAACCCTTTAAATCTTGTATAAATTTCCTCACTTTTCCATCCTTTTCCCTACCTTTTCCTTTCAAACCAAATATATCCTTAATGTCTCTCTTTGTTTCTCTCTCTCTCACTTTCATTATATTACTTCCCGTAATAGTTGGCCCACTAAAGCCATCTAATAATTTCACACAGATTGTACTCATGATTACTACTCGTGACTCGTGAGGTATGTGCATGTGAATACTACTACTACTATAATAATATCATTTTTATATCGTGTCGTATAAATACATCATACACCAAACATCTAAAATCAACGTATCATTCAAAATGGGTTAAAAAACGGGGCTCCGTGCACCTAAAATAAATCCCTCCCACGCAGAATGTTCCAGGTACATGGTATCATGGTATACAAGACGGTGTCCTTAATCCATTCTTGACTCGGCCGGTTTGTCGGCCACCTCAACTTAACCCACTATGTTGTGTTATACAAAACCATTGATTTGGGTCATGTTTGGCACGTTTTTTCGTGCAGTCATTTAATTATTTACAAGTCGGCAAACTAAACTGTGGTCTTTTAATACTAGTTGTCAAAAGTTGGTGCACCGAAAAAATACGATATACCCATTTTAGACTGATTTCCGATGGCTCCAATTAAAACTTTTCACGTCTTTCTCATTTTGGGGGTTTTTGGAACTGTGATTGTTTTTTAAAAAAACGGTGCCATGTTAGATCTATATAAGCTTTTAATGTATCTCACTGTTTGGTTCAGCTTATTATTAAAAAATTAAATGTATCAAATACATGAATTTCATGCACCGGTAAACCGTTTCTTTCAATGGTTGACTGATATATATCTTATGTGGTGCTTATCTATCAGTACAGACATACAAAACGGTGATAAAAATCTCATTACCAAATAGTATAATATTATTTACTGCCTATATAACAAAAATATATATATATATATATATATATATATATATTTTTAAACGGAACTTAAAAGCATATACATTTTTTCTTAAAAATCGACCCCAAAAAACACCCACGCCAAACTCCATGTTTATTCTCAGGTACAGAAAGATGAATGGAAAGATGAGCGATAGCCCAACTAGGTTCAGACCATTCAATGAATCTTTTAACTGTCAGAGCTACCATAACATCATCCCAAAAAGACTCTCTAAACGGCCCCATATCAACAACCTGTCTCCCACATGATTGAACTGTTTGAACCATTTGATTGTTTCAGTGGATTATTGATTTGGGTTCAAATATGATATGATTTGTATTATTTTATTTTTCTTAAGTCTGGATCTGCTAATGGCATTAGGGACTTAGGGTGTGCGTGTGTCCATTGCTGGATACCCAATACGGACATGCCATCTGTACCGTATTCATGTATTCCTCTTTCGTCTCAGGACACAACTGCCCTTTCATCCCTTCTTCCTTTCTTGCAAGAAAAAACCGTCTTTCTTTGTCTGCCTCTCTTTCATTATCTTCGCCACTCACAACTCGATTGACTAGAGTATGTGGGGTTTCTTTCCGGTGAATACGTTAGGAACGATGCGAGTCTTCAAGATTCACAGTATTTGCTTTTCAGTGGATTTGGACACTGGCTGGGAGGAGGATTCTTCTTTGCTGTAGACAGTAGATTCGTGTGGAATTAAACTGTTTTTCGGAGAAACTATAATAAATCTCAGGGTGTTTTGCTTGAACAGCATTTGGTTCTTGACATTTTCTCCATTTAATTCGTTTGATCTTCAATAAGTTTGTGCATTTCATTCAGTGGATTGCTTGAAATTTGGTATTGGTTTTGGGCCATTTTCTCTTACAGATCGATCAGGTTTCATCCAGGAGCCTTAACAAAAGACATGTTGCGGTGCAAGATGAATCCCTCTTCTCCAACCTTCCTGTATTTCTCTATTTATATTAGGCCACGGTATCGCCATTCCAAAGGAGGGAACCCTTCGGTGGTGAAGTTGCAGAGCTACAATGAAGGAGGATGATGATGCACAACGCACAAAGAAATGGGTAAGCAACATGGGACAGAATCCTATTCCTAACTTCCCAATCGGTCTTCTCTTACACGTGTGAATATCGTTACACGAACTAGGTACAGGTGTCATGTCCATATTGGGTAACCAGCAACGTTTTTTTTTTGGTAATCGCCAGCAACGTTTACTCGCAGATAAAAAAGTCGTCGAATGGATTGTAATTTGTAAATTTGTAGTAGTGTTCTGGTCAATTATAGTTGTCTAGATACATTTTATCTGCTCTCTCTCTCTCCCCCATCTCTCTAATACCCAAAAGAAAAAAGAAAAAATTATATTTAATTTATCTACTCTTCAAGTCTCAATTGGGCTTTGATATCCACTGCTCCAAAGAAAACTCCCATCACTCTCTCTGATACTCTCAGCAGGTTTTATTAAATGCAGGTCCACCCTTCAATTCAAACAAGTAAAACCTTAAATATGTATGTCCCATACTGTAAAGAAAAGAAGATGTATTGTACTACTACAGACATAGATTGAGGGTGTGTATCATGTGACGTGATCTACCTCTGTTTCCTCCCTTCTTGAAAAGCAAGAAACCAACTAACCCACCCACCGTTTGCTTTTGTCGTCTATATTTTCCTTTTCTTCATGCAATTCCCTTTCTTCAATGGCATCAAGCGCATCAAGATTCATCAAATGTGTTACAGTTGGAGATGGGGCTGTTGGGAAAACCTGCATGCTTATCTGCTACACAAGTAACAAATTCCCTACCGTAAGTCTCTTCTTTATCTCAAGAATCCATCTGGGTTATACAGGCTTTTGTTTTTCTGGATCCGTTATGTATTCTTTTAACTAATTTAGGCTGACACATACTGCAATTATTTATGTATTTTGTTGTTTTATGCTGTGTATATCATGTTTGTACATTTTTTTTTTCCTTTTCTCCCAAGTGATTAATTCTTCTAGGTGTTTTTCTCAGTTTTGTTCTATTTCTCTGACAATGATGGTTTCTATAGGACTATATACCAACGGTTTTCGATAATTTCAGCGCCAATGTGGTCATCGAAGGAACTACTGTCAATTTGGGCCTCTGGGATACTGCTGGTAAATTCTGGCAACATTTTGAACAATTTTGGCTTCAAAGTTTTTTATTTTCAATTTATTCTTAAGCTTCAAATTTGATTTACTTCCTGAAGCCTTGCTTAATTGGGTATATCTAATCTCTATATTGTTATGCATATGTATTTTAATGCTTTTGGTTTGCGCTCATGAAGAAAATATCACTTCTGTTGTCAGGGCAAGAGGATTATAATAGATTAAGGCCCTTGAGCTACAGAGGAGCGGATGTGTTTGTCTTAGCATTCTCTCTGGTTAGCCGTGCAAGCTATGAGAATGTACTCAAAAAGGTGCACATTCCCGAGAACTATGTTTCTATCCCTTGATACTTAGATCATTAGATGAGCTTTTCTCATATATATAGCTTCTTCTGAGAGATGATTCCTTGGCCAGTGGATCCCAGAACTGCAACATTTTGCTCCTGGAGTTCCAGTTGTTCTTGCCGGCACTAAATTGGGTAAGATAGGACTTAAATATGCGGACTACAAATGTTTCTTACCACCCTCTTATACAAGTCTATATATTTTTCATCTCTGGTTTCTGATTAACTTCATGGTTATCTGCTATACTTGATTGCTCTTTGTGCCTTCTGCAGTTTCTTGTTATTTCTTGATCAGCATTGGCAAGGATTGAGTTTGCTATAATGAACTGGAACTTAACATTGTTGAGTTGTCATTTGAAATCTTCACAAATTGGCTAGATCTCAGCTATTATTATTCATTATTATTAACACCATGATCCATATCATTCTTTACTGTTAAATAAATGCAATGACCACCTAATAAACTTTGCAAAAATGAGATTGAATAGAAATTTTCCATTAGGAATCAGAATGGCTAGGGCATAGAAATGGGCATTATTCTTCTTTTCATTTTTATACATATTAGAACATTCCAGCTTTGTAGGAATTCAAATATGATCAATATTAGGATTCAAAGAAAAAATGATTCCATGCCAGAATGTTTATAATCAGGGAACCTTAGTATAGAAGTATTTTTGGTACATTGATCATTAGAGCAATTTAGTGATGCATCAGTTCTTTTTTCCCTTTTCCTTTCTAATAGATATAATTGTTCCAATTTTAGTTCAGTCTCTTGAAAAAAATACCCAGGTTCTAGAGGCTTTGTTGGATTAAACCTCTTTTCTTTGATCTAGGGATTAATGGAAAGCATCACTATTGAAGAGAATACTTACCCATATTTTTTTTTTCAGATTTTTGTATTCTACAACCATCTGTATTAGACTCAAGATCTACTAATCATTGCAGCCATACATCTGAAGCTAATGGCAGTATACCCTTTTCACTGCCATCTTATTGCTTACAGCTGGGTTGCCATGTTATCAAAAGTCTACCTCATATTAACTAGCATAGCCTTCGGTAAGGTGGAGGATTAGAGTCATCCCAAAAGCTAACGACTTACCTATGCCCACCACAAAGGGGGCAGGATGGGCCACTCAGGCATCTTCAATTTCCTTTATGCATAGGATGACATTGGGTGCATTATCTCCCTTGGTTTTCTATAACTGTTTCTGAAATTACATTTATATATGCCATGATACTATCTACTAGGTTGCATCTTGTCTAACTTATTTATGATGACCATTTGCAACTATATAAAGAGCAACAAAGGTTGCATCCAATAAAACAATAATACATCCATGCTGCCAAGACGAATGAATTGGCGAAATAGAATTCATGTAGCCAACCCCATATAGTTAGGACCAGGGGTGTGCAACTTGGACAGGACCGACCCAACCCATAATTTTACATGGGTTGGGCTTGGATTTTCGGTCCTTGGGCTGGGCCTGGCCCCAAAAGTTCGGGCTCTTATATTTTTTGTGCTAGGCTCGGGCCTAACCTTTAGGCAACCCAAACCCGTCCTGAGCCCGGCTTGACCTGACTTCATACATGCATATTTACATGCTTTTTTTGGTAAACCAAACATATATGCATACATGCATGCATATACACATAGATTTATGTTAATTTTTAGTGTGGGCTGATTGACCAACCCAATCCCAACCCAGGCCCGAGCTCAACCTGAGTGCATGAAATTTTAGTACAGGCTGGGCTTGGGTTGGACAGTTTGGGTGTGAGCTCGGTCTTGGGCCTTACGTTCAATTCTTAGGGTTGGGCTTGGGTTGAGCTCAAATCCGGCCCAGCCCGCCTGACTTGCTCTCCTAGTTAGGACAAGGATTAGATGATGATACTAAAGAGTAATAAAGGTTGCATCCAATAAAACAATAATGCACCCTTGTATCTCTGTTGCTATACATACATGCTTGTGTAAGTCCTTGATCAAGAATATAAGAACTTCCAATAATCATCATACCCACAGTTTGGAATTTGATACAAATTAAAATTCTCTAGATCGTTGTTGTCTGAAAATTGACTCTCAGACTCATTTAGCCTGATCTGAACAAATTTGCAACACCAGTCAACATCAAAAAACAGTTTTGGCATTGTAAATTCCTTTTAGGCTATATCTGCAGGAGCAATATAGAGGTTGTCCAATGTATGCAGTATGCCGTTCTTTTGTGTAACTGAACAAGGCAACTGATTGATCCAGTGTATAGCATCTTTGGGTGGATGGTATAAGAAAATAATAGTAGTAGAACATAAGATCCTGAAGCTTATATGATGTTTATATGTTAAGTACTGTGTTGGATATGTTTCCCTTGTTTCTCACTGTGCTGTGTAGGATAAACTTATGTTGTTGTCCTATGTCTTCTATGGACTTACAGTATACAATGGATTCTCAGATCTTCGTGAAGACAGGCACTATTTGGCTGATCATCCTGGATTGGTGCCTATAACCACTGCACAGGTATAATTTCTTTCCATGTAGAGTATGGCCATCTTGTTATATATTAGTCCTTTGCTCTGGAAGATTGAAATATGTTTTCTTGGTAATTGTAGTTTATTGTTGTTATTCTCAGGGAGAGGAACTCCGGAAACAGATAGGTGCTGCTTATTACATTGAGTGCAGCTCAAAAACTCAGCAGGTACTGATAAAACAAGTTCTTACTTTTGCAGCCTAATCTGTTCCTTAATTTTATATTGCTGTTATTATAAAGACAAGCTACATCATGGAATTGCAACATAGTATTAATTCCCATGGGGGGGACCAATAGACAGATCTAGCATGAGAGAACCCCTATGTAGCCACATCAGATATTTGTAACTGTCTAATCTTTAACATTATTCTTTTGTCTGGACGAGATGGAATTTACTGGAAAAGTAGTGCATTAAAAAATGAATCAAAACATGAAGGTAAATATTTATTATTTGTAGCATAATGGAAGGCTAAGGTATTCCAAAGTATATAACAGCTTTTTGTTATCTAAGATCCCTGAAATGAGAATCCCCATTTCTTTTTCTTTGTAGTTTTCCTGGAGATTTTTGGTGTCTCAGTACAGGGAATCTGAGAGCTCAAAAAACTTTAGTTATGCATCACAAGTCAAATTCAATGATATTACACTCCACACTGTGGTCTAGAAAATCCTTGGATCTTTTTTATCCTCCTAAGTTCCAGAAGCTAAATTGGAGCTTTTCAGGAGATGAGATATAAAAGGGGGCATATTCAATTTTTGGTTGCACAAAGAGGTTTTCAGTTTCATAGAAATCTTTCAAACTTTTGACATTTCATTCTGGTTTTGACTGCCATTGAAATGAGATATACAACTCAATATATACAGAGATCTAAGAGAAATGGGAAAGGTTTTAGAAATTTAGATTAGAAAGGAAGAAATAGGAAGTAATTGATTGAGAGAAAAAATGTGGACAAAAATAGATAAAATAGGAAAGAATATAAAATCTTTTCTTATATAACAGATTTTTTTTCCTTGCATCTTGTCTGAAATTTTGAAATTCCTACAGTTTCTTTTTCTTAAAAAAATCRTTTTGAAGGAGGCCAAAACCTATATCCAAACCAAAATTGACTACTTTGGTTGCAGATCATGATTACAAGTAGATCCATCAGAGTTAAGGCTCAATACCCATATGCTTTTTCCTAAGATGTCCAATTTTGATTCTTATGAATAATCTTGAAAAGGGCTCTTGAGTTTGAGATGATGCCCCCATTATTTGGACTTTTTCTCCTTGGAATGTTTACCATACTTCTCATGTAAGTCAAAAAGAATAGTTATTTAGGATGGTTAAGAATGTCCAATTTGGTAGTTTTTTTGTTTAATAGGTGGGCATTTTGTTGGCATTTTGATATATATATATATATATATATGTGTGTGTGTGTGTGTGTGTGTGTGTGTGTGTGTGTGTGGTTTCATCAGAAATGCGTTTTAAGCTTCTTCAATGGATAAAGTTGCAGAGAGATATTCTATCTGCATCTGTAGGCTAATATTTCTATACAATATTCTGATGTGCAGAATGTAAAAGCAGTTTTCGATGCTGCAATCAAGGTAGTTATTAAGCCACCGCAAAAACAGAAGGAGAAGAAAAGAAAACCACAACAAGGATGTTCACTTTTGTAAGTATATTGATTTTCTTAAAACCTCTAGAAAGTTTGCTTTTTTAGAGGTAATGTTTCACATATTTCATGCAATCTCTATAGAATATCTCATGTGCATTTAAAGTTGCCTCAAGCATAATATGTTTAACTAGAAGGCTGAACGGTCATGAAGTCACTTTTAGTTGTTCTTAGTAAGGATTTACAAGTTCCAAATATGATTCAAACATATTACTTTACTGACCTGTAACATACATCAGTAGATACCTCAGAGTATATATCCTGAGAAAATTCAAGCTGTTAACCAGGTGCAATGTTGCACTCTGGCTGGTGTCATGCGGTTATCAAAGGAAGATCCAACAGACCTTCCCCTACTTCTGTTTTTCACTTTTATAAAACATTTTGCCCTTACAGAGATAATGGGAACATCTTTATAGGCCTGGAGTTGTAGTCAACAGGAGGAGAAATCTCTCTCTCTCTCTCCAATCAACCCTGGATCAAAGGGAAAGTGTGGTTATGTTTCTATTCATGGCTCAAGGCGATCTAATCCCCTTCTTGGCACTCTCCCACTGGATACAAGAGAAACAGGCTACACTATGACCTATGTCACCACTCCATTCAACATATTAAAACATTCCCAAACCACCCTTGTGAATCTAACTGGTATGCTCTTCTTGCTGTCGTGCAATGCATCCCTGAAACCCCTATAGGAATCAGATTAAATTGGAAAGTCTCTAACTGAAAATTAGGCATGTTTGTGATAAATGCTATTATCACAAAAGGCTTTCTTGTATGAATGAGTGATACACATAATTGATGCCTTTATCCTGTTATTAAGCTCCATGTTCCTACCATTCAGTTGAGCACACTAGTACACCATTTGAAGTAGTTTCCTGTAAAAGTTAATGGGAAAATAGTGCTTTTGAAAATTGTTTGTTTAATCATCACATTGCTTCCACCTTGTGCAGCAAATTGTTTATTGCAAATAAGATGTGGAAAAGAGGCCCTAGGCTTGATCTACAAGACATCTATCCACATCCACAGTTTATGCAGCGTATCCTATGCGACATAAGCCTGACTTGTGGGATTAGTTTTAGTCTTGGAAGAAGAACCAAGAGGAACATAAGGTTAAAAAAAAATTTATGTTCATATTGGCAACATTGTGTTAGCAACAGTTAGGCAACTCTCCTTTCTGGATTGTAAAACCAAAATGGATAAGTAAATGTTGAATAAGAGAGATAATAAACTCTATTTCAACCTTGATTTGGTAGTTGACAACAGAAGATTAGAATCCCCTACTTGGCAAAGAGCTTTTTTGTTCACTCACTACCTTCATCTAATAAATTTTGTACTTTGTCTTTTGGTGGGGATTCATCAGTTGTTATTTGAGTAAAATAATCTCCCAAGAAATGTGTCTCCTTGTTCTCATTTTGTTGTAATTCTTACATAGTTTTCATTTATTTGAGTGTAAAAATAATTGAGGAAACTATCTGAATTGCCCAAGTTGATTTTTACTAATCATTAACCCTTAATTCGTCCATTAAACCAAATTTTATGTTCTGATGTTGTCTTACTGTATCTTACATTCACACATATAAATCTACATATGCATGCATATGTAGACCTATGCATATATCTGGTTATATATGTGTATTATAGATAAGCTACCTAAAAGGTACTTGATATATGTCATTTTGTAGCATTTTCTTCTCTTTCTTTTATTTTAATTTTTAATATTCTCCTGTTAAAGCAAGTCTTATGGCTCCAATTACAGGAACGTCTTTTCTGGGTGGAGGTTTACATGCTTCAATTGAAGTTCATCTTTCTTGCCAACGTTTTAGCAAATAGTCACATGGTCTGTTACCTTACATTGCTTTCTGAAATTTCTCCACTATGTGTTGTTAATGCTCCCAGATTACCATGATCGTGATTCTACATGCATTTATTCTGATAGAAATGAACATTCTTACCTCAACAAACTCACACACAGTGATTGGTTAATATTTCTCATATTTATGTTCCTACTGCTGGAGTAAAAAGGGATGGTGCCTCTGACACCTAACTTACTTGTTTCTGCAGTGTAAAACGATGGAGTGTTTTTTAATACTTCCTTTTGTATATCTTTTAACAATGAGAAATACATTACAAGTTTGTGTTATATGAATTTTTAATTGCAATACAGTATTTAAAACAACAGAAAAAGGATGTTCGATTAGCATTTTGACCTTTACTGTCTGTGTATTGTGTAGTGTAAAGATACGGATTTTGACCTTACACGTTTGTCTTCCATTAACTTGTGTAACTACAGTTTTGGAATTATTATTGTTTCAAGTGCCCTCTCATGTTACCAAGTGAAGTGCATTACAAGTTTGTCTTCTATTAACTTACATAATTAAAGTTTGGAATTACTATTGTTTCAAGCGCCCTGTCATGTTACCAAGTGGGACCACAACAAAAAATGATCCATCCATGCAATACTTAAAACGTTTTTCCTTGAAAGGCTAACAAGTGCATTTTTGGTAACTTCTTCAGTAGGAATTTATCTTGTCTGAGCCTGTCGAAGATTTGATCACAAGTACAAAAGGACAATAATATTTTACATGCTACATTACATAGTATGGACTATGGAGGCAGCTAGCTTGCTTGAACTTTATGTGCTTGGACTTCAGAGGTTGTATTTAGATCATCGTTATCTAAGCCTTGTGCCAACTATACGAGGTTAGCTACATAAATTCTGTTCTGCCATTCCCTCCTTGTTCAGTACATAAATCGGTGACCCTTAAATCTTTTTTCATTACTTCAACCACTGTCCTTTCTGGCATATTCCTGGCTCTTCTAACTCTCTTGTAATAAATCACCTCTTAGTGGTTTTATAGATAGTCTTTTCTGCATGTGCCCAAACCATTTTAATCTACTTTCCTCGTTGATCACTTGTTAGAGTCACTCCTGTGTTTTCATTTTTTCTCCTATTCTTTCTAATTTTCTCATTTATCCATCTCAACATTTGTGTTTCCACTACTCTCATTTTCAGAATTGGATATTTGAAAACAAAATATCAAAACAAATTAATTGCTGCATTGCAGTATGATACAGTAACCATAGATTACAGAGGTTGGCTGGGTTGGAAAATCTAATGAAATGGTGGGAAAAGAAAAAGACATGAGGTGGTGGGACAAGAACAAATTCTGAAGGATTCTTCTGCCTAACAAAAAAGTAAGCAGGAAAAAAAGGGACTTTTTAAGGGTGGGACTCTTGCCACTAGGTGAGGATCAGAAGATAACATTGGCGCTAGCTGACTCTTTGATTTTTTTGATAGAAGTTCAATAACTCGTTGTTGCCTAACTATGTGGTTTACTTTACTAGTATTAGATTTTTGAAGGAACTAGGTTATCGGGTTGCGAGTTGCACATTCAATGCATACAAATTTTCAGAGGTCATAACTTTGTACTTCGATGTCCGATTGGAGTGATCTTTTTTTTTTTTTTTAATTTTTTATTGTGGGTAACTTCTCGAGACCTAGGTGTCCCAAGGAGCTGTAGGCACCTTGCCCCGCTATTTTCACAAAAACCCCTTTTTTGGCCTTAAATTACAATTTTTAATATTTTTATAAATAAAAAATTTTAAACTGAATTAAAAAACATAAATTAAATATAAAAATACACATCACATATTTAAAACATAATTATAAATTATTTATTGATAAAATATATATTTACACACACACACACAATATATACATATGAGACGGTTTGACCCATTCAATCCGGTGACATAATGCAGCCCAGAGGAAAAAATGGTTTGGCCTTCGGATTGATTTTTAAAACATTGGTTAAAAGCCATCTTATCCAAAATTTCAAAAAAAAAAAAATCTAAAACAATGAGTTGTGGCCTTGTTATCCATGGTGAAAAGGATGGCTTCCTCCTTTCAAGAAGCAAGGGCTTTTCTATTGAATGACCTTACTAACAGCTTAATGTTTTAGGTTGAATGATTCTTCAAAATGATATCGAAGCCTCTTTAATTAAATGGTGTAGTGTTTGATCCTTATTAATTTTATAATAATTAATTTCAGCGCAAGATATGAGAGAACTTGTGATTAAACTTTAGAGAATAAAACTCTATTCAAATTCAAGGATTTCAGGTAACAACTTAAACTTTTAACAGTTCCTCAACCAAAAAGTAATTATTTTCGTTTAAACTGCACACAATAACCTTTTAACACATTTTCTTTCAATGTACAGTAGATTTGAGTTAGCAATATAAATTACTGAAAGCAATAATCGAAGGTGACTCATTAGTAACAGTCAGGTGCATTGACCCTATATTTTCAAGGAAACCAATATGGTAGCAGATCTCTTGGCTAAATTGGGTCATAATAACGGCGTGGAAAATGCAATTTTCCCGAACAGAAGTTTGATCGAGAGAAACAGATGCAATGATCCGTGGAACTGCACTACCCCTAGATGTTGTTAGTGTCTTTGTTGTCTACCGAAAAAACGCAAGGGGTTACTAAATTATTTTCAAAGCATTTAATAGAATTGATCACATTGTTGACTCAAAAGAACCCCTAATTTTTTTATATATGCTACTGTTTTAAGGGGTGGATTCCAATTGAACTTTTCATAAATTATTTGAGCTTGACTTGGTTTAAATCAAGCTTCAAACTGATTTCAAATCTAATATATAGGCCCGTTTATTAATCAAGCTAAATTTGAATCTAATTAAACTTGTCTTGTGGGGCTCATGAGTCTAATTAGATTTATATATATATATATATATAATATTTTTATTTTTATATATATTATTTTTTATATGGGAAGCTTGATTGGTAGTTGAGCTTGAACTGAGACAAACTCAAACATATGAACTTTTGAGTCGAGCTGAATTTGAGCTCAAATTTTTAGCTCGAATCGAATTCAAACTCAAACTGAAGCCATAAGTTATTTTGACGAGCCAAATTGAAATAGTCAAAACATTTGTTTGAGTTAAAGAATCTGAATTAAAAATAAAAAATAACAATTTTCCCAATTCCTATTGGGTACTCTACTTGTTTGATCCCATTGGGTTGGGGATAAAAATTACCTTGATAGGGATGGAATAAACCGGATTGAAAACTAGAATTTATTTAAAAGTTGGAATGATGAATAAAAATCAGAATCGTAACTTAATGAAAAATATGATATCTATTCCAAACCCACCCAGTTATTATAAGAATATTATTGTGGATGATATAAGAGCATCTTGTGTCCCTTGAAGCATTCAAAGATGCTTCATTCATTCAACTGATGCTTCATTCATTCAAAGAATAGGAAATATGAAGCATTCAACTGACGCAGAGATCAGCGAAGCCTCCTTCTACGATGATTTTAGTCACGCACGCGTGATTAATTGTACAGATTTGAACGTGTTTCAATTGACGTGATAGATCCAGATTCCTGCCGGCTGCATATTATCCAATTGACGTACATATTAGATGTAAAGATTAATATTCGCTGCAGCGCTGCCACAACATCACTGCCCCCTCTATTGGGAAATGATATCGGGAGATATTCCCAATACATGATGAGGATATACTGTGAGATGTTGTGGGGCGCCCCAGATTTGAATTCATTTTCTTTATGTATAAGAATAAAATATAATTATAAGAATGTGTGAACTTTTGTTTTAAGATTTTAGCAAAATAGTTTGATTAAGACACGTCAAACTTCATTTAGAGATAAAAGATAAAAAAATATGCACGTCTTTTCGTAATGAAACGGGAAAAGATAAAAAATCGAGCTACTAAGCAGCCAATAACTTATATAAAAAAATATGCCAAACAAAGCCTTAGTTTATGGTCTTTCTTTTGGGTGGATAGGCATTGAGGGTGGTGCTGAGACCGAGTCATCGGTTGGCGCCTACCCACACACGCCACAAAAAGAAAAAACAGCCACCCATAATAGTCATGGTCAAGGATGCGTGATTTTACCAAAAAAAATTTTATAAATAGTCATGGTCAAGGATGAGTTGTAATGAGACATTGAATATGCAGGTATTGTACATCCCCCCTCAAGTTGGATTGTGATGGAAATCCATCATGCCCAACTTGGACAACATCAAATGAAATTGAGGAGGAGCTAAAGCTTTGGTAAACATGTCTGCCACTTGCTGTTTACTAGAGGTGCTGAGGACGAACAAATCCCTGTTTGAATTGATTGCGAACCAAGTGGCAGTCAATCTCCAAATGTTTGGTTCTCTCATGGAAAACGTGATTGGCAATGATATGAAGGGTGACCTGATTGTCACACCACAAAGGAATGGGAARGTGCAGTGGAATTTGCAAATCTTTTAGAATATAAGTTATTCATTGCAATTCACAGACTGTGGAAGCCATGCTGCGGTATTCAGCCTCTGTTGAAGAACGTGACACTGTGGTTTATTTTTTTTGTTTTCCATGAGATAAGAGAGTGACCAAGATAAATACAGAATCCAGTGAGTGAACGATGAGTGTCAATGCAGGAAGCCCAGTCAGCATCACTGAATGCTTGTAACTTGAAAGAATCCTGTATAGAAAAATAAAGCCCCTTACTGAGTGTGCCCTTTAAGTATTTAACAACATGTAGAGCTGCTTACCGGTGGCTTTTGCAGGGTAAATTAATGAATTGACTTAATTGTTGAAATGCATAAGTCAAATCTGGTCGAGTAAGATTCAAATAYAATAATCTTCCCACCAATCTGCGATATTTGTCAGGATCAAGTAAAAGATCTCCTGCTTGAGAAGATAATTTATGGCCTTTAGGTAGAGGACTTGTAGTAGGCTTGGCACCCAATAATCCAACATCTGTAACAATATCTAAGGCATACTTTCTCTAATTAATATAAGTGCTAGTATCACTGCGTGCAATCTCAATTCCCAAGAAGTATCTTGCAAAACCAAGATCTTTGATGGTGAATTCAGTATCCAAAAACTTCTTCACAACTAAGATCTTCTCTTCACAAGTTCCTGTAATTAAAACATCATTCACGTACACAAGTAGAGCTAGAAAATAGGTGAAGATTTCAAAGTAAAAAGGCAATGATCATGCTGTGATTGCAGAAAACCATAAGTTTGCAATTTCTTGCAAAATTCTAAATTCCATTCTCTAGAAGCCTGTTTAAGGCCATAAAGAGATCTCCTTAACTTGCAAATTTCTCATTCTTTAGCCATTTTATACCCTTCTAGAGGCCACATATAAACTTCTTCTGTGAGAAATCCATGCAAGAAAGCGTTATTTATATCCGGCTGGTGAATTGGCCAAGAAAATGCAGTTGCCACAGCTATATAAATTCTGATAGTAACCAACTTGGCTACTGGAGAAAAGCTTTCAAAATAGTCTACCCCAGCATCTTGATTGTACCCTTTGACCACCAATCTTGCCTTGCATCTGTCAACTCTCCCATCTGGTTTCAGTTTCATCTTATAGACCCATTTAGAGCCAATAATAGGGCTGTTCATAAGAATGCCCAACCCGACCAAACCGACCAACCCGGACCGACCCAACCCGAGTTGGCTGGGCTTTCATCCGTACCGGTCGATTTTGGGTTGGGCACATACATAAACCGGAATCTCGGGTCGGTTTCGATTTTCTTGCATGAAAATCGAAACCATCCCGACCCGAACCGAACTAGTATTCTACTAGTTTGGTAGTTCCTACTTCCTAGTTTGAGTAGTTTCCTAATTCCTACTAGTCTTCTACTTTTAGACTTCTACTAGAACTAGAACTCTAGAAGGCTCA
>NW_010729075.1:323521-339639 GCF_000365185.1 Nelumbo nucifera
TCTCGGTAGGGAGCTCGGGCTCTTAGTAGAGCGGTCTGGAGTTCGGGCTCGGTAGTGAGCTTGGACTTCGTTACCTCTGGTGCTCGTTTTGGGCGCTCCGCTGTCCCGAATTGTTTGCTTTTGCCACGTGTCGAGTGATTGCGAGGTCGGGCCAAATTTCCCTTTATCAGAAACCTTGATATGAATTATGAAAAGGGCTTAGTACATTATGAGAAGAAGACCATCATTATAGATCTAGGTGAAATAATAGCGGATATATAGTACTCTTGAATTTTGTTTTAACTTTTAACTCCAAGCCCATGAATTATTCATTTTCTTCCTTCACAATATATATTAATTGTGAAATACCAATGAATCAGTTTTTATGTAAAAATAAAAAAAAAATAATATACATAAAATTCATTTCAGATCTGGAGTCCTAAATGGACAATATATTTCAAAGGGTAAATTACTGAAACCTCCCCCAAAGTTAGGTAATTGCAATCATCTCCCCTAAGCTTTTTGACGCAATTGCAAGTAGACCCCCTCTATTAGAATCCTCTAAGCTTTAACAAGAGGCACGAAATGTCCAAAATACCTATATAATTACTACCGGTGTTGCTTTCTATATAAAAAACAATACAAACTTTATAAACAACAAAAAAAGAGAGAATCTAAAGTTGCAACTTTACCTTTGAGATTTGAGCGATTGATATGAAGAGAAAATTTAAAAAATAAACATTTTGATAAAAAAAAAACTGTGGGTGTTTTAGACATTTCCATGCCTCTTTTCATAGGATTCTAACAAAGGGGGTCAGCTTGCAACTATGTCAAAAAAATTTGGAAAAGTGATTGCAATTAGCACACTTTAGGGGAGACTTCAACAACAACCAAAAACTTCAGGGGTAGAAATTTAACCTACTTCAAATTTAAAACCTTGTATTATGCCACCTCCCAAATAGCAGTCTTATCGAAAGCAAACATGTTGATTGTAAAAGGGCAAAAATAGATCACATACCATGGTTGAACAAAAGAATCCGACTGACTCTTGATTTTTATATAAAACTCCTAAATTTTAAGCCCTAATCTTATATCTTAAATTTCCACTGAGAAATGCATTTGATCGGATACAATTCCTCCGATCAGATAGGAGACAATAATTCTTTGCAAACATGTTGATTGCAAAACGAATATTATAGGAAGACAACCTCCCACAAAACAATAATGAGATTTGACTTTTTTATTTATTTGTAAGAAGTAAAATGATGTTGTACAGGGATATAACTTGGACAGGCTCGGATTGGGCTCGTATCAAAATTTGAGTGGACCTGGCCCTAAAGGCTTAAGTCCAGAACAATGTAAAATGCTAACTAGGGCCAACTCGATTTGCCCCACTAATGTTATCCCCACCTTATATGAAAGAGAAATGTACCTAAGAGAAAGGCTTAATTGTTTGGGAGTGAGGTAAGAAACCAAGATAGTGTGGACCTCACTTTTGTATAAGAAAAAATTGAGATAAGACTGTAGGAGGAAGGTGGTGCAAACTTTGCATCCATTTTTGGAATACAAAATTTGCAAATAGAAAGAAAAAAAATTTGGATGGAATGGCAGTAGTGGCAATTTCAAAGCATTTAATTTAATATATAATTATCACATTGCTGACTGAAGAGAGTCCCTTTTTCTTGATGTTTGCTTCCTTTTTCCGGGTTCGGGGTTGTTCATCAGCTAAAGAATCTGGGTGGAATGGCAGTATTGGCCACAGGAATTCTGGCTCGGAGTCATAGATATATACGAGAGAGCAATTCAATATGATACGTACAGCAGCGTCTTGTTATATAAAATATGGGTAGAACTTAATTTATTTATACTATTAGTACAAGTTGAGTTTATCTTTGGCTTCTGTCTTTAATGGAGAATTCAGATGAAGCTGACACACAAGAATACTGAGTAAGCACTCAGAAAATTTTATGATTCATGTCCCATAAAGTACCCTCAGATTACCCTTGAAATGATTTAAACAAAATTTTAAATATTAATGAGTGCCTATTGAATGTGTTCATAATGACTGGATCCGGTCTCTCTTAATGTTTTGAATTAACGAATACTTAATTTTGAGCGTCAATTAGAGAGAAAAATTCATGCATTTAATATATTGTTGGTTAATTACTGTTCCATAGTATTTTTTTTTATATACTTTTTAAATACAATTTTGTCTTAAATTCCTGATTAGATCCCATATCAACACTATATATATATTTTTTTAATTTTTGAGGGATGCCAAGTGACCATCAAATTAACTTGCACAAATTTTTTTATATAAGTAGATATCATTCATTGGGTTCTGTGAGCTTTGTAGAGATCGCTTATCCTTAGTCTGGACTTTGGAGAAGTGAAGAACAATGTCGATTGTCATGGCATCTCTGAAGGTTATCCTGGGTGCGCCCTTTAATGGTCTCATCCATAAAGACTTCCAACAAGTTGTAGCTAGGATGACTCTCATAGACAAGCTTCTTTTCTTGGTAGCTAGCTAGAAACATCAATTCCTGCATATGCTTTCTTTTATATATTGTCAACAATCAAGAATAACTAGCTAGGGTTTCATCTTCTTGCTTTTTCTGTTTCTTAATTATTTCTCTCTTTATCCATGACTGCAGATAATACATTCCATTGACAAATTGGGCATGTGGCATCAGTTACCAGTGTTCTTGGGTTTGATATATCTTGGAATTCGTCGGCACCTTCACCAACAGTACAACCTCTTCAATGTCGGTGTCACTTCCGTTGGTGTTCGTTTTAACCCTGCTGATTATCCTTACAGAACAGCCGATGGCAGGTACAACGATCCCTTTAATGAAGTTGCAGGCAGTGAGGGCACCTTCTTCGGAAGAAACATTCCCCCTGTCAACCAGAGACTCAAGGTACTGGTACACTTCATTCCTTTTGTATACATGGAAATTTTTTGTGATAATGTGGTTCCGAAAATCAATCAAACATTACATACACAAAAAGATCAGGTTTTTGTTGGCGTTCATAGATTACTCGACTTTTGCAGTCTTTTTCCAGGAAAGCTCTTGACCGCCGGGACAGCTCTAACAAACCGCCGGCAGAGATTCATTTTTGTGTTTATTATATGTTTTTTTTTTTTTATGCCCAGCGGAGCCATCTTATCTGTTATATATAACATATGATTATGACATTTAATTAAGCTAACTATTTTTCTGAAAAGAGATGCTGCCAACAGTTTAACACAACTGCTGCCCTGACCCCTGAATTTTTGTTTGGCCTTTTGTTGCTTTTACCCTCTTTGCTTCCCCTTTTACCTCATTTTTTGAGTAATTTAACACCTTGCTATCTTCCTGAAAAACGTATGTGCTCGGTCTTCTCAATGAGATCTTCACTTGATGACTTGATTTTTTTTTTCTCCTAAAAAGTAAAAAAGAAGAAAGAAATATTACCAATTTGTAGAATTTGACCAAAAAGTAGAAGAGAAATGAATGAGATGAAGCATTTATATATACCAAAGAAATGATTGCAACATTTAACACATTTCTTTTTTAGTCGTGCAACCATGGGCCGGGCTCACTTATTAATTAAGGACTATAGCCTGGGCCCGGCCCGGATCCATGCCCCAAATGCAAGGAAGGGCGGGCCTAAACCAAACCGGTGGTACTAGTTTTTTCAATTTTTTATAAAAAACTGAAAAACTAAAAAATTGAACTGAACTGAGAAAATCAAACCGCAAAATGTGGTTAATCGAATCGATCGGTTTGGGATTTTTGAAAAATCGAAGGACTGGTTCGGTTTTTGGTTAACCTACAAAAAAATCGATGGTTAACTGAACTGACAGGTATATATATTTTTAATATATGTCACATATTTTCTATGTATTATATATTCATTATATATAAATGTATACTTATATTATATTTATAATGATTTATTTATAAATATATTATATACATTATATTTTTCAAATATTTATAATATATTATATATCATTTATTATTTATTATATAATATTATACATATATTTGTACAATATATATTATAAATATAAAAAACCGAAAAACCGAAGAACTAAATCGGTCAAAAACCAAAACCGATGAACTGGTTAACCGGTGGTATCGATTCGATTTCGATTTGGAGAATTGGAAAAACCGATACCATCGGTTCGGTTTACAAAAAAATGCTAACCAAACCATAGACACTCCTAATTACCACTCTCTCTTCGCACTTTTTTTTTTTTTTCTTTTTCCTTTACAAAGGCAATTTTATCCAAAAAGAACATTTTTTTTCCCACTTTCTGACTCTGTTCATAATTAACATGTCTTGTTGTGTGATATGGCATTGTGTTGTCGTAGCTAGAGCAACCGGAGCCGGCGGCGGTGGCCACCAAACTTCTGGCCCGGAGAAATTTCAAAGATACAGGAAAGCAATTGAACATGATCGCTGCATCTTGGATACAGTTCATGATACATGATTGGATCGATCACTTGGAGGATACCAAGCAGGTTAATTTCAAATTAATTAATTAATGCTAGCTCCACCACCAACTAATTAACTTGAGATGATGTATGTCGCTGATGATGATGAATTGAATATATATGTTGTGCGTTTGCACTTTTGCAGATAGAACTGACTGCACCTAGTGAAGTAGCGAGTCAGTGCCCACTCAAATCGTTCAAGTTCTACAAGACCAAGGAGGTCCCGACTGGTTTTTATGAGATAAAGAGTGGGTCTCTGAACACTCGAACACCTTGGTGGTAAGTTTTGCTTTCACGCACGTACGATGACTTAAAACCCTGCTTCTAGCTAGTTGTCTCTTCTTTCTCAAGCTAGCTTAAATAATTAAGCTCATCATGGTTTGTGATCGATACATGGATCATGGATGGAACATCTATCGTCAAGGGATGGGAGTGCTGTATATGGGAGCAATCCCGAGAAGTTGGGAAAAACGAGGACCTTCAAAGATGGGAAGCTCAAGATATCGGATGATGGTCTTCTCCTTCACGATGAAGATGGAATTGCCGTCTCAGGAGATATCAGGAACAGTTGGGCTGGCGTCTCCGCTCTGCAAGCCCTATTCGTCAAGGAACACAATGCCGTCTGTGATGCTCTTATGGTAATATTCAGAACGTACTCACTTGCTTAATTGGTACATACATGGTAGACCGGTAGTGTTATTGTGGTTGTGGATAGGAGATCCAGACTCAGTGTTGTTACGACTGAAACAGTGTTTTAGATAATGCTTTCTTAGTTTCAGATCACGTCTTAAAAATTGAGAAAATGTGGTTTAGAGCAATGCTAAATTCAATATTTTATAAGAAAACAACATGCTACTGTCAATGGTACAATGATGTGACATCATTTTGGAGGTTGGATAATATACATCAGTGTTGAAAACATTATTACCATCACTCGTACCAATTAAAACCAACTCCACATCCCCAGCATCGTTTTTATGAGAAAGTCGTACAATGTTCCCAGCACCGATGCCAAACACTAAACTTACCTGGTGTTTGGAATTATGCCATTTGCTTGAAAAATGGCATCACATCAGCACTCTGTAAAATCTGTGTTTTTTCATACATCTGATGTGTGTGTATTTTTTCTTTTTTTGAAAAACGTTTTTTAAGATCATACCTTGAAAACCTGGAAATGTGTGGTTGGAGAAAATAGCTCTTTTTTGGTGTTTTTTTACTGCTATGCTGATATGGCAACACCTATGTGGCAGCAGTAATAATGGTTCAAAATAGAAAAAAAAAGTTTTCTGAAATAAAGAAAAATAACATGTTAATGCATCATCATTTTCTCAAAAAAAAAAAAACACCTCTCAGGCATTGATTCCTAACATGTCATTAATGAATTATTGCTTTAACTTTTACTGATGAAATGATTAAGTATGTTGTGAACTACTTATTAGCTGCTTGTGCAGGTTGGATTGATTGCTATAACCCAATGCCGGTTGGGACAACAGTAGAAAATAAATAACCCTAATTTAGATGGTGTTTTGTTTTATTGCCATTTATCCGAACAACTGGTGCCAATTCTGTGTTATATAGGCTTTTTTTTTTAATGGAATTTGAAATATTGTTTGATTAAACCGTTTATTAAAAAAATGTTTTTCTCGAATTGTATAAGAGCGAGCCATCTGTTGGAGGGAAATATCTTTTTGATGTTTGCGCAAATGCGAAGGCATTTTTTTGATGTCTAGCTATAAAAAATCTTATAAAATAAAGGCAATGAAACCAAATAGCCCCTTAATTAATCTGATTATGCTTTCTTCTTCATCTTATTTAATTCTAATTTGTATATATTCAATGAGAGAAAGCATTAATTTGTAAAACACGTGATGTTTCAGAAGGAATATCCAGAGTTAGATGACGAGGATCTGTATCGCCATGCAAGGCTAGTTACTTCAGCCGTGATTGCCAAGGTCCACACCATTGATTGGACAGTTGAGCTCCTGAAAACTGATACATTGTTGGCAAAAATGCGTGCCAATTGGTGAGAAAAAAAAAACAACAATTAGCATTGCAAAGCTTCCCATTTTCCACTATGAATAACTGGTAAAATTAAAGTCTAATTCACATCATGAGCACCCGGTGCAACTGACAACAGCAAAAGACGCTACTCTTTCCATTCAAATTATAATTATATATGTAAACATATTTAATTAATTACAATGGTTTTTCACTTTTTCTTAGGTATGGGTTGCTAGGAAAGAAATTCAAGGATACATTTGGGCATGTAGGAGGAGACATCTTGGGAGGTCTGGTGGGTATGAAGAAGCCGGAGAATCATGGTGTCCCTTATTGTTTGACTGAGGAGTTCACTAGTGTTTGCAGGATGCATGCGCTTCTACCTGATGACCTTCACCTTAGGGATATCTCTGTTGCTCCGGGACCCAACAAGGCGCCTCCAGTGCTTTTAAGGTCTCTCTCTCTCTCTCTCTGATTATGAATGATCACCGCTTTGGCTTTGAGTTAATATTAAATGATCGATGGGACACCAAACAGGATACCTATGACCAATCTGATAGGCCACAAGGGAGAAGAAGCATTATCCCGGATTGGATTCATAAGACAAATGGTTTCAATGGGACACCAGGCATGTGGTGCCCTTGAGCTCTGGAACTACCCTCTGTGGTTGAGGGATCTAATTCCACAGGACAAGGATGGGAAAGAAAGGCCGGATCATGTTGACATGCCTGCACTTGAAGGTAAACCACAAGCTGATCTCAACCGTTCATTGCCCTATATAATGCTGAAATTAATATTGATTAATCCCACAGTTTACAGGGATAGGGAGAGGAAAGTTGCCAGATACAACGAATTCCGTCGGAGCTTGCTATTGATACCCATCTCCAAATGGGAGGATCTGACGGACGATATGGAAGCAATTCAAACACTGCGACAAGTGTATGGAGATGACGTTGAGGAGCTTGATCTCATTGTGGGTCTCATGGCTGAAAAGAAGATTAAGGGATTTGCCATTAGTGAGACAGCCTTCACCATATTCTTTATGATGGCATCCAGGTAATTAAACTCTCCTCCAATAATCAACTTGTTTAAAGACAACGTACGGCCCATCCTTTGAATTAAATGGGTTGGATTAACCCAACTGGGTCTGAATGCAATCCAATGTACCACTGGATACTCTACTACGTGAGGTCTCAAGTCTCAAATCTCAATCCAGGATGACGGTGACTTTTTGGAAGGATGGCCTGATGCTGATGGCCCAGTCGTGTTAACCGGGGTAGGTTTGCCCAGTACTCATACGTGGTACTTAGACCTTGATCCAAATGCCACGCCCACGCAAACCCATATTTAAATGGGTTGGATCAGATAAGTCCGAGTGGGGCTTTGTGTTAGTTTATACGTTTACCCAAAAAAAATGTTTGACCTAATGCATATCTGATTATCTACAGACTGCTACCCAACAATCTAGCCCAGCCCATTTCCATCCGTCATTAATTGGCTTTTTTTTTTAGAAAAAAAAAAAAAAAGCCATTGGCTGATTCAACCCATTTCCAACCAACCAGTTACATGAAATGGATCAGGTAGAAATGCCACCCCTAGGTCAAAAAGACTGTTGTGAGATCCGAGTTAAATGGGGCATGTTGTTGTAAATTAAAATGGGCTGCCTGCCTAATATCAGGATTATGAATTGAACTAAGGTTCTATTCAAAACATTTGGGGCTTATCAATTCAATTGCTTGAGAAAGTGTTTGGTAGCCTAAAAAATGTATGCATTGAATTGGTATGGGCATTTATGCTAGATACAATTGTCACTTCATGGTCGTACCTATATTTAATACTAAAACAATGGCCTATTTTATCAAATATTTGTATGGGTAAACCCCAGAAAACATCAATTAATGCAACCTCAACTTGTCAAATAATCTTGGCATTTTCTATTGTTTGATTTTCTTGATAATTCATTTGAGAGTTCATTAATCCCTAAAAAGAAGTTAATGCATGATGCATGTATAGAAAGTAATTAATTAATGAAGAATTTGGTTGTATGTGAATGGAGTGTAGGAGGTTGGAAGCGGATCGGTTCTTCACAAGCAATTATAATGAGGAGACGTACACAAGGAAGGGGCTGGAATGGGTAAACAAAACTGAAAGCTTGAGAGATGTTATCAACCGCCATTACCCAGAGATGACAAAGAAGTGGATGAACTCCGCCAGTGCCTTCTCCGTCTGGGACTCACCTCCCCAACCTCACAATGTCATCCCCCTCTATCTTCGTGTTCCCCATTAGTGAACCAGCTTTATTTAATTTAATTTATTGCACTCTTATACCATCCGATCGTGGAGTCTATCCATGCATCCATGAAAACAAGAGGAATGCTGCTAGCATTATGATAATAGTTAGTACTTACTAGCTACTTAGTAGGGTAATAAATAAACTAAGCGTCTTTTGTTTGTGACCCACCTGTGTCTGTGTCTGTGTCTGTGTCTGTGTGTTATTCACTTATTTGTGAAGGTGAAAGAAGGGGCACTTTATACGTATACGAGTTTCGATCTTTTGAATTTATTAAGAAAACTCCATTGATTTGCTTTGATTTATGGTCAGCCTCCTTCACTATTAAGCTGCTAAGAGGTGGTGGTGGTGGTTGTTCATAAATTGAATGTGACAAGGCCAACCGACGCACTCGGTAGGCCCACCTGAAGCTGAAGATAGTAATACTGTAATAACATAGCAGTGAAATTCAGATACTCGATCGATCAGATACCCACTTGTATGTGACAAGGCCCACCGACAACCGAGCATCGATGACAAATCTCAGCTACTAGTTCATTAAAGATAGAGAAGATTAATCTGACCAATATATATATATATATATATATATATATAATATATATGATATCTACTAATAATCTTCCACGTACGTACGGTAACCAATAAGCTAGCTACCACCTAATCGGAATTAATCCAACAGTGATGTGCTGTGGGGCTCCTAATTAAATCCTAATCCACAGCATCTCATACTTGTTATTGCAATAATCTAGCTCCCCTAGCTACAACAGCGAACATATATAGGGATCTCTAGGCATTATTGACAAGGTAGTCGTCCAATGCCTTCAAAGTCTTGGTTGCAAAGTCTTGAACGAGGTGGGGATCAGGCACCTCGTCGCTAGCCTTGTCAAATTCGCACGACCATTTCACCACCTTCTTCTTATCATCACCACCCGCTGTAGTGACATGTACCCTCGCCCTGAAATGCTTGTAGAATTTTAATATGTCTCCTTCAATGGCGCTGTAAGCTTCCACCTTGTTTGCTTCATCCACCAGGTCGATTCTCTCCTTGGACATCGTTATCACAGGAATTCCTACACGGTATATATATCTCAAATTAATTAAAACTTCTCCTTAATGCAATATTCACTATCCATCATATCTAATGGTGCCTTCACGAAAAGTAATTTTAAATGTTAATTAAGGTGGGGTGGGTGGGTGTGCGTTTTGATAATTTGATTTGAATTATATTACCTCCAGTACTAGTGTATTTGACCAGCCTGACGGAGCCCTCGCTCTTTCCATCACCCTCAACAACTTCAATTCTCTCGTAGTAATCAGATAAGACCTTGGGGAAGAGGGTGGTGGAGCTTCTGATGCTTTCCCAGAACTTATCGGTGGGAGACTTGATCTCCATTTCTACTTCCAGCTTACCTGGAGATGCCATGCCTAACGAGACCGACAAACAATATTGCAAAGCTAGCTAGCGATGGGGAGGACAAGAAAAATATGAGAGCCAATGATGGAATCAAACCAACATAGCAAGCCTATATATAATTGGGGGTGAGAGCATTATTGATATGGTTGGAGCTGATCAGGTGAGGCACCTAATTGCTTCAATTGCATATTTTATTGGTTAAGAAGTAAGCCCACTGTGGTAGATTCAGACTTCAAAGTAGTTTTTATCATGGTTTTTAAAACCAACCCGGTGACCGAACTGTTCAGGGGTCCGGTTACCGGGTTGAACGGTCCAACCGTTCGAACTGAACGTTCAGCTTATTCTAACAAAAAATTAAAAAATAAAAAAAATGGTCAAAACCGTTCGAACGGTTAAGCAGTTTGTTGAACAAAATCAACGGTTCTGGGGAAAAATCTGGTTTTTGCGTTAAACGGAACTGGTCACTTGACGGGTTCCCGGTTTGTCCGTCCGATTTGATCCGGTTTTGAAAACCATGGTTTTTATGTATGATTTTCTTGGCTTCTTCAAAACAAAAACAAAACCGTAAGGCTTAGTTTGGAACTTGGAAGGAGTACAAATATGTCAATACATACAAAATACAAGGTTTTGTACTCTACATATTTATATTTGTATTCCTCCAAGCTGAGCCTAATTAAATGTTTGGCATCGATGATGCATATATAGTACCATTTTGTATATCTGTGGGTTGGAAGCACTGTTTTCTAAAGCAATGGTGTCTCTTTTTGTTTGGAAACATTACTGTTATGTAAGACGTTTTCTGGGATAACAACAACTTCTTTTTGGCACCAGTGCTCCATATTTATTTTCAACACTGGTACCATTTATAGTAATTCTACGTCACTACTACATCATATCCTCGTTGACAGCAATGAGCTCCAAATTGAAAAAATATTAAATTCTACATTTAATCAAATCACATCTTCTCGATTTCCAACATTACATTAATATAACACTAATATGTTACCATTTTCTAGAGCAACGTCATCCGTGCAAAACACCGCCTTAATAGCCCTAATGCTTGTGGTTGACGGTATCACACAGGTCGCTTGGGCCATGAAATTAAAGTCATTGCTTCTATTTTACTGCACGGATGATTTCAGAAACAAATTAATGGTGGGAGATGAGGGCGGTACATATGATGGTCCACTTAATTCAAAGGTGCCACTGTTGCGTGGGTGGTATTTAGAGTAAGTAGGTCACCTCCTGATTACAACTGGATGGTTGAGAACTTGAGATTATTATTATTGCCCTGGCCCGCTCAATAAGATATTTCAGGGAGAGGGAGAACGGAGCTTCCAAAGAAAATCACCCCTCCTTAAATAATGGACCACTGCACTTCTTTTTATTATAATTTACAATACACAAGTGGCAAGAGTATCAAGGACTTACAGTAAAATCCATTGCAATGATTTTAAAACCGGACCGGATAGAGAACCATTTTAAAACTGGTTTTTGAGTTAAATGGTTTGACCATTTGAACCAAATAAATAATTCATTCTAATAAAAAACTAAAAAACAAAGAATACTACAAAATCATTGTCTAAGTCAACAGTTTAACTGCTTGAATCAGTCAATTAACAGTTTTTCGTCAAAAAGTACTTTTGAGGTAAAACAGAACCGATCAAATGATCAATTCCTGATTTTGTGGTCCGACAATCTGGTCCGACCGGTTTTAAAAACACTGATCCATTGGCTGAATGGATTCAAATTGGAAGGGGTAGATGATGTTTTTATTATTGTGTCCAAATTATTGGGTGGGTCGCCCGCCGAATAAAGTCGGTAAGTTCTTAATGGGCTTGCTTATCCAAATCCAGCGTATGTAAATGTGACATGTTCGCCAATTTCGGTGTGCGTCTTGTGTAAATCTGTGATGTGCAATTAAATAATTAATTTTCGGGCCCTACTCGGACCAAACGCCACCTACCAAACCACTGAAACCAGACGTCTCCGTCTCCGACCGCCAAGGCCAAACCACTGAAACCAAATGCCAAACCTGTTTGGAGGGCCACTGTAACCAGCTACGAGCCACCATCAGGCGCCACCATCGATCCGACGCTTAGGGCTGGTTCTGGTCTATGTAACTCTGTAAGTTAACAACTATACTCTGGTCTCTGTTAAGATAAACGGATCAAATTCGGATAATCTTTTCTATCATGACTTAACAACATATATGGTATTAAATATAATGGAATAGCAAAACAAGATTCACATTGACAACCCATATATTTGGGATAAGGCTTGAATGATGATGAATTTTTGCCACTTTTAATAAATATAAGATGCTACTTTCTTAGTGAACCGTTGAAGGAGGATGTCTTGCCGTTCACAATAATAATTGATTATTTAGGAGCTGTACCTAAATGGGTAGAAACAAGATGCATAAGGATGGGATAAGGCTTAGTTGGGTTAATTTAATTCCCACCTCTTGTACTACAGTGGTTTAAAACTCAAGGCATTCAAATAACCCAAAGGGGTTATCATGTTATTCCTACTTCAATTATATTATTAATCCTACCTAGATCTCTTCATAGTCGGGTTCGGGTTTGGTTTTTGTCAAAATTTGAATGGGATTCGGCCTGAAGCTTGAATTCAGTATAGTTTTTCTTTTTTTTTTTATTGGTTTTTTCCTCTTTTTTCTTTTCTTTAGTGGAGTGGTGGAATTATAGAAACTCTACTCTAAGGGGCTGTTTGGCAAGTCTTTCTAGGTAGATCTTTCAACAGCCTAATAAATATGACCAACACTATTTAATTCACGTCATGGTCTACCAAGCTGTTAAAAACAGTTGGGAAGACTATTTTATTGTAGAAAGACCAAAAGTTTCACTAGAAGCTTCCTTTTCTTTTTTTTTTTTTTGCTTCATCACTAGAAGCTTTCTGATTTTCGGATTTTTTAGTCTTTCCATACATTCATCTTTGGGTCTGGCCTACAAGATACCAAATGAAAAACAACCATTTTTTTTATCTTTTGAGTTTTTTATTTCAACCCAAAAGATGCACCAAAAAGACGTCCCAAAACACCACCTAAGAGAAGGATTACTTAATACCTCCCTATACTCCTACCCATCAAGGAGTGTATAGATGAACTGCCCAGAACGTGCCCAGCCCAGAACTGTCTCAACAGCCTATGTTGTTGGGCCCCAACAGCCAAAGTTAACCCCTCACCTTGCATTCTCCTTGACTCTCTCTCTCTCTTTTCTCCTTCCCACCACTCCCATTAAGCCATGTCACCATTCCTAACCCAATTACCTAAAAATATTACTAAAATCTCTCTCCTAAGGTATTTCCTCTAAGCCATTAGGAACTTATCATGTTACTCCGCTCCCCATTCAATTCCTAAAATCCTCCCCCCCCCCAATCTATATCAACTCTCTCTCTCTCTCTCTCTCTCTCTCTCTCTCTCTCTCTCTCTTTCATTTAAAATATCCATATTAATTAATGAAAAGTTAAATACGGTTAATATTTTATTCAACCTATATTTAATGAGTATTAAACTGTGTTATTACCAAAAGTTAATAAATACGGTTAGTAAATTACAAAAAATTAATAAATATTGTAATTAACTAACTCATCATGAATTTTTAAAGTATTTTGAGTAAATATTGTTATATTCATGTTAATTAACAACCTTTAACAGAAATTGAAAACTCTTTAACTAATTTCTATAAAAGTGAGAATTATATTTAACAATTATCTAAAAGTACAAAATTTTAGTTATTGCTATTATTTATACTTAATAATCGATTGCAAACGGGGGAATAGAATATTATAACATTGAAAAATAAAATTATTAATTAATTTATATTGGAAAATAAAAGATAAATTAGTGTATTTTTTTTATTAAACTATCTAATAAAAATAGATATTTAATAATAATTTAAAATAGTATACAATAAATCTCCATAATTACACAAATTTAATAAAATTTTCAAATATTTTCATAAAATAACATTTTGGAAATTAAAAGATATAAAATTTTTGAAACTTTATTTAAAATGTATTAAATAATTATTAAAAAAATATTGGAATGTTTTCAAAATTTTAGGAAAATTTATTACATTTGATAGATTTTGGAAACTATTGAAAAATTATGTAATTTTTATTGTAAATTATTGAAAATTATTAAAGATAAATGAATATGGGAAAGGGAAAACAATAATTTGAACCAATAATTACACAAATTATTAAGATAAATTAGTATAGTATTGGAAAAAGGAAATTATTGATTAGTTTATATTAGAAAATATAAGATAAATTAGTGTAATTCTGTAAGTAAAGCATTTAAAAAGAAAATAATTTGTTTAATAACAATTTAAAAATAAATTTTCAAGATTTTCATAAAATTATATTTTTGAAAATTAAAGACAATTTAGTGTACTTTTAGAAATTTACCATGTGACTGATACTCAGTATATCCTTTTGATCATTTTTGTTATCAAATTGAATATTGGGTTGACGGGGAGTGGGTGCCTTGCTCTGAACCCGTCCAACACTAGGGATGGGGTGGGGAAAAGTTGAGGATTCCCCATCCTTGATGAGGAGTGGGTACCTTGCCCTGAACTTGCCCAACACTAAGGACGAGGCGGGGAAATTCAAGGATTCCCCCCTTTGTAAAGGAATAACGGGGAGTGGGTGCCTTGCCCTGAATCTGCTTACCATTGGGGATGGGGTGGGGATGGGGTAAAGTGTCTTGGTGGGTATAGGGATGGGGTGCCCCACCCCGAACCCATCCCGTTACCATTCCTATATAATTGTTAATTATTAGTGAAATTAATAAAAAAAGTACCTTTCGTAATTATTTTTATCTATTTAAAGTCAATCAAAATTATATTTAAAAATATTAAAAATAATAACAATTATTAAAATTTCTATAAATAATTAATAAAATTAATTTTATTAAAAAACATTTGTTCATATTAAATTAACAATAATTATTTTCTATAAATCAACATTAAATGAAAAATATAATTATTAAAATGTTAAATATTAACAATAACTTTGAATACTTTTAGTTAATTAAAAGAAAATTTTGATTATTAACTTATCAATAAATTAATAGTAAATAAAATTATTCAATCTTTCAGATTGTCCGATGCTTCGCACGGGTCCCTGCTAGTATATATTAAAACAAAGGAGTCTAAAATTTTTCTCATTTTTTCAATTTTTTTTATTCTCTTTTTTCATTTTTTTATTTTTTTCATTCCACCTAATTTTCTTCAATCTAATCACAATTTGAAAATACTGAGGAAACTATCCAAAAATATAAATGAATAATAATCTTATCATAAATCACGATTTCGAATCATGATATACGAGGAAATTCTCCTATTTACTTGCTTTCTTCCCAAACCTCTCTCTCTCTCTCTCCTAAAATCCTCACTAAAGAAAGGCTTCATTGATAACAGAGGCACAGTGATCTTAAATCTCCTTATAGAAGGCTTCATTCATCTGCAAAAGCAATGACAAAGAGCTTCATTGATCTGCAAAATCAAGAGTGGAGAACAGATGTTTTCTCAATGTCTACAACCGGAGGTCCAGAACACTGTTTGTACTGTCCTTCCACTCTGCCAAGTATGTCGTCCAACCCTTCCTATAATCATTTTTTAGATGACTTAGGTACCTAACTTTTTTTGAGTCCATCAGGGGATTTTTATTAAAACAACCATTTGGAATGAAACTAACGAGGGCGGATTTGGCCCTCCAATGGCATTGTAACACATGGCACCTCGGAACAAGTAAGTGACAAACGGGACCACTTAGGCAACAACTTGCCTTAGCCAAGTTGATGGTGTTCCACCTGGCGGCCTGGCACAAGCACCGACCTGGTGGCCTATCCTAGGCGCAACTTGGCGGCCTGGCACGAGCGCTGACCTGGCGACCTGGCCTGGGCGTCGACCTGGTGGCCTGGCCCAGG
>NW_010729075.1:339901-369264 GCF_000365185.1 Nelumbo nucifera
TGCATATCCTAACACTCCCACGATCCTTGGAAGTTGGCCCACGTGCCGAACGATCCGGAGGGTGGACAACGTGCATGGCGGTTGTTTCAGGGAATCTCATACCACTTAGATGACTTCTCGAAAATCTCAGATGTGGTGCGTGAAGCCCACGCCAAACAATGCCTATATAAAGGCACCAACCCCGATGACATGAGGGGGGCAAGTAAGCATATTCTAGCTCTCATACTTTGTGACTTTTAGCTTGTAGTCTACCATGAGAGTACTGACTTAAGCATCGGAGCGACCTTGTCGGGTTAGCCACCCCGGGTCCTTTGACATTGGTTCCTCGCAGGTCTCTAAAGAACTACGAGGTTCAACAATCAATCCAGCTCGCCACCAATCAGCTCAGCACCTAATAGGCAGCTCGGCACTCTGGTCAGCTTAGCACCTAATAGGCAGCTCGACACTCTGGTCAGCTCGGCACATAATAGGCAGTTCGGAACTCTAGTCCGCTCGGCCCTCTGGACAGCTCATCACCTAATATGCAGCTCGGCCCAATTAGTTCAGCACCTAACCTGCCCAGCTCGGACCAGTTCGGCACTTAACCTACCCAGCTCGACACTCAATCTACCCCCAGTTCGGCCTGGTTAGCTCGGCATCCAGGTCCTCATCCAGCAAAAGTTCTCCACTTCGGCCTCTGAGTCATCAACCACTTGGAAGCAGACCAAATGACGAGGTACTTAGCACAAAAAAGTTGATACATTACCAAAAATTGATCCATCAATTGGCACCGTCTGTGGAAATGGTACAAAAAGCTAAGTTCTCTTCCTCTGAAAAGCTAAGTCCTCTTCTTCCAGAAAGCTAAGTTCTCACCTTTTAGAAACTAAAGCTCTCACTTTCTAGTTTCCATTTTTTATGAACTCAAAGACTATGCAGGAAGTTGATGGCCAACAGACTAAGCAGCTCTACTAACTTTATTTCAACTCGGATAAAGCCTTATCAGTTCTCTTCGCGAGGTACCCTCTACAAAGATGAGCTCTTCGTGGCTTCCGCGTGAGTAGGCGGCCAATAGACTGCATGGACACCCCTGCCGGTCGAGCCTTCCAAGGCTCCCGTGCGAGCTGGTGACCTAAAGTCAGTAGTGATGCCCCTGTAGGTCAAGCTCCCAGTAGCTTTTTGTTGGAGTGGGTGACCGACGTCACTAACGAGGCTGATGCAGCGCAACCGTAGCTCTAAGGTGCCGATCTGATAAAAGACCTTGGCACCACATAAGACCTAGTCGCCTCTTTGGCATGGGCAAAATCAAGGACAGTGGACTACGAGTCGCTCACAAAGCCTAAGGGCTAAAGTGTCGAACTAGCAAAGACCTCGGCACCACATAAGACCCAGGTGCCTCTTCGGCATGGGCAAAATCAAAGGTAATGAGAATGGACTACGAGTCGCTCCCGGAGCCTAAAGAATTGAACCGATGCTTACGAGCTCATCGAATTATTCATTCCAGGCCAAAAGGAGCAATCTACTCCCTTCGTTGAGTTACTTTTAGCTCGGAAGTGGGGGGAAAATGATAAGGGCGGATTTGGCCCTCCAATGACATTGTAACACATGGCACCTCGGAACAACTAGGTGACACCCGGGACCACTTAGGCAACAACTTGCCTTAGCCAAGTTGATGGTGTCCCACCTGGCGGCCTGGAACGGGCGCCGACCTGGCGACCTGGCGGCCTGACACGGGCGCCAACCTGGCGGCCTGGCTCAGGTGCGAACTAGCAACTTGGCCCAAGCGCAAACTGGCGGCCTAGCACAGGCACCGACCTAGCGGCCTGGCCCAGTCACGAACTGGCGGCTTGCGAGACGTGCTCGCCGACAAATTCGACATGCATATCCTAACACTCCCACGATCCTTGGAAGTTGGCCCATGTGCCGAACAATCTGGAGGGTGGTCAACGTGCATGGCGGTTGTCTTAGGGAATCTCGGACCACTTAAATGACTTCTCGAAAATCTTGGATGTGGTGCGTGAAGCCCACGTCAAACAATGCTTATATAAAGGCACCAACCCCAATGACATGAGGGGGGCAAGTAAGCATATTCTAGCTCTCATACTTTGTGATTTTTAGCTCGCAGTCTACTATATGAGAGTACTGACTTAAGCATCGGAGCGACCTCGCCGGGTTAGTTACCCCGGGTCCTCTGACATTGGTTCCTCGCAGGTCTCTAAAGAACTACGAGGTTCAACAATCAATCCAGCTCGCCACCAGCCAGCTCGCCACTCTGGTCAGCTCGGCACCTAATAGGCAGCTCGACACTCTGGTCAGCTCAGCACCTAATAGGCAGCTCGGCACTCTGGTCAGCTCGGCACCTAATAGGCAGCTCGACCCTCTGGACAGCTCGTCACCTAATATGCAGCTCGACCCAGTCAATTTGACACCTAACCTGCCCAACTCGGACCAGTTCGGCACCTAACCTACCCAACTCGGCTCAGCCAGCTCGACACCTAATCTACCCCCAGTTCGGCCTTGTCAGCTTGGCATCCAGGTCCTCATCTAGCAAAAGTTTTCCACTTCGGCCTCTAAGTCATCGGCCACTTAAAAGCAGACCAAATGAAGAGGTACTTAGCACGAAAAATTGATACATTACCAAAAATTAATCCATCAGAAACAAAGAAAATTATTGGCTGAACTAGCTTTTGTTGGCCAGTTTTGATGCAAAGACTAACCGACAGTCTCTTGTTCTTTTTTAACTTCAATGAAAAATTGATTCGGGTCAAGAAAACCAATGTCTTGTTGGCCAGCTCGACCACTGTAGCTCGATTCGGGTCAAAAAGAAAGTTTGAACACTTGTTAAAAAGATTCTAAGGCTCAATCTGGAAGGAGTAATACAATGCAAATACATATAAAATAAAACAAAATACAAAGTTTTGCACTCTCAATACTTGTATTTATACTCCTTCCGAACTGAGCCTAGGATGAAAATTGCATAGATTATTTCTAAGATTGTATATGTAATGTACGTTTCGTTATTTCTTATTCTTTTTTAACTTCATTTTAGGCTTTTTAGCCATTAATTTAATAAACCAAGTTCCATTATCGATCGGTTGTTGTTGACATAAACTTCATTGGGTCTTACTAGCCCAAATCTGCAGCTTTGTTGATTTAGATCAATGTTCATATTGACTGAATGGAGTTTTGGACCTGAGTTGGGATCTTTTAGATGCCAAATGTTAGGTTCTTAACTTCGTGTTGCCCAAAACCACTGTTGTGTTTGATATATCGAGCAAACACTGTAGCAGCTAGGCGGGTTAGGAAGAAACTTTCAATGGGTCGGATTATGCGTGCATATGGTCCAAATTTGACCCCTATCCATTAATTAACAATGGATTGATTCGGCCGACTTTGCCCAGATCCATCAAGGTCAATCCAGTAATTTCAAAATAACCGGTCTGTCCTTTAAAATTTTAAATACGTCAACCGGTTGGTCTTCATGAACTTAAGCATTAACATTAAATAAAAGTAAACTATAAATAGTAATTTTGCTAAATATTAATGATAATTTCTATTAATTAATTAAAGTAATTATATATTTTGATAATTTTAACTAACAATCGTTTTGTTAATTTGGTAACAACTAAGGGGGTATTCTTTTTTGGGATTTTGAAAGGGGGAAAAGTTGAATGGGATTTTAGTTCCCACTGACGAAGAATCCCATATTCTTTTTCCAAATTTATGTGAGAACTAATGAAAGTTTATTTTTTTGAGTACAAGTGATACCCATCTCCTAGGTGGGTAAATAACTTTTCCACGTAGGGGAAAGTTGCCAACCCTTGAATGGAACAAAAATACCCTTTTTAATTATGGATTTTTATGGCTAGAATGGTCATTGCCTTATTTACATGAAATAAAAGAACATGGGGTAAGTAACTTAATGAAAAGTGAACGGGGTCTAAACATTACTAATAATTTATATTCATAACTAATTGAAAATATATTAATTAATAGTAATTTTGTTAAATATAAAGTTATAAACAATAATTAACAGCAATTTCTGTTAATTAATTCAAAAAACTATCTATTTTAATAATTTTAACTAACAATAATTTTGTTATTATTTAATAAATTAACAAAATTGTACTTTAACAATTTAAAATCATTTAAATTCCATTTAAGAAAACAAATAATAATAAAAATTTATATCAATAAACATTACTAATAAGTTGGAGAAAATGCAAAAAAAATGCAGAAATTTCCAAGAAAAAGGAGCATTTTGATAGAAAATATAGGGAAATTCAAAGAATTGCAAAAAGCTGCAACAACTTGCATAAAAAATGCTGAAATTTGCAATAACATTCAAGTTACTTAATTAATTTTAATCCTTTAAATACATTACTTAAACCTCCCCCTTATTTTAATCATCTGAAAATGCAGAATTGAAAATCAGGTTCCTGTGAATTCGTTAATAGTAAATTATATAAGAAATTAGTTAGATTTCATTTAATTAGCAGTAAGTTAGTTAATTTTGTTAATAATAACAATTAATAGTGAATACTTAAATTTTTAATTCCGTTAACAATAAAGAATAACAACAATAAAATAAAAACTAATAATAAGTTGAATTAATAAAATACTTTAAATTAACATAAATTAAAAATTAATACAAATTTATCTAACAATACATAACTCAAAAATAATGTTTGGATTGAAATTGGTTTAGCTCAGCCCAACTAAAAATGTTACAAAGCTTCATCTCAATTTTTTTCAACAAAAGCTGTGCATGACAGAGGCCCCACTAATAAAATACTAGTGAGAGGATAACGCTCCTCTACAAACCGCAAAACTCTGACAAGGTAGCCTATATCTTTGTAGGAAAGAATGACCAATCAGCCTAGATCAGAATTTTATAGCCCCAAAGTAGAGGGGAATGCATCCTGACCGTGAATTGATGTCAAATTCACGGGCAGGATGTGGTTTATAGGGGGGAGAGGGTAATCCCCATAATACCTTATAACTACTATTTGGATGAAAAAAATACTGTTTATTTTCCCTACCTCACGATACACATGCAGCAGCGACAAACCCCATATCGGAATGGTCGTATGCTTATTGTTAAGCCCTTTATCGGCGTCATCGGTGAAAAGGTCGGAGAAAGAAGTCATGAATTGGTTAGAGAATGAGAAGGGTGTTGGATGAGAATTCTCAGATGTCTCTAAGCTCCCAGATGAAGAAGCCATGAAAGAGAGGATGAAATGTGAGATGGGCGGTGAAACACCCTGTTGAAAGGAGAGTAAAAGGAAGTGCAAAATAGTCACGTCCCCAAGGTCCGAAGCATTTTCTGAGAAGCTAAGAGGAGCTCCTGTTCACGAAGGAATTTGAGGTAGGTTGGGAAGATCAACCGTGTTTTTCTTCCAATTGTATGAATAGTCATTATAAGGGTAGTATGGGCATTAAAAAAATATTATAACGGTGGATTTCAACAGAAAACTAACGGAATGGAGTCTTTGTCTCAAAGTCATAGTACAAGGGGGGTCTTTGTCACAGACCCCATAGTAAGGGGGGTCTTTATAATTTACCCAAAGAAAAGTGAGACTCATTTGAGTATTGCGCTAGTGGTCCAATTTGGTCCATATAGCCATGTTGATGCTTCCATGGATAAATGTAGGCTCCATTTGATTGGACTTCAAATAAAGGAAAAAAATTGCTTTGCTTAAACTAGGGGTGCAATTTGGGCGGGTCCATCTCATCCCAAACCGGTTAAGTCCAAAATCTTACATGCACTGGGCTTGGATTTCAGTCCTCGGGCTGGGTTCAGGCCTAAGAAGTCAAACTTTTTTATTTTTTGGGCTAGGCCCGGGTCTAGCCCTTAAGTAGCTTGAACCCGGCCCAACTATACACATTTATACATACATATGTCTATATGTAAATTTTGCACACACACACACACACACATATATATATATATGCATAATTTTAGAGTGGGTTCATTGGTCAACCCAAGCCCAGACTGGGCCCGAACCCAACCTAAGTGCATAATATTACTCTATGGGCTAGGCTCGAGTTGAAAAAATCAGGCTTGATCTCAGGTCCGATTCGGGCTTGGGCCTTAAGCCCAAATTTAGGGTTGAGCCCGGATTGACCATAAACCTGCCATGCTCGCCTGACTTGCACCCCTACCTTAAACTACTATTGTATGGTGTTTGGTTTCACATACTTTATGAATTATGAAGGCTTAACACATTTATGAGAAGACTACCATTGTAGATATTGTTGAGATAATAGTAGATAACTTAGTTTTTGCAAAATGTTGAAGCAGTAACAATACGTTTAAGCTTTTTCTGCATTAGTAAGTGTGCACATGCTTTGTGTGTGGCAATTCTAGGAGATTGATAATGATAGTAATAATGTATCTAAAAATTTCTATAAATATACATTTTTTATTTTTTGTTTTTTATTATTAATTGACTGTATATTGCAATATCCAAATCTAATTATATAAACATCTTATCCAAATATGTGATAATTGGATTTAGTTGTGAAGTTTCAAATATCATTGTCAAGACTACTTGCTTGGCTAAATTCTTCTTTTTGTAATGTTTTGTTTTTTTGTGTATTTATTTTTGTTTATTTATTAAAGAAATATAAGATTTAAATAGAGGGAATTGAATGAGGTAAAAAGTAGTAGTTCAATTTACAATTTAAACCTTACAATTGAATATGGACTAAATTCAAAAATGAGTATTTTAGTCGAAATAAAGTTCCACAATCTCATTTATATTTTTAATTGTAGTGTAAATATAGAATAATAGATGTGTTCAATTTTTTTATATTTTTTGTATTTTTGTGTGTAAAAATAATCCTGATATGTCACACTTACTTTTTCTTTAATATGATAATTATACACTATTATACATGTGTTTGAATGTTTTTTTTTTGCAAAATTCATGTATTTTTTTATTTTTGTATTTTTATTATTTATTTATGGCATTAAATGTTTATATTTTTTACCCAAAAGTTGAACTATTGATCTTAGCTAAATAGTAAAATAATTTCATTTATGGTTAATTCTAAATTATGTATTTCATTTTCATTAACAATAAAAATAATTGTTGTTTATTACAATTATTTTTTTAATTTGGTTAATAAAATATCATAAATGTGTTTAATTTTTTCTATATTTTTTTGTAATTTTTATATTTATTTATATTTTAAAAAAATTATTACCTAACTATGACTTCATAGGTTGACCAATTTGATTCGGATGGTTGAATTGCTTAGCCACCACTTGGATAAAGAATAGTTCTGCTTTTGAGTCAGTTTTAAAATATATAGATTTATATTGTTAAAAATATTGACATGGATATAATTAGTAGCATATATTAGTAAAAAATAACTTAAACATAAGATTTAATAAGAGAAAATGAGAGTTAATAATAAGAGAAAAATATTGGCATGAAAAGTAATAATTGGAATTACATTTTCAACCCTTACAATTAGAGATGGACTAAATAGTTAGATATGAACATTTTAGTAGCCATTAGAGTTGGCATTGAAGTTGTAATAAAATTACTGTTATACCATTTCTCAAACAAAGAAATTTGATATTAATATATATTTTTATTTTTGTTTTTTGTTTTTAATTTTTATTATTAATAGGATGTTGATTGCAAAATCCAAATCTGATTACATAAAAACCTCATCCAAATATCAGCGAATCGAGTTTGCGAAGCTTCAAGTATCATTGATAGGCCTACCTACTTGGCTAGATTCTTCTTTTTGCAATGTTATATTTTGGTGTATTTTTTTGTTCGTTTATCAAAGAAATGTAAGATTTAAATAGAGATAATTGAATCAAATGGATGATGTTGTTCGATCTGAGGTGTGTCAAGTCGAACACGCAGCAAATGGTCCTACCAATTGGATGAGGTCAAGGTGGAAGGACGAGACCATGCACCGTAGTCTACAAGCATTGAGAGAATTAGAGGCCTGAGGAATTTATCCCTAGGTAGGCACTTCGACGCTCAAGTCAGTAATGAAGAGAGAGAGATTGGTTGGGTTAAACAGGTAGATAGCTGGTCCAAGCCAATGAGAGTAATGTGTACTAGATCCTAGAGAATTTACCTTTGAGGGGGAGATGTCTTTATATACATCGAATATCCGTGTCGTATTCGGATGAGGTTCGTAGGGTTGTCAGGATGGGGTCGCTCACCAAGGTTCTCGGGAGGTCTTCTTCACGATGAAGATGGAATTGTTGTCTCAAGAGTAGGAGACATCAAGAATAGTTGGGTTGGCGTCTCGACTTTGCACCTATTCATCAAGGAATACAATGTCGTCTGTGATGCTCTTATGGTAATATTCAGAACGTACTCACTTAATTAGTGCATGCATGGTAGACTGGTAGTGTTGTTGTGCTTGTGGGTAGGAGATCCGAAGTCAGTGTTGTCACGACTGAAAGTAGCCTATAGGCGGTGCTTCAAACAACGCCTTCTTGTTTGGTATTGTTTTTCTATAAAAAACGTTGCTTCAAACCACGACTTAGAAATCAGGAAAGTGTGGGATGGAGAAACACCAAATTCAATGTTTTATGAGAAAACGACATGTTGCTGCCAGCGATGCAATGATGTGGCATCATCTTGGACGTTGGATAATATATATCAATGTTGAAAACATTGCTACCAACACTAATACCAAATAAAACCAATGTTGTTTTCTCAGAAAACGCTTATGTGGCAGCACCGATTCGAAACAAAAAATAAGCACATTTTCCCAGAAAATTGTGCTTACAACTCCACATGCCCAACACCGTTTTTATGAGAAAATGGTGTGATGTTCCCAACACCGATGCCAAACACCTACTAAACTTTCCAGTGTTTGGAGCCATGTCATTTTCTTGAAAAATGGCATCACATCAGCTCTCTGTAAAATCTATGTTTTTTCATACATCTAATGTGTGTTTTTTTTAAATGTTTTTTAATATCATACCATGGAAACCTGGAAATGTGTGGTTGGAGAAAATGACTTTTTTGGTGTTTTTTTTACTTCAATGCTAATATGGCATTGAAAAACACCTATGTGATAGCGGTAGTAATGGTACAAAATAGAAAAAAAAAAACATTTTCTAAAAAAAGAAAAATAACATGTTAATGCATCACCATTTTCTCAAAAAAACCTCTCAGACATTGATTCCAAACATGTCATTAACGAATTATTGCTTTAGCCTTTACCAATGAAATGATTAAATATGTTGTGAACTACTTAATAGCTGTTGAAGTGCAGGTTGGGTTGATCGCTATACCTAAGGATTAAAGTATCAGTATCGAGTATTGTATCAGACAACTTGGATAAGGATATGGATACAGATACACTTTGAAAACGCATAGAGAATGATGAAAGATATGAAAATACATAGATACATTAGAAAAATACATACAAATTTCATAAATACATCAGCTACACTAACTTTAAGGTCAAAATAACCACAAATAAGGTATAAATACATAAGAAATGTATATTTTAATGGCATAACCCATTCCGGTTCCAATTCCAGTGAACCAAATGGGGCCTAAGTATTTTGAACAAAACTGAAATAGACTTACGGGTTCTATTATGACATCAAAATGATATGATATCTAAAAAGCATTTGACCAATTAATTGGATACCGTGTCTTTCCGGCACCATAAATTCTCCCTGGACCTTATGTTTCTCAAAGAAGAGAGATGATAAATAGAACAAAGAAGAACATAAGCGCCCCTCATTGCTTTCCGATTCCATTTTCTATCAAACACGAACAGAAATAAAAACTTTGTATGTGTTTGACATCGACGTTGTATATACAACATCGGTTTCTCAGAAAATGGTGTTGTATATGTGTGAGTTGGAAGTACCGTTTTTTGAGAAAACGATGTCTATTTTTTTGTATGAAAATGTTGCTACTAAGAAAGACATTTCCTAGGGCAACAACAACACCTTCTGTTTGATACCGATGTTCCATATCCATTTTCAACACTGGTACCTATTATCCAGTGCTTCTAGTTTGTATATATTATCTTACATCCAATGGTAAAAAAAGCACCAATTTCATCCTACGATCCCAATTGTTGAATAGACTATAAAAATGCAAAACCCAAACGACAGGGCAGAGCATAAACCAACAATGGACATAGACAAGGAGTTTGAGGAGGAGAAATATGAGCATGAACAAAAGTTATACCTCCAGTTAACGAAAAAAGAAGACACAATGGTGTCTGAATAGAAGGTAGACCTCAAGTGACTGGGAAAGGAAGACACACCATTCAACCTCCAATAGCTAAAAACGCAGAAGAAGAAAATGTTAGGGTTCGTTAAAAGAAGAGAAGCATTTTACGATGGACATAGACAAGGAGTTTGAGGAGGAGAAATATGAGCATGAACAAAAGTTATACCTCTAGTTAATGAAAAAAGAAGACATAATGGTGTCTGAATAGAAGGTAGACCTCAAGTGACTAGGAAAGGAAGACACACCATTCAACCTCCAATAGCTAAAAACGCAGAAGAAGAAAATGTTAGGATTCGTTAAAAGAAGAGAAGCATTTTACGATATGCACCATATCAATTCAAATATAATACACGTTGGATGCCATGTCATTGCCACATCATGTTATCGTTGGCAGCAATGAGCTCCAAAATGAGAAAACATGGAATTCGACATTTCCCCATATCACACCCTGATTCTCATACATGTTTTGGGGCAACGTTTTTTTTTTTTTTTTTCTGGAAAAATGGCTTCAAACGTGAGACCATTTTCTGGAGCATCAGTTTTTCCAACATGATGCTGATGTGTTGCTGTTTTCTGGAACAACGGCATCGATACCAAACATCACCTTTATAACCAATGATCAATGAAATTACTTAAACATAGTGAGAAGATAAGAAACCCCATTTCCCTAAAGCGTCTCTCAAGATTGCTAATACAGTTGATGATGACGTTAGGTGTAGTTTCATAGCTCAAGTGTCAATTATGTGAAAGATTTAGTATTCTTGAAATGATTTTGTTTCTCAAAATAATTCTCAAATTCTTGAAGTTGTAATTGATGCTAGTTTGAAGTTTTCTTCTAAATGGCTGAGTTTTGGGCGATTAACCATTTGGATCCTCAAATGTGGTAGAGTACTGTTAATAGGGATTTTCGGTTGACACTGACATTCGCGCGCATAAATTTGATGGCTTGCTCATTCAAGCATGAGAGTGGTACAGCGACTATGGTGGTTATGGGGTATGATGAAAATCTACGGGCAAGCGTTTCATGTCATCTTATTTGCAGGTACTGAATCTTTTGAAGCTCTTGCTCTGCTTTAAGCTTTTGGCGATCAGGGTGGTGCTTGGAATTGCTTAAATTTTGGTTCCGTCCATGGGATTTGGTTTCGTTCGGTTTTATCCATGGACCGTTGGATTGTCCACGGTCAATCCAATATAACGTGGACAGGCTCTGTTTACATCTCAATTTTTTATCCATGGTAAAATCTCGTGGTTGGGGACCGTCATATTTGATTTTTGATCCCCTACTTCATATTTTCCCTGAAAAGCTACCCTATTGTTGGTTTTATATTTTAATATTTTTATCAATAAAATATTAATTATTTTATTTAATTTTAATGTTTTATCAATAAAATTGTATTTAAAATATTTAAAATATAGTTGTTAAATTGTTAATTATTTTACTATTGTTTTTATAAAAAAAAATTAATATTTATTGGTTAATATTAATTCATTGATGCATTTTTCAATATATTTATCATATAAAATACAAAAATTAGATATTTATGATTAACTATGTAGATCAAGGTTTTCGAACCGCTGTTGACCCAGACGGTCATACTGTTCAGCCTGGGAACCATCCAGGCAAGTGGTTCCATTTTACCCCAAACCCGGTTTTTGGCTAAAAACTATTGAAAAAAGCAACCCGTTAACCCGGGCGGCCAAACCATCAACCCGTTCAATGGTTTTTTACCATTTTTTAATTTTTATTTATTTTAATTTTTTAAATTTGTTTGTCATAATGGGTCGTCCTTTCGAATTGGATGATCGAACCGTCGACCCGGAAATTGGTGGCCAAAACGGTTCCGTTTCCGGGTCGTTTTTTAAAATGTTGGTGTAGATCATTCATAAAATGTACATAAGATACATAGAATCAAAACCAGTTCACACAATTTGTCCACAGTTCAGAACAACTGTGGACTGTGGTGTGGTGTGAATTGCTCTCTACCACAGGGTGTGGTGTGGACCAGTCCACACCCACCAATTTTTCATCCACACTACAGAACACCAATGTGCTTCGAGTTTCTATGGGGTGGTAGAAGGATTATTATTATGGATGGTTATCTTTCAATCATCAATCTTTTAAAGAATAGAAATTTGGTGGCTCTTTAAGAGTCTAGTGCCTTCTTTAAAGGTACTTGAGTATAGGGACCAGAGGCATGTTTTCGTTCAAGATAAAAGAGAAAATGGCATATTTTGAAAATTTAATTAATAGTTAAGGACAATTTGGTCCTTTTAAATTTTATTGGTTGGAGTTAATGTTTGAAAGGTCAATAAGGTATGTATAAGTTATTGTTGAAAGTGTAGGGTATATAGAAGTAGTTTCTCAAATGTTTAAGTAATTAACCCTAATAATAAAAATAGGGTAAAACACAAATATTCTAATACTATAATAAAAAATACAGATAATCTAAAAAGCTTGTGTTCTAATAATTCATCTGAAATGGATTTGAATTTCATTTTAACCCTAAGTCCATAAATTATACATTTTCTTTGTGAGACTGGCTTCGGTCATTGCAAGTCCATGCTCACACCATTCAAACAACCTCTTGCAACCTTGGATTGGAAATATCTTTCCATGAAATAAATCATATAAGTATGGAGATATTCTCAATGCAATGCTGTAAAGGCCATTCAAACGGTCATTGCACTGACTAAAGCCAAATTCTTTCTTTCTTCACTATATAAATAATATATTGTGAAATTCCAATGAATCTATTTTTATTGTTAGGTAAAATATAGAAACCTCCCCTATAGTTTTGAAAAAAAAAGAAAAGCATACAGTTACCTCACGTTATTGTCCCAGTAATAGAGACTTGGAAGTTACAAAATTGCCCTTAGGACATCTTTCGACATAATTCAAAATTTTAGATTTACCCTTCAAAACTTAACTTGATCTAACAAGTTTACAAAATAGACTTACTTTACCCTTTTCAATCTTATTTGGGGAATTCTGTTTTAGTTAAAAGTTAAGAGAGTTCTTTTTAAGGGTATTTTACTAAACCTTCATCTTAATTGATAGATATAAAGGCAAAATGAATATTTTGAAAAACTAATGCATTAGGCCAATATTTTTCATCTGAGGCAAACAGGCAATACTTCGCAGATTTTTCAAAACTATAGAGAAGGTTTTTGTTAAGATGAAATAGTAGAGGTTTTTATATTTTACCCATTTATATAAAAATTATTAAAAATAATATACATAAATTTCATTTCAGATCTGGAGTCCTAAATGGACAATATATTTGAAATCTCGCCACCACCCAAACTAAGGCCCCGTTTGGTTCGTGATCTTAAGTCTTATTGACTTTCATCCCGAGCATTATTGTAAATCTGCAAGTAAGATGGGTCCTAGTTTCATTGTGAGAAATGTTGTGTCAGATCATGTTGGAACGTGTTTTTTTGGCAGGAAATTCCAACTCGAAAGTAGAGGTCAGCCTTCTATAGATCAATTATGAGATTTAGCACGTGCTTAAAAGAGTTCAATTTATATCTTTATATTAACCCCAAGACACCCCCTTCTTAATTCCTTCCCATGTCTCCCGTAGGGAGTGCAACTTAGGTCGAGCATTTATTAAATTTTTTACAGCCCGAACCCGTTTCAATTCGGGCAACTCAACTTGCAATTTTTTTTCTTTTGAAAATATAGTTGCATCCCTAATTTCTTCTCCCCTCCCCCCACCTCTCACACAATTCTGAATAAGCCACGTAAACCATGACCTCAAACATGGGCCACAACCGGAAAGATGTAGGATTGGTCCAAGACAAGAACTGGAAAGCGATCAAAAGCAAAAGGGGGCCCATGTTTTTTCTGAGAGAAATATTAACCAGACGTCCTGGGTCAAACCGTAAACAATGGTCTCCACATGGTGTTCCAGATGGTCCAGATCCATCGTGTTAGCCAGAACCCATACTGTTTTATCCAACCTATATAACATGATTAAAATTTCTATTTTTGCACTTAAAAGGCCTATTCAGGCTGCTCCTAATCATTCCAGGCCCATTCCAGCTGAATTTGGTGTTTAAGGTAGGCCCCTTAAATCAACTTTCCCATGAAGGGTGCAAAAGACGGTAAGATCATCCTAAGTTCCTAACCCATGTGATTGAGGTTTGGCCCCCGCAAAAGAAACTCTATGGTCCAGAATATGGAGTTGCTATTTAAGATCAAGGTTCAAGGCCCATCGAGGACACTGTGGCCCATCGAGCACTTGAACCTGTAACTGTGAGCAGATATCATGTGTGTGGGCCTCTGGGGCAAGGGAACCATTAAATTCCAGTGAGCCCACATGTTCTAAAGGTAACATCGACTTTGAAGCTATAGATAGGGTTCATTTTCCAATCACCATACACCATACATAGCATCTAAGCTTTCCCTCTTCAGCCTCGTATTCCATCTTTCTCGGTATTAGAACATTTCTCTTTTATTTTTCTTTTGTGTTTTTTTTTATTTTAATTTCAGTTGATACGGATTTTTCTTTTTTGGTATTTTGGTGGTACGCCGGATTCTTCCATAGGGGGGGCGTTTGAGTAGAGCAGCACCACACTTATAACCCCTCCTTCCCCAAAAATTTTGAGATAAAGGGATTTGAATCCCCTCTCTAACTACAACGAACCAGTTAATATAACAACTGAACCACCCTTCAATGGAGCAAAATCATTGTATCTATTTATCTATCTATTCTATATATTAATGAGTGTATAGAAAAAGTCATGATACCTAAAAAAACTGATACCCATCAACTGATATCATAGAAGGAGTTTGGATTTCCAAGGGTGCGCACTCCCAATCAAATTGGGACACGTTAGAATTTGGATAGCACTTCAACTCAAATATGCGAGTCATTTAAACGGTCTGTTTGCCTCTATTAGTTTTTTTAATAATACTTAAAAAATAAAAGAAAGGGTGAAAATTTTCCGCAACCGCAAGACTATTTCATGACAAACTTTAATATTGTTTGTAAAACCCTAATCCCTTTTTCTTCGTTTAGCAGAGAATGAAGGAAAAATCAGAACTCCAAATAGAGAGATATACACTCTACATGTCTCATGAAACATGGGATGAAGAAAATAGAAAAAGTTTATTGTCAATGGGCACAAATCTATCACTCCATGAATGCCGATCTTCCACAGATGAAGACATTGCTATAGAAAACTATCAAGGGATTAGTGAAGCATATGAAATCTTGACTGATGAGTATTGAAAAACGAAAACAAATAAAACTGTTGCAAACCAAACCAGCTCTAACCTAGTGCCGATGCATTAATAAACGATTGCAGACCAAATAAGGGTGGAAGTCGTTTGCAAGAAATTGTTTCAGGTGCCCATTGTTTCTTATTCACTTGAGTACTCTGCCTTTTTCAAAACACTTGCAACCCATTATGAACTAGATTGGGTAATGACTCCCTTTTTAAGTCAAATTTATAAAATGCCAACTTTATTTTCTAATGATGGTATTGAGAAAAAAATCATGAACAGAAAGACAATGGAGACTTCACAAATTAGGAAGCATGTTACAGAGTAATTAACGTCTACTAATTTTGCTTTCTAACTTATCTCAACTTGAAGATTTCTGAGTCTTTACCTTAATCAATTGGTTAGAGTATAGACTATAAAGTCATCAAAACAACAAGATTTGCCGGTTTGTTGCTTCAGTTCTCATTTGCAGAATAAGAAACACTGAACATTGACTTAGATAAAGCAAGTTTACCATGGAGAAGGTATGCTAGCACTTGGGTATAAACGATTCAACACCAGAATTTTTTCCCCTGCAATCGTTCGTTAATGGCATCTGCTCTGCTCCATGGAAGGGCTAGGTCTGAACAGTTTTCTCTATATTTTTTACCGTCTGTCGAGCTGGGCGGTCAAAGTATCTATTTTTATTCTTTCTTTTAAATTTTTAGTTTGAAAAAATTGAGATATTAAAAAAATGCAAATGATCCCGTTAAATGGCTCGCACATATGACTTGCGAGACGTGTTTCAATTTAATTCGGAGTGCATCATAGAAGTGCTAATCATCAAAATTCACCCTAGGCGTTCTGATTGGTCTAAGTTCTTCCGGCATCATCAAAATTCTCACAGACCAGAAGGATCTGGATTCAACCCAGAAGGCTGGCCAGAAGTGTAGGATTATAACAAGAAGACATGGAAGCAAGGGAGTGATGGGAGAAGTGTACGGAACGATATAACTGATCACCAAATGACTAAAAGCTTCCTCTCAACGGCTATCTTTCTCTCTCTTCACAAAAGAAAAGAAAAGAAAAGAAAAGAAAAGAAAAGAAAAGAAAAGAGAAGAGAAGAGAAGAAACGAAATGGAGGGAAAGGTTGCATCTTCTCTTTCCCTATCAAACGCACCCCTCCCCACCATTTGTCTTTCCCAGGTAACCAACTAACCAAACATTACCCCTTTTTTATTCATTTTCTTTCATGTTTTCCTTGTGTTTCCTTGGTCTTCAAGCACCGCCTTTTGATTTCCTATCTCATTCCAAAATTATTTATTTGTTTATTTCTTCTCCTTGGAAGGTTCCGGTGGTTGTGAGATGTGGTTGTTGAGTATTCTTCAAATCTAACTTCACTTACTTTGTACGTACCTTGGTAGGATTCCTACACTGCCTATTTTCTTTCTTTTTTCTGCAATATATTTTATAACATTCTCCATTTTTTGGTTTGATAGAGAATTGCTTTTTAGTTAAACTGGTTAAAATGAAGTGTTTTTTTTCCCCTCTCGTTGGGCATTACGTCAGATAGGTTCTTGTCAAGTGTGTAGCGAAACTAGGGAGCTTGGTTGATCTTTCTCATCAAATTGTCAGTTTAAAATGAAGAACAGTCATTTTAATTCTCAAGCAAAAGGATTTTGATCAGTTTTTCCAACAGATTGGCTTCTTTAGTGAGTCATTATGCCTTTCGGATTAGTCGCAGCGTGGAACAAGAGGCGGAGAAGCAAGTCACTTGATCAAATTGACCCATGTGATCTATCTATCTATCTTCTTCTTCTTCTTCTGTTGTTGTTGTTGCTGCTGCTGCTTATTGTCTTTGTTACCCATATTCAGAAAAAATGATTTCTGCCCTTGGCAAATTCAAATTCTCAAGTTGAATGAATTGCACCTTTCTACAGGGATATATAAATCTGTTGAACGCTGGCAACTTGATCAGAATTCATCCACAAAAAGGCGTCATGGGTCATCAGTATTCACACTCAAGGAAATGGAGGAAGCGACCCGTTCGTTCAGCGATGAGAATCTGCACGGGAAAGGAGGATTTGGTCGGGTTTACAGAGGAATTCTAAGGTCAGGAGAGGTACGCGCAGGAGTTATCATGAAAATCATCACAAACCTAATCTTGTGTCTTTATCTATATATCAAAAGTACTTTTCATAATATCATTCGTCTTGCAACAAATTTCAAAATTAAATCAAGTGCAGTCTTTACTATGGGAAAATGGAAATGCCTATTCTGATAATATCATTTTGTTTTCCATTAATTAATCCTACTTTCTGAAGGTTGTAGCTATCAAGAAAATGGAGCTTCCACCATCAAAAGAGGCCGAAGGTGAACGAGAGTTCCGAGTGGAAGTTGATATCTTGAGCAGATTGGACCACCCAAATCTGGTTGCCCTGACTGGTTATTGTGCTGATGGGAAACATCGGTTTCTAGTATATGAATTTATGCACAAAGGAAATCTACAAGATCATTTAAATGGTGGGTTCTGTCATAAAAATCCATAATTAATTCATGATCCCTAGTCCCTACCTACTGACTGATGCCCATTCATGTGTTCATTTACTTCTGCAAATCTTAGAATTCTCTCTCTCTCTCTCTCTCTCTCTCTCTCTCTCTTGGTAGAGAAACTTCACTTGACTTAATTGTATTCTAGGACTCAGCGAGGAGAAGATGGACTGGCCTTTAAGGCTGAAAGTAGCACTAGGAGCAGCAAGGGGCCTTGCTTATCTCCATTCTGGCTCTGCAGTTGGGATTCCTATTGTGCATAGAGATTTGAAATCAACCAACATACTTTTAAGTGCAGATTTTGAGGCAAAGGTAATTAACTTACAAGGCATTTGTGCATATATATAAATTATGCATTGTAGCTCTAACACCAGCTTTTCCTGCTTCCCAGATCTCTGATTTTGGCCTTGCCAAACTGATGCCTGAGGGCCAGGAAATGTATACAACCACAAGAGTACTTGGTACTTTCGGCTATTTTGATCCTGAATATACATCGGTAAGCACATTCATGGGATTACTTCTCACTCTGTGTTGAATTGGATTAATTGCATCATATCTGGTCTAATCATCTATTCACCTATATTCTGTTCGTGTATGCTGGATTGGGTTTTCCTCATTGAAGCTCTGCCCCCCGATAAGTTCTATAATAGTGCTCTAAAACCTAGTTGCAGTCTCACCACTTAATCCGTTGTTTAGATTTTACAACTCTGGCATCAGAGTATCTGATCGGACAATTTTCCAGAGACATTGCTTGTTACACTGCCTTGATAAGTGAGGAAAACTTGGTTCTACAATCTCTTATCTTGTCCAAAATTTCAAATTTGTCAATGCCTCAAACTCATCAATTTACATTTACTCCATATATATGAATATCTAAGATGTTATTTCAGCAATAAATTTGGGGTTAAAGCATTTTGGGTCTGCTTTTTCAGTTTTTGTATCCTCCTTTCTTTCTTTTTCTGTTTATCCAAGTCCATCAATGTCTTGTCCCTTTTGTGATTAAGGTCTCCATGGCAGTCACTCCCGTGGTGCAAGCAAACAGCCTTTGCACTATCGTGTATAGGTTCCCCACCTTTCCCTCCCCTTTCCTTCAAACCAAACACTGAGCATTGGATGCTTATCTTTTCATCACAGACGGGGAAGCTCACTTTACAGAGTGATGTTTATGCATTTGGAGTGGTTCTTCTTGAGCTTTTGACCGGGCGCAGAGCACTAGACTTGAACCAAGGGCCCACTGACCAGAACCTTGTAGTGCAGGTATGAATGGGAGTTTTTTCCTTTTCTTTTTACAGATTTTCTGTTCAGCTGGTTCTTCAAGGTTGACAGGTTTCAGTAACAGTTAGAAATTAATGGACCAGACTCTTGACTGGCTGATTCTGAACAACAACTCAGGTCAGGCATATATTGAACGATCGGAAGAAGTTGCGCAAAGTCATAGACCCAGAGATGGGTCGGAGTTCATATACCATGGAATCAATCGCCATGTTTGCCAACCTTGCGTCTCGCTGTGTTCGCACTGAGAGTAGCGAGAGACCCTCGATGGCAGAATGTGTGAAGGAACTCCAACTAATTCTCTATGCAAATGCGAAAAGTTTGGTTTCAGCGATGCGTACATTCAGAATGATCTGAAAACTTGAAACATGTTGATAGCTAGACAGTGTAATTTACTTGCGTTCATCTATGGAAAAAGGGAAACAAAGAGTAGTCGATGAGACAGGTGCATGCGCACAGGAGAAACTTCCAGATACAAATTTTGCACCGTGTTGAGTTTTGCGTCTGTTTATTTGTAATTATGATTTGCATTTCTAACAGTGACAAAATTTGCACCACCCTCCTTCTATCTTTTATTGCACATTGATACATTTACAAACTGACACCCTACCAACAACATCTAACACCGCACAATCATTCTCTTTTAGATGATGATTGTTGACATACTACATTCCATGATAATGTTTGACATTACAATAATCCAGCATACTCAACCCATACAAATGGAAGAGGATAGGAATCATACACAAGAATTGTCTTCCGCTAATCCCTCCTTCACGAAGCATTTCAGGGAATTAAAGGGTAAGGACAGAGTAGAATGCATGTGAGGTCCTTAGAAAAAGAAGTTATAAACGTCATTCATTCAGCTGGGTATCCTATACTTTGGGCCTCAACTAGCAGTCCTTTCCATTCCATCAATTTTTTAGAGCACATATATATAATATTCAATTTATGTTTTTTAATTTTTTATTTGTAAAAAATTAAAATTTTCAATTTGAGGTCAAAAAAGGGGTTTTGGAAAAAAAAATAATGAGGCATCTATTTAGGACGCATAGTCAACATTATTTTACCTTATTGGGTTTTACTCAAATCAGACTCATGATCTTGATGGGGTGATGGTTCAAGTGGTTCAACTGGCCGGGTCAACGATGAATTGAAAACACTGCTTAAAATATTAGTTCTTAACCCTTTCCTTGCCATTTGTACATTAACCATGTTCGTTTCTGTATTTTGATTTTTGCCATTTTATTCTCTCAACAGCTCAAACTAAGAATGAGCATTTTGGTAAATTTACCTTCTTGTAATTTTCCCCTATTCTCTAGATCAGAACTTGGGACTTACCTTGTAGGGGTTAGTTCCAAGTTTCTAAAAGTAAAACCTACTTTGTCGGTTCTAGCTTGTGCTTCTAGAATTGGTTCTAGGGTTTACCTATGTAACATTATAACCTGTTCTTTTAGAATTGTGATTCAAAACAATATTACCCTTTATTGATTAAATTAAGTAATTTTGATAATACCAATATGCAGATCAAAGCTTGTCATTTTATACACATTTAAATCACTTAACTAATTAAATGGTAATACAAAGTTACTTAAGTCATCAACTTGAGTGATCAAATCACTGAGACTGTGTTTGGTTGCAATGCAATTTTGTTTGCACTAGTATAAATGCATAGGAGTGCAAATGAAAAGAATGCAAATTCTTGTTTAATTTTGTTTTGGGTTTTACTTTATTCTGCTTCAGGTCTTAATTTACTTGTTTTGTACTACAATCAAATAAAATAAGCTAAACTTTAAAATAAAAATAGATCATAGTTTACACTCAAATCAGCACTATTATGGTTTTGCATCAATGCAAATAAAAATTTACATTGCAACCAAACACAACCTAAGTGACATTAATGATTAAGTGAGACCATAGTCTTTGTAACCATGAGTGTTTGGGTTCAAATATTTACATCTTCATTTTTTTAATTTATTTTAAGACAAGCTTGATTGCAAGGCCAGTTCCATTGAGTCCAACCAAGGTTTGTCCTTTAGGTTAATTCGAGTAGGAAAACCCCTAAACCCTAGAACCAACCAGGGTGGTGTAATCCTACCCAATGATCATAGTATCAGTATTGGGTATCATATTGAATAATTTGGATATGGACACACATGGATACACACGAAAAATATAGAAACGCTTGGATATGGTAGAAAAATGTACACAAATTCCATAATAATATTACTAACAATAAGTTTAATGTCAAAATAACTATAAAAAATGTATAAATACATAGGAATTGTATATTTTAATGGTATACATGAAAAAATATATTATGATTAATATAGTGTGATACATAACTATTATGCAATTTTATTGATAATGCATCAATCAAGAGTCCAAGACACAAATTATACGGAGTTTTACAAATTAATACATGTAGAAAGCCATTATTACTTTATTTTCTATTAAAGTCCAAGGCACAAAACATATGCAACTATTACATTTGAATTATTATATCATTTTTTATTTACTATTTTTAATTTTTAACATAAAAAACAACTAAAAGTTAATTCTCAAATGTTTGGTAAACAATATTTTCATTTTTGTAAACAAAAAATATGTTATTATAAAAATGTAAATTAAAATATCAATTACTAATTTATAAAAACAAATAATCTTAACTTAAAATATATCAAACCTATTAAAATTTTTTAGATGCATATCATATAAGAATTAATAAAAATTAATTACTAAAATAATTATTCCATTATTAATGTTTTTATTTTTATAGATTTTATGAAATAAAAAATTGTTTTTCAATATAAATGTAGATGAGTGGGTTTGATAGATTCAATTTATATTATATTCTCAAATATTTTGAAAATAATATTTTTATTTTTTAAATAATAAATACAATGTTATTTAATGCAATTTAAAATATTAGTTAATAATTTATAAAAATTTTAAGATACATATCATGTGCAAATTTATAAATTTTAAGTATTAAAGTAATTATTTTATTATTAATATTTTTACTTGCATAAATATTTTAAATTAAAAATCATTTTTTGATATATATATATATATATATATATGGATTTGATAAATTATTTATTTCATTGAATTATAAAATACTAATTTTAAATATTATTTTTTTAGGGAAAATTCCTAAACAATACCCTAAACTTTAGGGGGTTGTGCCAAGTCAATCCCCAAATTTCAAAATGTGTCTCTACGGTATCCCGAACTTTCAAATTGTGTCTAATAAGTCCCTACCATTAGTTGACTGTTAGTCAACACCATTACGTGACATCAGGTGCGCATTAAATAATTTGAAAATGGAAAAATTATCCTTTATGATATTTTTCTAACCATTTTACCCATTTCATTTAAGTGTTAAAAGAAGGAAAATGGAAGAAGGGTTATGGAACCAAACAAGTGATCCTCTGGTTACAATTGATCGTTGAATGGGGATTTCAACCAATAATTGATCAATGTCCAATTTAATAACCCTTCTTTCCTTTTTTTTTTTTAACACTTAGATAAAACGAGTAAAATAGTCAAAAAAGATAATAAAGGATAATTTTATTATTTTAAAATTATTTAATAAACACCTGATGTCATGTGATACAAACACACGTTTTGAAGTTCACTTGACAAAACCCGTAGTTAAAATTGTTGAATATAAATGTATGTTGCATGTTTAGTCATTTATTGATATAAAGTAAAGGATGGTTAATGATAAAGTTGCATCACCTTTGTTGTCAAAAGTCTAGTTCGCTTTCATATTGGTGCCTATTGAACTGTATCGACTAATATTACACGATACACGGCGATAAAAATCTACCCGTTTTAATGACAAATAATCGAATAGTGGAATTTTTTTTTGTTGCATGTGTGTTTTTGAGCGTCGGTTCTTCTGTCTTTTGCATTGTCTGTTGCTTGTTTATTTGAAACAAACATTTGTTTTGGATGGTGTTGTTTGAAATGAATATAAGAAAAAATTCTCCGGAAAAGTAGGGATAGGTTTAATGTAAAATTCTAATTTTCATTGTACAGCTATAAGCATTTAAAATGGCAACAATCTACATTCTATACAATCTGTAAATTGACATCAATTCCGAGTACTTTTAGCTTATAAATTCTTACCTGAGCTGAACCGTCATTCTCCCAAAAATCTCTGGTTTTTAGGGCACAGGGCTAATGTGGATGTGGACGATTGAACAAGTGATCAATTGAGAGGTGCTGAATGGCTAAAATTTGCCACATAATGCCTGGACGTGGCATAACTATGATTGGTCCTGCTTGGAAGCTTCCTACCTGTGATTTTTTTTTTTTTTTTTTTTAATTTTTTTAGGCCAGCTAACTTTCTCTTTTGTTCTCTTTTACAAACCCCTACTCCAGATCAGAGTCCCTTCCTCCCAGCTCTTCAACTCTAATATCTGAATCGAAAGATACATCTCTGTTCTAGTTTTTCTTTTTTCTTTTTTTTTCCCCTTGATTCCTTTATTTATTCCATCATACTTTTTTATCTCTTCTCGTGTTCTCTCTTCTTGCTTGTGTATTGTTCTGGTTGGAGCTGTCTTGCATTTTTTCTTTTGTAACTCATTCGGGTTCTTCATTGGGAGTTTAATCTATTCTGTCTCTTCCTAACTATAAAGCTGACTGCTTTCTTCCTTAGCGGGAATCCTTTCATTTCTTCATTATTTTCTTCTATTCCTTTTAGGTAGTACCGGATCCTTCCCTGTTTCTTCTTTTTTTGGTTCGTATTTCGTTTTCCTCCTTTTTAGGAATCGAGAATCGTCTCGTTCTTGGTGTGGTAAGAGTTCTCTTGCGCTTATTTATTTATTTTCTAGCCTCTCTCCTCATTTTCTCTTCTATATTGTGTGTGCTTGTTTGGTAAATAACTTGTTATAGCTGTTGTCATTCTTTCTTCTAGACCCGCGATTTTCTGCTTGGGGTTGCAAATTTTCTGAATTCTGACCGAATTCAATGGCTCAAGGCTATGGAGTTGAGCTCTACTTCGATCCTGCATTGGAAAACCAAGTCTTGAAGGCTTGGAACGTCCTTGCTCGTCGCCAGATCAGTACCCAGCTTATTGAGATGGAATCTCGACCGCACATTACTCTCTTCTCTAGCCCCGCCCTCGATCCTCCGAAACTGGAGAACGTCGTAAAGACCTTTGCTTCTAAGCAAGAGCCATTGGCTTTGTCTTTCTCTTCCATTGGAAGCTTCCCCAACGAAGCTAATATTCTCTTCCTTGCTCCAACACCCACTCTTTCACTCCTCCAATTCCACTCACAACTTTGCGATGCATTGAAGAAGGAAGGAGTTGAAATCAGTGAGGATTACAGCCCAGACTCTTGGGTTCCTTACTGCTCTGTTGCACAACAAGTCCCCAAGAATCGGATGGCAGAGGCATTCAGTGTTTTGAGGGACCTGAAGTTACCTGTTACTGGGTACGCTATGGATATTGGATTGGTTGAATTTTCACCGGTTCGTGAGCTCTTCTCGTTTCCCCTTGGGAATGCGGCGGAAGCATGAGGTACAAGGATGGGTTTTCTTTTGTTTTTTTCTTTTTCTTAAATTCATCTCATTGATTCAGATATGAATTTGTTAAATGAAAACTGAAACAAAAGGAAAATCAAGACTGCAAAAAGTCCAGAGTGGCCAACATGACCACAAGGGACACTAGTTTTTTTTATCAGTAGCACAAGGGACATTAGTCATACTACCTTTGCATAAGAGCCCCTCCAATACAAACTAAGAATTCTCTGAAAACATAAAGTGATTTTGAATTTAGCAGAGGCACCAAAGTTAGCAACCACTCCCTTTGAATGTCTTGGACCTCACAGGCAAGGCTCATTTTGTCAGTTGCATCTTACCTCACCTGGCTTAGCTATGTGTTTGATGAACAAACATTGAACTTGGTGTTGAATAGACAACTTATCATATTGTAGATTTTACATATGATGTTTAGAGTTTAAACAGTTTAGCCTATGTAGGACTTGAACATACAAGGTATAATGCTCATGTTAGTAACATAATTCTCTAACCAAGTCCCCTCTGGTCATCAGAAACAGTAGGAAAGAAAACAAGTCCCTTCTGGGTAATTGGTTCTGGAGGTTCAACAAAGAAAGTGAAAGCCTATGGAGATGGGTTGTGCTAGGGTGGGATTCTGGTATTGCCCTATCCCTATTGGGTTGTGCTATTTGGAGTGGCATTCAAAATACCCTTCCTAACTTCTACAAAGGAATCGGTTACAAGGTGAGCAAAGGTAACTTGGTCCCCAAAATAAAGATACAGTGATAGAGGATCTCTATGAGCAGGTGAACGATTAAGTGATATGTCCTACATTTAGAAGGAATTTGAAATTTGAATGATTGGGAAATCAACTTAATGGTTGAGCTGTTAAACCCCATTCGAGGTATAAAACCTGATTCTGAGCGAGAGGATGAAAGAATTTGGTCATGGGAGAGATGAGGCATGTTTTCAGTTTAGTCATCTTCAAGTGATTTCCCTTGGGCTAGAATTTGGTGCTCCCACATACCCTCAGAAATTGCTTTCCTAGTTTGGACTGCATCACTTGAAGATGCTTGACAAAAGACCTGCTGATAAGGAGAAGAATGCCTTGAATATCATTCTCTGTTCTTTATGTAATGAAGTTCCTGAATCATCAAACCATCTTTTTATGCACGACAGTTTCTCACAGCAATTGTGGGCAATGGCTGTTTCTCTTTTTGGGGTACAAACCCGCCTTCCTGGAATGGTGCTTCAGTTACTGCAAGAAGGGTGGCTTAAGGGTTTGAACAGCAGGGTAAATTTTTATGGAATACCTTCCCTGCAGCTATCATCATCATCATCATCATCATCGTCATAATCAGCACCCATGCTTTATTCCAACTATATGGGGTCAGCTAATCCTGTTTCACCTGTCTGTTCTATATAAATCTATATCCACTGTTAAATTTTTAGTGCTTAAATCATTTATTACTACTACCTGTGTCTTTTTTGGTCTACCCCTAGCTCTTCTAGCCCCTTCTACTTGTAACAAATCACTTCTTCTAACTGGAGCTGTTGGTGGTCTTCTATTCACATGACCAAATCATCTTAGTCTACTCTCTCATTTTATCACTTATTGTAACTATTCCTAGGTTTCTGCAGATGGCTTCATTCCTGATCCTATTTTCCCTAGTTTTCCACTCATCCATCTTAGCATTCACATTTCTTCCACACTCATTTTCTGAACATGTTGTTTCTTGACTACCCAACACTCTGTTCCATACTGGCCTTACAACTGTTTTATAGAATTTTCCCTTTAATCTAAGTGGTATTCTCCTATACACAAAAAGTCCAAATCCAAATGACATTGTTCATTGTCTTCTACCTTAAGACTGAACCATAATAACATTAAGCCACAGTTGGATTGACTTGATGAGAGAACAGAGGATGTGAATTGATGAATTTGAACCCATGAACACCAATACGCATACGGTTGGACCCATCAACACTTGACTCACGAACACGTCTTTGTTGAAACGAACCAGAGTAGCCATATCTTTGCATGTTCTGTTTTTGTCAATTTTTACCTTCATAAAGAAATCTATATCTGAGTCTGGTTTAATTACGACAGGTGGCTGCACTCTTTGCATGCAAAAATTCTTTAATACCGTTCCGGGCCTGAACAGTTAAAATTTGCCAAACCCAGAAGCCCATAAAATCGCTACTTGTCTTCATCCTCTTTTCCTGCTCGGTCTCTCTCTCTCAACTCTCAAGAGTCAAGATTATTTATAATTACAAAACTAGTCTCCTTCTCCAATCCTTTTCGTTCCCCACTGAACCTTTGAAACTCTCTCCACCATGAATTTGCTCTCCAGATCCTTCCGTTCGAATTGGACCGTTAGTTTTCTTCTAGTCTCTCCTTGTGCAAGAAATTATCTCTGAGGTAACCAGAAATGTTCTTAGTAATATTAGTCTTTGATACCACGGAAATTGCCTAGTATTTGTAGTGATGGATTTGCCTCCTATCGTTTCACTTCATAAACTGTCTGACATAGAGCATATTTTTCTTCGTCAGTGTTTGAATCTCTTTCCAGAAGCATTTTGCTGTGTATTTATTGATTTCGTATTGAAATTGAGGATTAACCTCTATCCTGATGTTCTTTAACTAACGACCAGCTTCTCAAGGTTAGCTTTACTGTAAAAGATGTTTTTTAGAGTTCTTATAATCCGCTTTTTTTCGTCTCCAGCTCTAGAAGCAGGACCCAATAATTACAACTACAGTGTCACTGAAATGGAGGGGGTGATTAGAGATCCGATATGAACCAGAAGAAAATTAGATGATAGGTGAAGGGCGTTTTTGTCCTTTTATATGATACTTAATGTCCGTTAGCGGTTTTGGACCAACTTGACATTTTTTGAAAGAGTGGGCACTGCAGTGACATGTTTGAAAGTCCGGGTACTAACTTGACACTACCCCCCAAAGTTCAGGGTACTAAAGTGGAATTTTTCCTATTATTAAATTTACATGTCATATACTCTATTTTAGTAATACTTATTTTAAAACCTCTTACTTCTGGGGAATTTGTTCATAAGCTTAATTCTGCATTTAATCCTTCATTAGTTTCATCAATTAAAACAATTTCATCCGCAAACAACATGCACCATGGAACTTCTTCCTAAATATGTTTAGTCAATTCATCTATGATCAATGCAAATAGATAAGGGCTAAGTACTGAACCTTGGTGAAGATCCATTGTAACCTTAAAATCTGAAGTCTCTCCCAGTGGTGTTCTAACGTTGTTGCCCCCTCATACATATCCTTAATTGGGTCTATATACCTATTTTAAACTCCTTTCTTTTCCACCCACCATTATTATCTCTCTATCATATGCCTTTTTTAGATCAATGAACTCTATCATTTGGACGATTTGAAGGAAAGGAACCATGGTATTTTTTATAACAAATACACTAAAATGGAGGAAATGAAGAATAAACTCATAGGAACATTATGTTCTTGGTTAGGTGTATGAAAGAATTTTCAAGTAGTCCAATTAACACTTTTTTGGAAGCTGGTCCTTTCTTTTGGATGATATTTTGTTTCTTTTTGTACAGTCTCTCAATGTACATGGGTTGTTGTTCCTTCTTTTGCTTTCTAATATAAAACAATATTTTACCTTGTTCAAAAAAAAAAAAGAAAGAAAAAAAACAATTCTCTAACCAAGTCAGCTAATAAGCATTAGGATTCCCTTACAATTTATATGCATTTCATGTTTAAATCACTAGTTGCTTCTTGAGCTTTTATCTCCTTGGCGAGTCTTTGATGTACACCTTAATTCTGATTTTGTAAAATTTGGCTCTAAATTTTAGTTATATTCAAAACCCTGGTCTTTCCAGAAAAGTTATCAGATTGCTCAGATCCCTCAATTTTGTCTGCAGTGTAAAGGTGTCCTATACTACCCTCTTTGATTGGCTTTTACTTCTCTGATTTTCTAGGGCATAACCATAGTCAGCCAGAGAGGACAGTTGCAATTTTGAACCCTTTATGCATCACAATGGACATCCATGGTTTTGTCTTCTACTCTATTTGTTTAGAACATAAGTTTAGATAGATCAATGTCCAATGGGGGCATTTGAGGCCAATTATGGCTAAAAAGTCGTTTACAATGACAAGAACCATTTCACCTCTTTTGGACAAAAACATGCCAATAGAGGTCGAAGGCCTTTGTGCTATGCTGTTATAGATTTGTGTAAAGATTGTCATGTAAGGAAAGGGAACGGTTAAAGTAGAGTTCTTTGTCTCTGGGATGTTTGCAACTTAGACCAAAAAGAAAAGAAGAATAAAAGCAATATCTCTATTATTGCAAATGAGCACTTTTTGGGCTGTCGAATGAGAGGAGAAGAAGAAGAAGAAGATATGAGATGGGCGGCAGAAGTGTTCTCAGCTAGCCCTAATCTATTATATATAAGAACATTACATAATGTTACATAAATAGACCAAAATGCCCCTGATTAGTGATGGGACACCTAGTCAAAATAAACACTAAATAAGATTAGGCCCAATAACTAATGACTTAAGACCCAACAAAGATAAACATACAAATTAAGGCAGCCGAACCAACACT
>NW_010729075.1:371264-492259 GCF_000365185.1 Nelumbo nucifera
ATCTATTATATATAAGAACATTACATAATGTTACATAAATAGACCAGAATGCCCCTGATTAGTGATGGGACACCTAGTCAAAATAAACACTAAATAAGATTAGGCCCAATAACTAAGGCCCAATAACTAATGACTTAAGACCCAACAAAGATAAACATACAAATTAAGACAGCCGAACCAACAATCATTATTGCAAGTATAAATGTTTTAAATAAAAAATGTCCAGGGTTTGCTAAGGAGCCAATCGTCTATTTATCCCATCAAGAAAATCATAGGAATGTTCTTGGGTGGGCAGACTTGATGTATTTAAAAGGAGATCATATAGCACTTTCTTTTATTCAGATTTTCTCTTTTTGAAAAGCATTGTCATATAATGTATTTTTTTTTTTTTTTGTATATGCCCCAATGTACAGTTTTTTTATTTAATTTGTAGTTTTAGTATGAAAACAGACATGTGAGAAGAAGAAAAGAGAGAAGAGAGAGATGAGACAGAAGTTTTGGAGAGAATAGAATGAGAATGGCAGCTTCCAACTCATTATTTTATTAGGGTTACTAAACAAGAGATAAAAGGATAAAACTTCCCTCGCACCTAAAAGTAATAATATTACAACACTCCCCCTCAAGTTGGGTCATACATGTCAATCAACCCCCCTCCCCCCATTTTTGCTACGTAACTCATTATGGCACAAGGTATTAACACCCTTAGTAAGTAAATCAGCCAACTGATATTTATAATAAACATAAGGAGTACACAGTTCCCCCTTGTCAATCTTCTCCCTTATAAAATGCTTGTCAACCTCAATATGGTTTGTCCTATCATGCAACACGGGATTTACAGCTATATTAATGGATGCCTTGTTATTACAATAAAAACACGTAGGACCTTCTACACCAAAACCCAATTCTCTTAACAAATTCTTAATCCACAACACTTCAGCCACCCTATGTGCCATGGCACAATACTCGGCTTAGCACTAAATCTGGCCACTACAAACTGTTTTTTGCTTCTCCATGTCACCAAGTTACCTCCAATAAAGGTACAATAACCTGAAGTAGACCTATGGTCATCTGTGGATCCAACCCAGTTGGCATCAGTAAAGACTTGCATTTTCATATGGCCATGTTTAGAGAACAAGGCGGTTTTTCTTAGATGGTTCTTCAACTATTGAAGTACTCTCTCTATAATCAAGATTTGAATCCTTTTTGGAGAGTGCATATGAGATGCTGGCTCAAAACACTTACAACATAGGCAATGTCTAGCATGTCATAGACAAGTACAGTAGTCTTCTAACCAACCTCCGATACTATTCAACATCCGAGAGGGGTTCTCCCTCACTATCTCCAAGTCGACGATTCTTCTCAATGGGTGCGCCAGTTGGTTGGCTCCCATCTTGTTTGAATCATGTAACAGATCTAGGATATACTTCCTTTGGGAAATGAAGATATCCTTAGTGGAGTGGGCAACCTCAATTTCCTAGGAAGTATTGAAGGTGACTTAGATCTTTTACGGTTTTACCACAAATTGAGAGGCAAGAAATTCCTTGAGCTTCACTATCTCCTGCTCTAATTATGACTGTATCACCACTAGACCTGTTCATGAGTCGAGCCGTGTTGGGCTTTGCCTCTTTATAAACAGAAAATCACCAAGCCTGAGCCAGAGACCGGCCTGACCGTTGGGCCTAGATCGTGAGCTCGAGCCTGACCCTATATAAAGCCCGAAGCCCAACTTTGACATGTATTTTATAATATATTAATTATATATTATATATTATATAATATTTTATACATTTAATATATATAATACTTTTCGGCCTGCAAAATAGTTAGGCCTGAATTTGAGTCCAATCCCGAGCCTGCATGCTTAAAATTTTGTCCAAGCCCGACTTAGGACGGGCCGGGCTGGGCCAGCCCATTGGGCTACCCGGCCCATGGACAGGTTTAATTACCACAATCACTGTCTTCCACATGCCATTCATATCAGTCTGAACTCAAAAATTCAGAATACAACAACAATTTGGAAATCAGGGGAGAAAACTCATTGAGTGTTAGTCTATGCAAACTGCCAAAAATTTATTTCTTATTTGATTAATTTTGACCCAGTCTTAGAACATGTCAGCATATTTCTTATTTGAGTGTTAGTCAATGCTTCCAATTATTCTACCATGTTGACTTAAAAATAGCATTCTACCATGTGCTTTACCCTTCTGCATAGGCCTATGAAAGAATGATTTGATTGCCATTCCTTACAAGATCAATGTGTTTCCCTGGGTTACACGCACAGTGGGCTTGAAGTTGGGTCCTAGTTGTTTGCGGTTAGAGATAACTTTAACATTGTTCAGTTCCAGTCTTAATAAAACAATGTAATGAGCTTTATAAGATAGAAGACCCTTGGGTTACATGAAATGTTATTAAAATAGAATCATGTCAGTTGGGAAGACATCCTGTTTTTCTTGATTTTAAAATTTATGCTTTGGGTGAATACCGATTCAATAACGTCTGTGCAATGCACATATGCATGCACTTTTTTCTTGGGGGCGGGGAGTAAACTGCTAGTATGATTCCTCCTAGATTTTTGGAGATGGAATTAATTGTTCACCTTATTCAATGGTTCAATTTCCTTTTCTTTTTCTGAAGTCTTTTTCTGGTACTATGTATGATACTTGTTAGAGTTCAGGTTGTGTTGCACTGTTTAAGTCCCAAGACCTGATAAAGGAGTATAGTTGTACAAGGCTGGAATAAAACTTCTACTAACACTTTTTAACATGAATCCTGAATCTTGAAAGGTTGTTTTAGGTCCATTCTAGATTGTTCCCCAGAAGCCAACACATATAGTTGGGATAAGGCTTTTTGAGTTTTATTATACTCTACCAGATAATGGCTACAGTTTAGGGGCTGACTTTAACCAGTAGATTGACATTTTTGAACACTTGGTTAATATGGATTAGATATTCCCTTCATTCTAAAATGCCATTTTCTAACCTAATTATCTCATTTGAGAAGTTCTTTCTTATAAATTTGATGCCTAAAATTGCAGGCAGAAGATTGAGTCTTGAAAATCAGTATGCCCAAATAATTGCTACAACCAGGAAGAATGGCTTGAAGTGACTCTTGGAGTGGGGAATGATCTTTTTCAACTTTATCTCCCTCAATTGATGAAATTCCGGTGATGGTGAAACAGTTGAGAAAGGATATAGGTAAATGGAGGAAACTAGTAGCTTGGTTATAGAAATTTAATTGATTAGATTCCTTAGTTCTCTTTGGTACATTTAACTACAGATTTTGATGCTAATGTTGTAAGTTATGACTCCATTAATCTTGAACTTAATGTAGAAGAATCTGGAAATTCTAGTGGTAAAGAGAATTTTGGATCAGTATAAAAGCTGGTACAGCTTTGATACAACTAAGAGTATGCTTATCGTCCATTCCATCTCTTTCATGCATTTTTTGTTAAGGGGGGTTTCACAAGCTGCCGTGTCACAAATGTTTTTGACACAAGCTGTGTGAACCTCACGAAACGTGTTTGGGATTTTTGGCCTATTTGGTTTGGAGGTGGTTTTATGCCTGGAGGTGGATTCCAGATAAACAGGTAATGTTTATCCAATCCCGTTTGAAGCGAGTGAGGTGATAACCAACTCTTCTTACGTGGCGTCATGATCTGGGAAATTCAGAGGTGATAACCCGCTAAAGGGGGAGGTCACTCAACACGTCAAGCAGATCGTTAACCAAAGTCGAGTCAGATCAATGGAAGTAGGTTGCCTCTTACGCCGACTTGAGGTCTTGCTTGGTTGTTTGCAGTTCGGCCTTCTGGCGTGGTGTCAAGGTCGTCGAGGTGGTTGTTAAGTATTCGAAGTGCTCTTGGGGTCTGCTTATGTGGTGTCGAGATGTCATTTTACTGTTCTGTAATGTCACATGTCATGATATCATTGGAGGACCGAATTATCCCTCATCAATTGCCCCCACTCCCGAGTCTGGCGTGATCAATTCGGTGAGGGAATAGTATTAGCCCGAGGTGATTTGGTCCGACTTTCGTACTCAATCGTGATCTGACCAATGGCTCGGGATCGGGTTGGCTCGATCGGTTCAGCCTAGGCATGAGGTAGCATTCCGGGGATGCACGAATGCCATGCAACCATTAGGTTGCGCAGATGTAAAAGACACGTTAAACTAATTTTCCCTTGGAATACAAATTGCTGCGTCCTTGTGAACTGTTGGATCCAATTGATATTAATCGTCCATAGTTCGGTTCAACTATCTATAAATAGGACCCTCAAGGGCCCATTTCACTCGTCCCTAACCTTGGAGTTCTAGTGCACAGCGTGGTCGCGAAGGTTGGCATTGTTGAAGTCATCGGTGTAGTCGGTGAGGTCAGTCTATTCATTCTAGGTGAGTCATCTCCCCTTAATCCGTTCTTTGCTTTTATCATGTTGGGTGTTGAGTCCAGGGAAGAGAGGAGTCTGTCTTGCCAAGAACGACGATGTTTCAGTAAGGGAGTCTCATCTTCCCGTCGTCAACCTAAAAATAAATTCGAGTTTGGTCCCATCGAACTGGATGTTGAGGACATTTACGAGCTCGTAAACTGATATAGGATACTAGACCAGTTCAGATATTCCCTTCCCCTTGGGCAATTCCCGTGGGAGAATGAGGATGACAAGGTCACTATCTTCGAGGAGGCCTTGAAAGCGGGTCTTTAGTTCCCCCTTCAACCCCTTATTCCCAAGGTGTTGAACTATTATAATGTCAGCCTAGATCAGCTTCACTCCAATTCTATTAGGACTCTGGTTGGCACCATCTCCTTTTGTCACCACGTCAGTTTCCCTTTAGATGTCAAGACCTTCGTCAGCATATACCACATAAAGCGAAACCCCTCTACTACTCCCGAGATGTATAGCTACTACTTGTTCTACTGATTTGGGTGTAAATTGCTGCACGACTTCCCTTCCAAGGTACTATACTAGAAGATGAGGTATTTCTTTCTTGACTGGAGTGGTGGATGGTCATTCTCAACGGCTTGGAGAGTGAGGACTAGGGACTTTGGGGAGGATATGTTGAGTGAACGGATGCAAAATAGGGTGCAACTCTTAATGGACAGGAGATCGGAGCTGGGTGAATTCTTGGTCGAGGAGAAGTTGATTTAGGTCGGGCTGAGTCCTCTAGGTAGGTCGTACAAGAAACATGTTGGGTGTGCCAACTTCCGAGCTATTTTAAGCTAAGAGGAAGAAGAGGAAGGTGACTCCCCAGGAAGCTCCTCAAGTCATTACTTCTAAGCCCACTAGACGGAGTGTAGCTGAAGCCATGCCAATGGTTGACCTCGTTGAGGAAGAATGGCCAGAGGGGACCTCACTCAAACCTGAGGCCACCTGGACTTCCGAGGAGACCCTTCCACAGCTCAAGGTCAGGGCGACCAGTTTCGGACATCGAGGCCACTTCCAAGGAGAAGCACACCATCATAGACTTTCGGACTGCCCTAGTAAAGAGCAAGGAGCCCATTTTTCTAGAGGAGGTCACAGAGCTTCATGAATTGCGTCCCAGTGAACTAGGCAGGAAGCTTATGCATTGCCTCCTAGTGGTATGTACCCAACCTCTTTCTTCATACTTAGCTAAATTTTAGCATGCTATACACCGTTTCTTTTTCCTCATACAAACACCATGGCCCACGCACTGCTGGGGCAAGCCAAAAGGGGAGCTGCTAAAACCCAAGCTCTTGATGAAGAGGTGATAGATCCCTGACCTCGCCTATAACGAGTTAGCCATCTTGTCCATGACTTGAAAGCCAAGATTGTCCAGGAGCAAAGTCACAATGCCGACCTGGCGAGCACCATTGCGAAGTTGACTGACGAGCTAGAAGCCAAAGGCTGCGAGTCACGAGAGAAGGAAGCCGAGCTTGCTAAGTTTCAAGGGAAACTCCTTGCGTGCTGCTAAGATCCGAGTTATCGAGGACTTCAAGACTTTGCCTGACTTTTTGAAGGAGAGGGAGCAGTTCGGGACAAGCACCTTCCGTAAGGGTATCAAGCTATGCCAGATGCTGGTGGTCTCGGTGTGCCTTGACTTTGACCCGGCCAAGCTAAAGAGTTTAGTGTGCACCAACGAGATGATGACTCGGGTTGATCAGGAGCTTGACTCCGAGGAGGAAGACGAGGTCATCGGGGACATTAAGGGTGGCGCAAATGACGGAGCTAGTACTAGCAACAATGGAGTCAACGATGTGGGCGTTAAAGAGCCCAAAGACATTTGAACTTCTTGCCTTTTTCTTGAACCCCCTGTATATATGTTATACGCCGAGCCTCCAAACCTGGCAATCTTAGAAAGATCTACTTCTTTTTCATCTTTTTTTTTAGTAATGATGTACGATGTACTTTTTGCATTACTCAATGGAACTGACTTTTTTGCATATATTGTGCCCCTCTTTCTCGCCTTAGAGCTAAAAGCAATTTGGCTTCCCTTTTTTTTGTTTGATCAGGTCGTCGTAGCGGGTGGTCTATACTTTTGTTCTCGCAGACGCAACTCGAAACTTCCGAACTCCTCATAAGTAATATCTCCTTAAGTTATGAACATTCCATGCATGGGGTACTTGCCTCCCCTCCAACATTTTGAGCTCATGCATGCCTTCGTTGATCACCTTAAGTACTCTGTAGGAGCTTTCTCAGTTCAGACCTAGCTTTCATGCGTCGTGCTCAGGTACCATAACCTTCCTGAGTACCAGGTCGCCAACTCGAAATTGGTGTCTCTTAACTCAGGCATTGTAGTACCAAGCTACCCGTTGCTGGTATGTCGTAGTTCGAATGCAGGCTAAGTTATAGACCTCCTTCACTAGGTCGAGGTCAGTCTATAACTCGTCCTCGTTAGCCTCCTAGTCGTACGTCTCGGACCACAAGGTCGGCACTTCAATCTCGGTTGGGACGACAACCTCCGTCCCATACATCAAGTTGAAAGGAGTCTCGCTAGTCGCCGTCTTGATAGTAGTTTGGTACGCCTAGAGAACACTGGGCAACTCGTCCACCCATAAACTCTTAACTTGGGAAAGCCGAGCTTTTAGCCCACGAGGATTGCCCTGTTCGCCACTTTGGCCTGACTGTTCGCTTGGGGGTGGGCCACTGAAGTGAAGTTCTATTGGATTCCCAATCTTCCTACACCAGTTCTGGAACTTGATATCTTCAAACTGCTTCCCATTGTCTGATATCAACACCTTAGGAAGTCTGAATCTGTAGACGGTATTCCTCCAAAAGAAATGATGGACATTGCGAGCTGTGATAGATACCAACGACTCAGCTTCCACCCACTTGGTAAAATAGTTCACCATGACCACCAAGAACCTATTCTAACTGGTCGCAGGTGGGAAGGGACCAAGGATATCTATCCCCCACTATGCAAATGGCCACAGGTTCGTGAGGTGCCTCGTGTCGGCGGCAGGCTAATGTGGTTTGTTAGTGTGTCGCTAACGCTTGTCACACTTCTAAACTAACTCCACTGCGTTCGCCTTCATTGTGGGCCAGTAGTAGCCTTGTCTTACAGCTTTCTTGGCCAATGCCCAACCCCCCAAGTGTCCTCCGTAGAGACCTTCATGGATAGTACGTTGCACCTAGTTCGCTTCTGTTGGTCACAAGCAGTGCAAGTAGGGGGAGCTTGAACGACCTGCGATACAACTGCTCGCCAATGATAACATAGCGAGCTGACTACCGCTCTACCCTTAGAGCTATGTTGCGTTCTCCTGGTATGGTCCCGTGGTGTAGATAGCCAACGAGCAGGTCGATCTAAATCAGTTCAGTAGCGAAAACAAGAGCGACCTCTTTTGCCACCCTTTCTATGCTAGGTTGTGGTAGGTCATCAATGTAGATTGTTCTCCTCATGATGTTCGTTACATCGTCCAGCTTCGAGAGCGCATCGGCTTCAATGTTCTCAGACCTCGGAACTTGTTGGATGTACAAAGAGTGAAAGTCGGGCAGGAGCTCTCTAACCTTGGCCAGGTATGCCAACATGGCGGGCTCCCGAGCCTCATATTGCCCATTCACTTGGTTCACCACTAATTGGGAGTCGCTGCACACCGTGAAATGTTTCACATTGACCTCATTTGCCAACGATAGCCCAACCATCAAAGCCCCATACTCAGCTTTATTATTCAAAGCTCGGAACGCGAATCGGAGAGCATACTCCAGCTTTACTTCGCTAGGTCCATAGAGGAATAGCCCAGCTCCGCTTCCGCCCTGGTTGGACGAGCCATCCACATGAAGGATCCAGGGCTCCTCGTCTCAAGTCGAGTTAGGTGTTGCACTGGTAGATGCCTCCGAGATGGTAACGATTTTGACTACTTCAGGGGTCGACGTGCTGAACATGCACTTGGTGACGAAGTTTGCCACGACCTCGAGCTTTTGAAGGACTTGCCTCAGAAGTCGATCAGTCAGGACCACAATGGTATGGGCCTAAAAGTAAGGGCACAATTTACGAGCTGCTAGCACCAGCGAGAAGACCACCTTTTCGATATTCGGGTACCTCGTCTCGGCGACATGTAGGACTTGACTTGTGTAGTAGACAGGTCGCTGCACCCTGTCCACCTTGCGTATTAAGATTGAGCTGACTACCTCGTCACTCGCTGAGAGGTAAAGTTTTAACTCGTCTCTAGGCTTTGGCCTAGTTAGCATGGGTGGTGAGCTCAAGTACCTTTTCAACTCGTCAAACGCGAGTTGGCACTCTTCGTCCTCTCAAAGTCTTGTTCTTTTTTATGGATTTAAAGAACGGAAGGCCCACCTAGCCGACTTAGGCATAAACCGGTTCGGGGCGGCTATTCGGCCTGTTAGCCTTTGGACCTCTTTAATCGACCTAAGGGGTCTCATATCTAGGAATGCCTAGATTTTGTCTAGCTTGGCCTCGATGCCACGTCGGTTCACTATGTACTTGAGGAACATGCCAAACGTGACCCCGAAGACGCACTTGTTCAAGTTGAGCTTCATGTTGTACTTTCTTAAAATATCAAAAACGCAATTTATGTTGGAAATTAGAGAATTTGAAAACTAGGTTTTCACAACCATATCATCGACATAAGCTTCTATTTTATTTCCATATAAATCAGAAAACACTTTGTTTACAAGGCGATGGTAGGTCACTCCAGTGTTTTTTAAACCAAAGGGCATAACTTTATAATAGTACAAGCCCATTTTAGTTACAAAAGCGGTTTTTTCCTAGTCGGCTAGATCCATCTGGATTAGTTGTAGTCGGAGTAAGTATTCATGAAGCTCAACAGCTTGAACCCCAAGGTTGCATTTACCAAGCGGTCTATCCTAGGGAGTGGGAAGTTGTCCTTTGGGCAAGCTCTGTTGAGGTTGGTGTAGTCGATGCACATGCGCCACTTGTTGTTGGTTTTCTTCACAAGCACTAGATTTGCAATCCAACTTGGGTATTGGACCTCTTTAACGAAGTCTGATGCGAAGGGCTTCCCTACCTCCTCATCCACTATCCTTCACTGCTCTTGAGCGAGATTCCTTTTCCTTTACGGGATTGGTCTAACTAAAGAGTCAACATTTAGCCTATGAGTTATGACAAAGGGGTCTATGTCAGGCATTTCTACTGTCGACCAAGCAAAAACATTTAAATTATTAATTAAAAAATTTACCAGTTTAGAGTGCAATGATTCCATGAGGTGGGCTCCGATTTGCACCGTCTTCGCAGGGTTAGTATTTGAGACCGACACCAGGATAGTGTCTCCATAATGCGATCTCTCTCGCCATCGTTCTCTAGGAGTAGCTCTAAGTTGACATCGGTGACTTGCTTTCCTTTCCCTTTGAGCGCGACCACATAACACTTCCTCAACTCGAGCTAATCTGAGTGTGTGTAGATCATTCGGCCCACGGCTCTGAGTGTATGCAGGATTGGTTGGCCCAAGATAGCATTGTAGGGTGAGGGAGTCGTGACCACTAAGATGTTGTGGTCGAAGTGCACCTGGTTTGGTGGCGAGCCCGTTGTTACTGGCACTCTTATTCGGCCTAGAGGCCGAACTACTTCTCCACTGAATCCGACCAGAGAGACGTCGATTGATAGGAGGTCCTTCTCTAGCTCCATTTGCTCAAACGACTCTAGGAAGATTTTCGCCGAGTTGCTGGTGTTGACCAAAATTCGCTTTACCTCGAAGTCGTTTATCTACATGACCATGAGGACGTCATTATGCAAATACTGGATCCCGTGAACGTCATCCTCGGTGAAATAGATTACTTCCTCCACGCGAGAGCGCTTAGGCGGATTCTTGTCCTCATGCACGAGCTCCCAGACTGAGTTCTTTCCAGCTGTGGTGCTGCATCCTGCCACAATGGACCCACCCATGATCATGTTGGTTACACCACGGATGGGTCACTTTTTTGGTGGTGTGTTTCAGGGAAGTTGGTTCCTACTCTAATCCTTGCTCGACTATGGTGCTTCTCTGGGCTGGTTGGCAGGTCGACAACAAGCTTCTTGCTTGAACTGCTTCAAGTAACCTCAGTGGATCAGTTCCTCAGTTTCGTCCTTGAGGTTACGACAATTTTCTATATCATGTCTGATATCCCAGTGGAAGTGGCAGTATTTGTCTGGATTCGTGTTGGCGGGGTCTCCTATCATCCTAGGTGGCCATCTTTATCTACATTAGGATTTCTCCCCTCTTGGCTCAACTATTGACCCTGTGTAGCTGCATTAGGGCCTAGAAGTTGTCGAGATGGTCAACCGGGTCGGTTATTCTGCCATAAGATTCCAGGCTAGGGGCCTTAAAGTCCTTAGGTCATGGGGCCATGAGGATTTTCACGGCTAGTGGTAAAGTGTGGGTGACCGGTTGCGCTGATGAAGTGACGGTCTATCTTGCCTCCTTTTCTTCTTCTTTCTTTTTTGCCTCCTCATTGTCATTCGGGGCGAGGCGGCTCCTCCCTACATTACAGTGTGTACGTCTACGACGCCTTCCCGAACCCCTCAGTGGAGTTGGTGGCCTCAGACATCACAGCTCGTGTTGATTCCATGGTGGGAACCTAGTTCTGGTCATTGTGACAGCGAGGTGGGCCCGATACTTGATTCTGGTTATGGTCGTTGGGCTGCTGATTCTGGTTGACGTTCTGCCTTACGGCTTGTTGTTGTTGGTGTTGTTGTTGCATCCTTGCTAATGCAGCAAAATGACATTCCCACGTTCTCATCTGTAGATCAATCCCACAGACAAATTGCACCAACTTGTTGAACTGGCAACTATCAATTTTAATGGGAACCACGAAGGGCTCAACCGGTGGAAGAGGTGCATTCACGGTGGGTAGAGAGGGTGGTTAGGGTTCTGCGTGATAGGGATGCCTGGTAAAGTCAGGGGCACGGTGAACTACCCGATAGTAATAGAGGGGACCTTAGTGTGCATGGCGTGCTGGTCCTGCCTCCTATGACTGCTCCGTCAACGTGTGTGTTGTTGACGTTGTTGACCGGGGGTGTTGCTGAATAATGCCATCAAAGATGTAGTTAGAGAGAAAGAGAGTATGAGAACAAGGCTTTTGTGTAGCAATTCCCACAGACGATGCCAATTGATGATGCACGATTTGGTATTCCTTGTTGGTAGACAGCTCGAATGTTGGACTAATAGGTTGCCTGATCAAGCTTGAAGAAAGTGATTATTAGAGTGTCCGCGTTGTTTTACCCGAGGTGGGCACTCCAATGCTTAAGTCAGTGAAGTGGTCTTTGATTGCAAGAAAACAAGAGAGCTAGAGAATTTCGAGAGCTAAATCGAGCGTACCTTGTGAGGCTAGAGGTGAGGCCTTTATATAGGTGAGTTGTCGTGAGCCTCACAAAACACGTTCGAGATCTATGGCTCATCTGGTTCGGAGGTGGTTTCACACCTAGAGGTGGACTCCGCGTAAGTAGGTAACGTTTATCCAATCCCGCCCAAAGCAAGCAGGGTGATAACCGGCTCTTCCAACGTGGTGTCATGATCCCAGGGAATTCAAAGGCGATAGCCCACTAAAGGGGGAGGCCGCTCGGCACATCAGGCAAGTTGTTAACCGGAGTCGAGTCAAAACAGTGGAAGCAAGTCGCCTCTTACGCCGACTTGAGGTCTTGTCTGGTTGTTCGCAATTCGGCCTTCCAGAGTGGTGCTGAGGTCATCGAGGCAGTTGTGAAGTACTCAAAGTTCTCATGGGTTCTGTTTATGTGGTGCCGAGATATCACTCTATTGTTCTGCAATGCCACATGTCATGATATCATTGGAGGAGCAAATTACCCCTCATCAGAAATAAATGGGTCTGAGCAATTATGTGAAAATTCAGCCAAATGTATGTAAATATAAAATACTAAATTTATCAGTAATATACTTTATATAATTGTATATAATATCACTATATATACACATCTACACATACAAAATAAATTTTTTTTATCAGATCGGGTATCGGACTTCCAGAGTCCATTCACAACCCTAATGGAAACCTAAATTAGTTTTAAGTTTATATTGATCAATCAAGTTGGGGGAAACAGATAGAAGTGTAAAACATTCAATTGAGGGAGTTTGGGTCTTCCCTAGTCTGTCTGATTGATTCTGTCACTTAGATGATGGGTCAACGCAAGGGGCCAATCGGGGATGCAATGCCTGAATAATTTCTGTAGGTGAAACCTAGATCAAGGTCTTCTGCATTCTGATTGGTGCATGTAGTTCTTCTAGATCCAGAACTAGTGACCTATATTATTGATTGCAGTCTCCAGCGACTCCATCTCATGTGTTCTCTTTCTCATTCTGTTCTTTTTATTTCTAATTTCCATCTCTAGGGACTCGTATTAGAACTTCAGAAGTTGGAAAACGAGGAATTGGGTTGAGTCACCGTCCCGTTTTTACCTATTGTGGCTCAGTTGTAGCGGAGACTTTGGGATCGTCAAAGTCCTGTGTTCATGCTTAGTACAGCCATCGACAAATCATAATAGGCGTCGATGGGTCCCGGCAAACACCAATGGACACAGTCTCATTGGGACCCAGGGTGTCCATCATGTCTCTCATCAACATGGCTCTGGTCACATCTAAGGCCCAAACTTCTTCTCTCCCTCCTTGATTGCTTTCTCAACCTCTTCTACTTGGTGGGTCCTGAGTTCCCACTCTGTACCTCTCATCTCTGATTCTTCACTTAAAAAGGATTGGTTTTATTACAATTCCCTCCAGTATTCCACGCCCCATTCTCAAAATGAGCAGGTGAGACAGTCCTTACCAGTTACCAAAGTAACCAACCCCCCTACTACACTCCTTACTTGTGTATTTCTGAAATTTATAAGAATTTCTCTCATCCATTTCTTTCCAGTTCCACCATACCCAAGCTTATAGTACGTAGTTCGACGTTTAGGTGGCTAACGTAGACTTACTGAGTGATTGATTGTATTTTCAGAACTGCTTTTCTTGGAGATGAAGCACCGAGTACCGACTACTAAATCACGATCTCGCAAACAATCAAAGTACACAAAATTCCCGCGAATGTTGGTGGGATGTTGATGTGCAAACTAACGAGTTGCCCCACTTATTAAATGAGAAGAATTTAATCAATAAATACGGGCAGGACCCCCCCAATTCCTGCCCTTGGACGGCCGCAGAGCCTACTCTATCCGGAGATGAGATATTTGCATGGTTGGTGAGGATGTGGATACTCCCTAGCCCCTAGGCAGGGCAAAGCCCGTTCCAACAGCCCTTACAGCCTTACGTTGACAATATCTCCGTAACTTCAGTGATTTATTTCATGGGAGATATTCTCAATGCAAGGTTGCAAGGGGCTGCTCGAACTCCCTTCGGTAGGGGTGTCAATGGACCAGTCTTGCCGAGTCCAGATCTGCTCCTCACACCAACCTCACAGGCACATCCTACCATGTATAGAGAACATTTTCTGTACTTTTGCGTTATTATTCATGGGAGTTGTTTTCAATACACAATGGGATGTGGCTGTGAGGTGTATAATGTGAGGAACAGATCTGGACTCTATCCAAATCAAAATCAATTTGGATAGATTGGAAAGACCAATAAGGTATATTGAATTGGACTAGTCCAGACTTAATGGTTTAAAGTATTTATTGAATCGGATTGGACCTGATCCATCTGCAAGAATTTATATTGGATTGGATTGAGCCAATATCTGATCCATTGATAAAAGATAAGAATACAGGTGTGCCAGTGGACCAAGTTTGAATTGAAACCAACCTAAATTAAAATGAATTTAAACAAAATGGATGGTCCAGACATTGAATTGGACTGATTCAAAATATTCATTGGACTGGATTGGACAAGGTCCATTTGTAATGGACTCACATTGGACTGGATCAGTTTGGACCAAATCCAGTCCAATTGACACCCCTATCCCTAAGTTGGCTAACTTCATGTAGAATCTAATTAAGGTAACGTCCATCTTGACTTTACGTGGATACTTATATCAAAGAAATTAACACAAAGAAAAAGAATAAGAAGAATGCATGCATGGTTCATGGTTGGGACTTATTACCAAAGACAAGAGATAGATTTAGAAGCGATTCCATTTGGTTCTGTCCAGGCGACCGAGTCACCAATAAACGCTAATGTTTTGCCTCCAACCGTTTTCAGAAAGGTTTTGATTTTGGATCAAACCTCCAAAGCTTGCAGTCATGGGTTTTCCATTTCTAATTAATTAATTCATTAATTTGATATCTTTAATGTTACGGAAAACCTAAGAAAAGCATATTCGAATTGTACCCAAAATGAAAGAAAAACAAAGATAAAGAGAAACAAGCAAAGAGAACATACAAGTTTACGTGGTTTGGCTTATAGCCTACGTTCACGTGTGAAAGAGGAGTAGAAATCTACTATATAGTCAGCAATGGAGAAATATGTAATTGTGCACTCACAACCTCACTCATAGAAAACCTAAACCCCAAATACATCCAATGTCTCATTCTTTTCTCATAAGGCAAAGACTAAGTATGCAAGAGAGAAAACCCCCGAAATACATGACTCTTCATATTTGGTTCAGACCCATAAGTTAAATATGGATCGAGTCCGTACCACCCTATGGTTTCACCACAAACCACTATAAAATTTTGCCTCCGGAGTAGGTTCATGAAGCAGATTGCTATAAAGAATTCTAGGCACAAACATAGCACTTCAATTCTTTGTCATGCTTGCCATAGTTCTTCGACTCGGGCATGCTAGAAGTGGAACAACTTCACAAGTAATTCCATTAAAACTAGGGAAAATTCTTGATTAATACCCTATACTTTAGGGGTTGTCTCAAGTCAATCCCTGAACTTCAAAATGTGTCTCTGCAATACTTGAACTTCCAAAAACTGTCTAACAGGTCACTATTGTTAGCGGTCTGTCTATCAGTTTTGAAAATATTAAAACTACCCCTTCAAAGAGTGCACTGTTCATTATCTTCTACTTTGAATATGAATACATAATCGTCGGAGGTTCTTGTCCGTGCTCACCCAGGTTGACGCCCACAAATCCCCTATTCAGACTTTCACTCTAGAAGACAACGTGCCTAGTGCAAGAGGTAGAGTTCTTGGAGGGAGCAAAACCATTAACACCAGCTTCTACAACCGAGCAGATGACAACTTTTTCTGTTATTCTAGGGTTCATTGGGACGTGCAGCTCGTAAAAAAATCTTATCAGTGGATGGAGTGTGCTATTGTCTTCCGCCCAATATTAAGGAGTTGACAATCAGTCGTGGGTCGCTTCGACTCGCTTCCTATTAGTGTAAACGCACAAGCAGTTAGGTGGTTAGAACCAAACTTGCTGATTTGGCATGACAGTTATACAAGATTCAAGATCGATCCAAGATCTTAACCAACTGACTTCTCCATCATCTATAAATTTGTAAACCTTCATATTTAATATAGAAAAATACAGAGAGTTTCTTGATACTCTGTTTTCGCTCAGACGTGTTTGTCATTGCATTTGTATCACTCATTGCATATGCGCTGAGATTCACCTCCTGTCATCGCACGGTTTGTCATGGTATCAGAGCCTTGACAACGATCAAGACTCGCTTTGCCCCTTCCTGCTGTGTGAGTTCTTTTCCCATTGGCTGAGTTTCTTTCCCGTCGGCAAGTAGCCATTGTTCTGGCATGACAGCAGCCACAACTTTTGGCAATCAAGATTCTCCATTGGACTCTGGTTTCTCCATCAACAATTGATCACCGGAGATGGCTACAGATCTGGATCCAAGTTCTCCATATTATTTGCATCCCTCTGATAACCCAAGAGTTGTATTGGTTTCTTGCCCACTCACCGAAGACAACTACTACACTTGGCAACGTGCGATGCGCATTGCTCAGAGGGCAAAAAACAAATACGGATTCGTGGATGGTTTGCTGTAGAGGCCAAGTCCGTCTACGATACAAGAATGAGCATGGATCAAAGATAATTCCATGGTGATAGTGTAGATCCTCAACTCCTTGGCTCGTGAGCTTCAAGAGAGTGTTGCCTACACGAAACCGGCTAGAGACATGTGGAAAGTACTTGAAGAACACTTCTCTCAAGGACAAGCGGCAAGAATCTATCAACTCAAGTGAGATCTCTCCAACCTAAACCAAGGAGATCTCCTAGTTGCTTCCTATTTAACAAAGCTAAAAGGTCTCTGGGATGAGCTGGGTAGTTTGTTGCCCATTCCTAATTGTGATTGTGGGATTAACTACAAGGTGATCAAAGAGATAATAGCAGATCAAGAGAGAGACATACTCTACCAATTCTTGGTGGGACTAAACAATGTTTTCAATGATGTCAGATCCACTATTCTAGCCACAAATCCACTTCTGTCCATTAATCGAGCTTATGCGCTCATAATTCAGAAACATCAAACTCTGATGTCTCAAAAGACCACCTATCCTCTAGATGCTACTACCTTGGTTGTCTCCAGAAATGGTGATCGAACTTCCAACTCTAGGCCCAAAATACAGTGTGAACACTGTAAACACCAAGGTCACTCTAAGGATAGGTGCTATGAATTGATCAGAAGCCTGGTTGTGGAACCAAGACAAATGTTGACTCTACTAGTGGCCCCTCCCAAGCCTCACCAATATCTCTTACACTTGACCAATATAACCAACTCTTACGCTTACTGAACATCGACACATAGCCCATTTGTGCTTTGAATATGTCGGGTAAGGCTTTTTCAACTACAGTTTGGTTCTTTTCATTGGATTCTTGATAGTGGGGCATCTGATCATATGACTCCAATAAAATCTCCTTTCTACATCATGAACCGTTGGCATCTCCTCTATCAATAAACTTGCCAGATGGTTCAGTTTTGCCTACCACTCATAAATGCTTAGTCATGATAAGCCCAAAATTTCTTATTCATGATGTGCTATATGTTCTTAATTTTCAATTCAATTTGCTGTCCATAAGTAAACTCACCACACAGTTACATTGCACTACTATCTTTTATCCTACTTCATGTGTAATTTAGGACCCAACATCCATGACTGTGATTAGAATAGGAATGCTGACCAATGGAATTTACTACCTTCAGCCTACACATCTTTTTGTAGCTCTCTCAATCACCAATGTAGATGGCTATAATACCTGGCATAAAAGGCTTGGACATGCGTCAGGAAGGCAGCTATCTCTTCTCTCTAATTGCAACATCACTCCACCAAAACATGTTTGTGACATTTGTGAACGGGCCAAGCACACTTGCACTCCATTTCCAATAAGCGTGTCTCGAGCCTCTGCTCCATTTGATATGATTCATTGTGATATTTGGGGTTCCTACCATACTCCAACACATGATGGTGCTCGTTTCTTCCTATCCATTGTTGATGATTACAGCCGCGCAACTTGGGTCTTTCTCATGAAACACAAATCAAACACGTACTATTTCTTTGTCTCATTTTGTAATATGGTGTGTACACAATTTAATACAATTGTTCATTCAATAAGATCCAACAATGGTAAGGAATTTTTATCTAGGCCCATGCAATCCTATTTCATGAATAATGGAATCATGCATCAACATTCATGTGTTGATTCCCCTCAACAAAATGGCATTTTTGAGAGGAAACACAGACATCTCCTCGAGGTGGCTAAATCATTGAGGTTCCAAGCTTCCCTACCATTATCATTTTGGGGAGAGTGCATTCTAATTGCAACCTACATCATCAACTACTTATCTGCAGTTCCCTTGCAAGGAAAGACACCCTACGAGATGTTATTTAACAAGCCTCCTAATCATGAACATTTCCACGCATTTGGGTGTTTATGTTATTCCCAAGAACGACCTCCCAACAAAGACAAATTTGCCCCATGAGCCTTTCGTTGCATATTCATGGGTTACCCTTCTGGTCAAAAGGGGTATAGGGTATACAACCTTGAAACTGGTCAGTTCTTTACATCTCGTGACATGTCGTTCTATGAAGAAACATTCCCTTTTGAACAGCAACACACAACACCATTGGATAGCAACCTAGACATTGTCATTCCTCTACCACAAAATGATGATCCATTCATTGACCCAATAACCCACCATCATGTTGCTGATGTTGGCCCCATCATGGATCCTGTTAGCACCTCCCTCACTAATATCAATGATCCAATTGGACATTCAAGGGAACAACCCACTGAACCCTTACTTGAAAGTTCAGAATACATATCACCTGAAACCAGTCCTAACACTCATGTTCACGTCCACAACGTGATAGACGACAGTTTGTACACCTAAAGGATTATATTTGCAACATTCCCACTTCCTTGACAACTCTGAATGCTACATCTTCTTTGCCCTCGGAACCAACTTCTTATTCCCAAGCCGTCAAGGATCCCAATTGGTGTAAAGCAATGCATGATGAAATTGCTACTCTGGAATGTAACCATACATGGACAATTGTTGATCTACTGCTTGGCAATGGCTAAGAAACAAGCAACAGTCTCTCATTCATCTGTTGAAGTCGAATATGGGCTATGGCAATGGGTACAAGCAAATTGATTTGACTACTACATGTTCTTCGTGATCTCACACTCCCACTGGAACAACCTATCCAACTCTTTTGTGATAGTCAAGCGGCTATACACACAGCCACCACTCCTATGTTTCATGAACAAACGAAACACATCGTTATAGATTGTCATTTTTGTACGGGAACATGTACAGAAGAAGACCATTCAACTACGACATCTTTCTACTAAATCCCAGCCTATTGACCTATTCATCAAAGCTCTCGGGGCAAACCAATTTCATTTTCTCTTATCCAAGTTGGGCATATCACAGGCTCCAACTTGAGGGGGGTATAGTGTGGACACACAGCAGTTAGGTGGTTAGAACCAAACCTGCTGACCTAGCAAGACAGTTGTACAAGATTCAAGATCGACCCAAGATCTTAACCAACCGACTCCGACTTCTCCATCATCTATAAATATGTAAACCTTATTCATATTTAATATAGAAAAATACAAAGAGTTTATCAATACTTTGCTTTCGCTCAGACATGTTTGTCATCGCATTTGTATTACTCATTGCATTTGCGCTGAGATTCACCTCCTGTCATCGTACGATTTGTCATTTCCATTGATGTTCGGGTGAATCCAGAGGTGTGCTTCAACTACTTCAGCAATCCAATACCTGGTGCGGTGTTTACAGATGATGAGGATCATAGGAGAGGTGTTAAGGGGGCGATCAATTGAAGAATTTAAGTTAGGGAGTGGTTTGGTCTTTGGTGGGCGGGATTTTAGGTTTGTAGGGCCATCACTGCCATTGAACTTGTTGAATGATTTTAGGGAGTGGTTCGGTGGACAAAATTTCTATCGCCGGACTGTCACAACCATTTGGCACTACATGGAGGGTGCTTGGTGGGGAAGGTTGATGACCATCAATACCATGTTGACCATTATAACTATTCAATGGGTGCTCTGTTTTCATTCATTGCGGGTGGTCGCTGGTTCCACCCTCACAGTGTCTCTAGGGGCCAATCCACAAGCTCAATGGTTTATATTTTTTTTTTCACCTATGTGTCAAATAACTCATTTATCTATAATGGTGGTTTATGTAAAATACAAGGTTGGTATCAAGGTTCAAAATATTGATACGTCCAATACACCGTGTCAAATAATTCGTTTATCTATAATGGTGGTTTATGTAAAATACATGATTGGTATCAAGGTTCAAAATATAGATACGCTCGATATGCCGGTAAAGGCATATGGAGCAATATCAATAGATTTTTTTTTTTCAAATCTGATTTAGAGGGGCTGGCTTAAGGTCTGTCTACCTTGTGAATCAATTGAAACCTGATACACCCTCTGTAGGGGCATATCGGGAAGCTCCCGATACGATACATATTGGCCGATACGGCCCGATACGTGTCAATACTTTGAACCCTAGTTGATATTCTGCATAGACAAGACATGATAAGAATTTCCGTATTTTTTCATCATAGTAGCAGAGTGGGGATGGTGGCACAATGGAGATATCGTTGTGAGGGTTATCATATATGAACTGACCCACAATGGTGAGCAATAGGGATGTCCATGCCCCATAATAAGAGGTAGGGACGAGGACCAATGTCGCTGAGTAGTTATGCTACGGACTTCTGATGACATCGGCGAAGAGTATTACCTCCCCTCTGCTATGTTATCATGGCATAGTGGTGCCACCCAATTTTATCTCAACAAATGATGCTAATCTCCGCTTGTTTCATGCTTCCATACCTTGTGCGCCTCCAGTAAAACCAACCAACCAACAAACCCGAATCAATTATCTTCTTTCTTTACTAAAGAAAGACATTACCGATAGAGATAGAGCTAAGAAGGATCCTCTCAACGTTAACATGGAGAGCGACCCTAATGTTGGATGGAGTGGCATAGTCTAGTAGATTTGCAACTTTGTGTCTCCAACTATAGCTGTAAAAGGTGGAACCACCAATATTTGTTACAACTACAATTACTACTGTGGACAGTCACGTTATATGGGACAATTTCAACTCTGCATGAAAATAATGTCTGTTTTGATTCAGTGACAATGAACATTGTCTTTTTTAAAGGGTAATTTTGATGTTTTAAGAAGTTTCTAAATGCACATGTCATCACCCGATATAACGGCATTAGACAATTTTTGGAAGTTCAAGTATTGTAGAGACAATTTTAAAGTTTGGGAACTTACTTGAGACTGTTAGACAGTGTATGCCCTTAACTCCATTTAGATTGATGTACATAAACATTTATTGTAAATGAATAAAAGTGCATAATTGATTCATGTTATATATAGTGTATTTCTAGGTAATTACCCTTAAACTGGGCACTTATGAGACCTATGTTAATTTAGAATGTTCTTAGCCGTTGGATAGACGTGGGGAAGTTTATCCTACCAAGGCTGACACTAATGTGTTGCCAAGTCAGTTAGAGTAGCTTGTCTTAACTGCTAGGGTTAGACCCGAAGCACATGTAGTGTGTGTTTGTTTGAAACACTGAACCCGGACCAATTTCCAGTTGTGCCCTGGACCTTGGAGACTGGTGGGCAAAACTGCAAAGTTACACCTAACCCCTAGACTCGATTATGGTACTGCACTGCGTGTTGGATTAGACTGTCTTTGATATGCTAATCAGTGAGATCCTTAGAGAGGGTCAAAACTTGGGTATGTTGGGGCAATCTGAGAATTCACTCGAGTGGGTGATCATAGTGATAGGATCAGCCCCTTTGTCGGACAAAGTGAATGATCGGGACTGCACTCTCTCTAATGGAAACCAAAACTGTCGACAGTTGATTTCAACCATGTTTGAGATTTGTTTTGCAAAATATATTTATATGAATATATACATATTATGTTTTATGAAAAAGGTTTGCAAAAGGTTTTAATTCCCATGATCCATTTGAGCAGAGAGTGCAACACTGTACCTTGCAGCCGAGAGAGAGATCCTCTCTTGTCGGGTAGTGTTTAATCATTAAGGGTTGAGAGGTTAAGTATAAGACCATTTAGGGTTGTTATACATAATGGGCTAATCTAACTTAAGACCGTTGTCCTTGGGCCTTCATAAGATGGTTGGACTCAATGACCATTTAGTGTAAATGTTGGGCCCATTAAGAGCCCATACTAAAGAACTAAGGGGTTCACTATGCTTAGCAGTGAATTCGGCCAGACTTTGTCACTGAAGCTAGGCTAAACCCAAATGGGCTTTTGTGAAGTCAATGTTGGGGTCTCACACCATACAAAAAGAGCCAAGTTACCCAGCAACTAAAAAGGGGATGTGAGCTACTTACTCAATGGGCCCAGGGCCCATGAATAATTGGATTAATCAGGATGTCCAAATCTTTATTTGGATTAACCTGTCATGTGACATGAGCGAATTTGGGTATGGATATGGGCTTGGATTAGCAAATCGGATAAGAGGATAAGTCTTAACCACTTAAAGAGTCTAGATCCAAATAAAAATTTGGGTAAGGAAGCTCCTAATTGGATTAGGAGAGCTGCTCTTTAAGGTATATAAATATAGAGGAGGGCGAACTGCTCCATGTTTACACACTGCTCTCAGTTTTCTCTCTCTCCTTTTGCTCTTGCCGCCCTAACCCTAATTCGACCTCCATTCTTGAACTGATAAAGATTAGTTCTAATATCTGATTTTGCAAGAAAACATCACATTTATTTCGTGCTCATCACCCTTTCTTAATCCAAGTTGTTGGATTGTAGTTCTTGTTGAAGGACTGCGTTGCTGAATCGACTTCACCTTAAGTTGTGCCATCTTTAGTGGAGGCTGGTTTTGATACCCTCTTTGGGCATGATCACCCACTTTGAGAACTACACGTGTGGAATCCGTATCAGGTATTCCTCTCCCTTTCTTTTGGTTTCAGATCTGGTCCGGTTCGGTGCAAGAACGATCCTTGAAAAATGTAATTTTTATAAAACTGGGAATGCAATTCCCAGAAAGGCAAGAAGAAATTTTTGAAATTTCGCCCTACCATCCTGCATGGTCCGGCCATCCATATGATGGATTTCCCCTTCCTTCAGAGACAACCCGTAAAATAAGGGGTACTGATCAAGAATTTTCCCTTAAAACTAAAATCATGGAGAGAGGGAATGTTGTAGTATTTGCATTGATAAAAGGAAAAATGGTGAAGAAGAGACCCTGTAAATGTCGAGTTTATATGATAATTGCCTTAACAACACATCTATATTTTAAAAACCCTTTAAATACAATGCCAATGTATTCTGGTTGCAAAGATTTAGAAGCGCCACTACATAGGTGATACCTACAACCAGATATGAGGGGAACTTAGATCTAATGCATTTGGATTCGAAGGGATTTTTTGTTCGAGTCCATTAAATGTTTTAACACATCATTCAGTGCTCCACTGATTGTTATGACTGACAAAACTAGTTTTAAATAAAAAAGTGATAACTTAAGTTAATATCGATAGAAATTTTCAAAAAGGATTCTAATAGATAATAGCAATTTTTTGCCCCTAATATAAATAAAAATCAAACTCTAAATATAATAACCAACAGGGAAAATTCCCGATCAATACCCAATTTGGTCCTTGAACTTTAAAATACGACAATCCAGTATCCAAACTTTCGAAACACAATAATCAAGTACTTGTCGTTAACCAATCGTTAAGTGGCATGTGAAAAGACACAAATGTCCTTCAAGTGTCATCTAATTTTCTTTATCAACAATTCACTAAATTCAGAACCAACTATCAAATTTTTCTTCCTTGCGACAACAATACTTTTGTCTTTCTTCTCCTCTAAATTTTTCATCCCCCAGACCAAAACCGTTGAACGGGTCGACAGTTCGACCGCCTAGGTCAATGGGTTGTTGACTGATTCAACGATTTTCGGCCAGGGAGCATGTTTGGGGTAAAACAGAACCGGTTGCCTGGACGGTTCTCAGGCCGAACGGTCTGACCGTCCAGGTTAGCGTCGGTTCGAAAACCATGATTTCTAGGAGAAAAGTTTTCCTTTAACTACTATAATTATCTTATCCGAAAAATGGAAAAAGAGAAAAGTCTCCGGCCACCATCACTTCTCTCTCTCTCTCTTTCAAGTATCAAGACAAAGCTTCCAGTTTTTCTCCTCTCTTTTACATGTGGGAATAAAATATTACTGTATTAAGTTAAAAAAATAAAAATAAGTTGTATAAAACCTGGAATTTTCTATTCTTGGAAAAGATTTGGTACAACTTTGCGAGAAAGGAAAAGTCGTTGCAAGTGTTTGTGATAGAGATCTAGCTTGGGCTTTGTTGCAAGGGTTTTAGTGTTTGTGACAGAGAGCTTGGGTTCTGTTTCATCTTCTTGAGGAAGAAGATGATGAACAGTGTGTTTTATTTTCAAGGGTAATTTTGACATTTTCAAGTCTTAAATTGCATATGAGGTCACATGATATATACATAACTAACGATCCATTAATAGCAGGTACTAGATTGTCGCGTTTCGAAAGTTCGAGTACTAGATTGCCACATTTTAAAGTTCGGAAACCAAATTATCACCTGAGCCAAAGTATAGGATACCAATCGGGAATTTTCCTTCTTCCTCTAAAAGAACAAACCGCGGCGGGCAAACTTGTTCTCCTTCTTATTGGCTAGAATCCCTCCACTGGACCATGCCTACACTACCCTGGTTCTTCTTCTTCTTCATCATCTCTCTCTCTCTCTTCTTCCTCTTCCCCATTCTTTATTCCAAAGGGAATTTACCAAAACTTCTGGAAAGTTGATTCGAGCTCGTCTTCTGGAGTTGTAAATGGAAAGAGAGTGACGTTGCAACGGGGTGCTGGGTTATTCTCGATCTCACTGGCATCACATTAACTCTGGGTTGTTAGTCACTGGATTCTATTGTTGGGGCTGGGAGTTCTTGACTACCCTTTTGCTTTTCAGTTGTGCTCATCGCATGAAATCTGGATTCTATGAATTCTTCTATCTTGTTTTACATATTTTGCTTTATTTTGTTTTTCTGCTGGGGTCTTTGGGTGGGTTGTCATGCTGGCGCCATTTCTGACGAAGACGTATCAGCTAGTGGATAATGCAAGCACGGACGATGCGATCTCGTGGAACGACAACGACACCACTTTCGTTGTCTGGAAACCTGCAGATTTCGCCCAAGATTTGCTCCCTAATTACTTCAAACACAACAACATCTCGAGTTTCATTCCCCAACGCAACACCTACATATGTATGTTATCACTCTTTCCTCCCTCACTCCTCTCTTTCTCTGTAATCGTAATTTTCTTCGTTATAATCATTTAATTTATCTTTGATTATTGTTTTTGCTTTCTATTTATGCCAAAGTAAACGAGATGCCATTAATAAATAATAATACTTTCTCCGAGGTTCTGGAGTGATTGGATATCTCCGGTGGCTTCAGCATGCATTTGAAGATGAATTTCGCTTTTAGTGCTCAAGTTCAGGTGAATGGTTGTGAATGGATCATTCGCTTTTAGTGCCCCTTAATTGATATTTTTTTTAAAAAAAAGCCATCTTTCACCTGAGGCGGCTGACTATTATATTAAAAGTATTACTTTTATTCATATTAGGGGTCAAAAGTTGTCTTTATCAGCTAGAACCCCATTTTAAAATCCTTGTGTTTTCAGACTCTAACATTTCCCTAGAGGTGTAAAACGGGCCGTCCTAGGCCATGCCTCCCTCTCCTGGGATATTTTGGGGGATTGGCCTGACACAACCCACGGCCCAAGTCCACTCGAGCCTGGGTTGGGTCGGGCTGGTTCATGGGCCGAGCCTTGGGCTAAGCCAAGCCGTGGACCAGGCTAAAGTTATTTATTTAAAAAATTAAAAAAAAAAAAACTTAAAATTTTAATTTTATATGAATTTTGATGTACACAATAATTAAATAAAATAGTATAATAAAATTTGAAAAAAAAAGTTTTATTTTATTAATATGTTATTACATAATTATAATTTATATAATATATATGGATTGGGCCATGCCAGCCTACGGACCATGAGCGGCACAACATGATAATGTGGGTTGTACTGGCTCGACCCGTTGACCTCAAGCCCCAAGCCCAACATGACCCATACAATTATATCAGGCCACAACATGGCCCTTGGACCATCGGGCCAGACCAAACCAGCTCAAAATCGTGTTAAGCCACAAACGGCATAGCCAGATTTACACCTTTCTCCCCTAATCCCACCATTAACAGCAACAAGCCATTATCAACGGTATTCAAATTGCAACAGAACAACGACTGTGGATTTTAATGGCAACAGCAACAGTGTTAACGGAAAGCTTCAAGCATCAAGAGTATTCATAAGAAATACTCTTATGGTTTATCTAATCGTGTAAGTATACCCCTACTGTTTGAACGGCAACGGCAACGACAATATCTTTTTTTATTGTTTAAATTTCTTAAACTATTCTTACTAATTGACTAAGTGTATACCCCTATGTTTTTGACAATTCACTAGTTCTACCTTACCGTTTGCGTTCATTAATAGTGACGTATATTTTTTTTAAATCCAATTTTACCATTACAGTCTTCTTCCTTTCACCATCAACAGCAAACCGAACTGGGTCCTTAACCTGCCGCTGCATTAGCCGCCTCCACCTCCGGCTCCTCTCCCACACACACTTCTCTTGTTTCACCTCCGCCGCTTGGGTTCCCGAACGTTCGACTAGTAATCACCAAAATAGGATGACCCAATGTCGGAAAAGGGTTGCGGCCAAAACAGGGTTGTTGAACTCGGTACCAATGCTTTTAGCCACCGACGATCAATCTCTCGAGAGAGCTTTCAGTCCCTATAGTGAAATTCTGGAATTAAAGGTCATCGGTGATCGTGAGATGGGTAGATATAGAGGGTTTGGGTTCGTCGTTTTCTGTGATGAGCAGTGCATTGAGGATTATGCAGATCGTAGGGCAGATTCTCGATGGCAGAAACATCACCGTCAACTGGGCGCAGTTAAAAGGAAGCAGTGATGGCGGCAGATCCCAATTCAATAGAAATAGTTCTGAATTCTGATGGAAGATCGGAAGATGGATTAAGTAAAATGGTGGTAAAATACAGGGGGTGTTAGTAAAACACAAATTAAAAGAGTAGGGTTTAATAATTATCAAAAACTATAAAGGGTGTTTTAGTAAATGACCCAAACAAAAAAGATTCTGCCCTCAATCCGTATTCCGGTATTCGGTGGAGAAAACCAGAAAACAAAGGAGAAACCTAAAGGGTTTTCCACCAAAGGAACCAGAACCAGGTAAAATCTCTTTTCTCTTTCTGCAACCGAACCATTGCTTTATATACCTTTTGAAAATAGTAAGATTCTTCGGAGAAAACTCTTGTCTTCTTATTTTTTTCTCACTTGAAGGCCCTGTTTTTCAGAAATTGAAGCTAAGTGACATGTATCCCTCCACTTGAAAACACTATTTTTTATCAAGCAACAAGTGCAGGCTGTTGCTCTGTTGCTCTGTATCTCAGCCATTATTTTTTAGGTCTCCACACAGAACGTTAGCATTTCGTACTTGTATTCGAGTGCATAGCTTCCTCCTCCTCTGTCTCTCCCTCGTTCACAACACACACACACAGAAAATTATTGTTTTTATAGCACATTTTTTATACCTTGAGAATGACTTTCTATCTGTATGTTTGGAAGTTGAGCATAAACGTTTGTCTCTTTACATTTCAAGCAGGAATTGTATCAAGGTTAGAGTTCCCTTCTATTTAGACCATTTTTGCAGTGGAAACATGATACGAAGGTTCATAGTTTTGAGGCGAGAAATCACCACTATGCCTTACCTATGTGAGAGGATAATGCAAACCGGTAATGTTCTCTTTTCCTTTTTCACCTTGATTATTTTCTATATTTATTCTTTACAAGATTTTTCAATCTTTGCCAATTGGTTCATATCAAATTTAATACTATCAAATAATAATGTTGGCTTTCTATTTCTTATTAATTAATTCATAATGTTATCTGCCATATCTGTCTAGTTTTGATTGAACAAATTCTGAAAAAGAATGTGTACCTGTTTTAAGTTTCCATAATTTAAATTTTGAAAAAAATTCATAAACTTGTTCCCTATGTGCAGATAGTGAAATTGTCCAAATGTTCCAACCGCCAAATCCCAAATGTAGCTTCCCAAATTTTCCAACAAATCCTAAATTATCTGGGAAAGATAATTCTGTTCGTACATTGGATGAGAGATTCATAAGGATCTTGAAGATATTCAAATGGGGCCCTGATGCAGAGAAGGCTTTAGAAGTGTTAATGTTGAAGGTGGATCATCGACTGGTTCGTGAAGTTATGAAGATAAATGTTGAGATCAGTGTTAAAATCCAATTCTTCAAGTGGGCTGGGAAGAGAAAAAATTTTGAGCACAATTCAATTACATATATGGCTCTGATTCGTTGCTTAGATGAAGCTGAATTGATCGGTGAAATGTGGAAGACAATTCAAGACATGGTTAGGAGCACATGCCTCATTGGACCTACTGAATTATCGGAGATTATTAGGATATTAGGCAAGGCAAAAATGGTGAATAAGGCACTTTCTATCTTCTATCAGATCAAGGCTCGTAAGTGCAAACCAACAGCAAGCACTTATAATTCCATGATATTGATGCTTATGCAAGAGGGGCACCATGACAAGATCCATGAGCTCTATAATGAAATGTGTAATGAGGGTAACTGTTACCCTGACACAGTAACCTACAGTGCACTTATATCTGCATTCAGCAAACTGGGTCATGAGGATTCTGCCATTAGGTTGTTTGATGAAATGAAAGAGAATGGGTTGCAAGCCACAGCAAAGATCTATACCACTCTGATTGGAATCTTCTTCAAGTTGGGTATTGTTGAGAAAGCTTTGGTGTTATTCTCTGAGATGAAAGAGAAGTGTTGTATGCCTACTGTTTTTACTTACACTGAGTTGATCAAGGGACTTGGAAAAGCTGGAAGAGTTGAAGAGGCTTATTCGATGTTCCTCAATATGCGGGAAGATGGCTGTAGGCCAGATGTTGTGCTCATAAACAATCTAATAAACATTTTAGGCAAGGCAGGGCGATTAAAGGATGTTCTTAAGCTGTTTGAGGTTATGGGTTCTCTTCAATGCACTCCAAATGTGGTGACATATAACACTATAATGAAATCTTTATTTGAATCCAAAGCTCCTGCATCAGAGGTTTCCTCCTGGTTTGAGAAGATGAAAGAGAATGGAATAGTTCCTAGCGCCTTTACTTATTCAATTCTTATTGATGGTTTTTGCAAGACAAATAGAGTTGAGAAAGCTTTGCTCTTGCTTGAAGAGATGGATGAGAAAGGTTTTCCTCCTTGCCCAGCTGCTTATTGTAGTTTAATTGATGCTCTTGGCAAAGCAAAACGGTATGAAGCTGCAAATGAGTTATTCCAAGAATTGAAAGAGAATTGTGGATCTTCAAGTGCTCGGGTATATGCTGTGATGATCAAACACTTTGGAAAATGTGGGCGTCTCAGTGAGGCCGTCGATCTTTTTAATGAGATGAAGAAACTTGGGTGCAAGCCAGATGTTTATGCTTATAATGCACTTATGTCAGGGATGGTGAGGGCTGGCATGATAGATGAAGCCCACTCCTTGTTTCAAACAATGGAAGAAGAAGGTTGTGCTCCAGATATAAACTCACATAATATCATTTTGAATGGATTGACAAAGACAGGTGGCCCTAAAAGGGCAATAGAGATGTTCACAAAAATGAAAAATTCAAAGATTAAGCCAGATGCTATTTCTTACAACACCATTCTTGGCTCTCTCAGCCGTGCTGGTATGTTTGAAGAGGCAGCAAGACTTATGAAAGAGATGAAATCAAATGGATTTGAATATGATCTCATTACTTACTCATCAATACTTGAGGCCGTTGGTAAAATTGATGAAGAGGCATAGTCAGCTTCGTGACACCTGGTATGTTCATTAGCTGTACTTAATTTTTGCTTATCTTCTTTAATATCGAGGTTCCTTGGTAAAATAATTTTAGATTTTAATGGTTAACTTAATCTGTCTAGCAAAGTCTCCAATGGATGGATGAGTTAAGATGGCTATAGACTTAAATAGGGAAGGTCAATTCATGTGGCTCGTTCTTGGCATGAGTACAGTTGATATAAACAAGCATACCATGCTTTTGGAACATTACAAGAGAGTAGGGGAGGCGTTCTTTGGTGCTCAAGATTCTAGAAGCCTTTAGCAGTCTTTTTCTTTTTTGTCTCGAACGTGAATCCATTTATTTCCAGTTGCAAGGCCAAGATATGCTGGAAGTGGAGTTGTTCTGGTCTCTTCAGTATTCAGAGTTTTTATGCCTTTCCTCTGAGATGGTATAGTCTATGGTTTCAGATACTCCAAGATGTAGGCGAAGTTGTTCTATTTATTAGTTTCTTTTCTTGCTTGACCGTCAGCCAAAAAGAGGATCCCAAATGAGGATTACCTTGCTAACCAGAACCTTGTTGGGGGGGGGGGGTGTTCATGGGCCAAGTTTCTTGGTATGTTCTGTGTTATTAATTTGAATAAGTATGTCTTGCTTTTGGATTGTTGCAAGAGAGTATTTAGATGAGTTATCTGGTGCGCAGGATTCTTCTTCTTTTGAATGTGGATCATCTTTTCAGCTGCAGGGATATAAAATCCAAAAAGTGGAGCTAGATTAGGCTTTCTTATTTGGAGGTTTAATACCTTTTCTATGATGGTATAGTTTATGGTTTCTTACCACCCAAGATTTGGGCAGAGTTGTTTAGTTGTTTCATTTTGATGCAGCTTTTTTTTGCTTGGACATCAAATACAGATCCTAATTTTTATATCACCTTACATACTGAACTTTTAGGGCAAGGAGAGTGAAAAAAAGTTATCTTGTCTTCTCTCAGATAACTTGTCAAGCCAGCAGAGATCTCTACCCATTGTGTAGCTCTTATGAGCCTTTTGTGGATTTAGTTTGTTCTAAAACTACAACCCTCCCAATGCATTGGTTTTGTATCTTGGTTTTAAAGGCTTGTGAGATGAGGCAAAGAAGTGTATGTCTCAAGGTGAGGCAGGCTGTTTCACCTTGCTTCAACAGCGTCACAAAATGAAGACAAAACATAAGTCTTGAAGGTTAAAAGGTGTGTATCTCTTGCCCAGATGCCCAAATCCATGGAGGTGTATGCCCTAACTATTGACACTGCAAAACCAGCATTGACCATGAGATTAGGGGTAGAAATGTGTCTGTGATTGGAAGAAGACAAAGGACCAAAGGCTAAAGACAATCAATCGGTCTAGCATTAGAACCCTGAGAGAATTGGGACAGGAAATGTGAAGTTTTAGTCATTTGATTGCAAACTTGTGGAGTTCTTAAGGTCAACTCTTCTATGTAAAAATGAAAAAGGGGTCTCCCCCCCCCCATCTTTATTTTTTACTCTTTAAAATAACAATGGGGAAACATGGAGTCATCTATTGCATAAGTTCCACTCAATTGTGTTTTTCCCTTTTTGGTCTCATTCGTGTCTTGACAAGTCATTTACCTGGATAAATGCACTTATCCATTCAAGTGTTTCTTGGGATACACTTACCCGGATAAGTGTACTTACCATTGTTCTTTTGTTCCCCGAGTAAAGTTGTACAATGACTATTTTATCCAAAAAAAAAGTGACATTATTGAAGGGACAATATTGTCCTATCACGTATTAGCAATTTTCGGTGCAGATGGGTAAATGAGCTGCTCAGGAATCATTCTTTTCCATGGGGCCCACTAATACCGAAATACAAAAACGGGTTTATTTCTTTAATGTGGGACCCACCAACTTACCCAGCCCCACTTCCTGAAAACGAACGAGGCCTTCTAGTCCAAAATACTTGGTGTTTGTCCACCTAAATAGATTATGGTATCTATAACGAGGATGATGGTGTTGATGTTTCAAGAGATAGGTATTTCTTAGACTTAAAACAATAAAACATGTTAAACAAAGATAGGTATTACCTTATCTTTTATCAAAAAAAAAAAAAAATTCTAGAAACTAATAGATCCCTCATTCCCTCCAAATGACTTCAAGTTTTACTTCAAGCACCCACACAACTTATTGTTGATTGTGGTTACCATGTCCACTGAAACTTTGCTCTATGTTTCAATGTATTACTTGAACTTCCTCATGATGATAGAAATTGGTCAGGTGCAATTCTCACATATTATATTGGTTACAATAGTAACTAGAATGACAACTATGAGGTATATGCTGTTTTGTATTAAAACAAGGATATGCTTATGATCTTTCTTCAGGCATGAAAAGTACAGTAGCTTGAATTTATTGAAGATTTCCGACTGGAAATAAGAAGTTATGAATGTAAGAAATAGTAAAAACTGCAAAATGATAAATAAGGCTATTACTTAACATCAGCCTCAGTTATCTAGGGTCTTGGGAGTGGTAAACTGGATATGGTCCTAACCTTTTGTCATTTTTTTTGGGCACAAAGTGGCCACTCTCAGGCCCGAACCTGTGTTCCCATATAACCCAAATTGATGAAATGGTTTACCTGTCAATTAACTAACTACTAAATAGTAAATTTCCCTCTTTTTGGTATGAACATACTAAAGTCACTAATGTTATGAAGTTACCCAGTGTCAAGTAGTCCTTATAGAGTCCTTATTTATTTATTTATTTTTCATTGTGGGGGGATTACCTACATACAATAGAGTTACAGGAACCTGAAATCTCTCTCTATACCAGCATGTTTCTTTATTATATTTAGATTTTAGAAGTAAATTTTATGTATCATTAACTGTTATACAACTCTTCCATATTTATTAATGTTTATTTTGATATGGATCCTTTTTTTCTATACCAGGAATGAAATAGACTGGTGATTAGTATTTCAAGTTTGATCCTAAGATGCTCAGGGAGTATTAAGGGTGATACCATTCATTACCTTCCCTGTGTGGTTCCAGGCAAAATGGATCAGCTAGGTGCTTGAGTTGTTGGTAGAGAGCACTTGATGGCCTAGATGTTGAGGGCCTTGAGGCTTGAGCTGTGCCAAGTTGGACCTCCTTACAAAATAGCAGAAATGTCTGTCTTAATATAATTTGGGTTCTGTTCTTACTTTCAGCTTTGATCTTATTCCTGGTAACTTGAGTAAGTATTCAAACCTACTTGAATTATTTTTATTAAATTTGCACCTTTCAGAGTGAATAAGAAATAGGGATTTTTCAAAGGTTTCTTTTGTTGAGTCATTCTCTCTTTTTTAAGTGTTATATTTTAACAGAACCTACTGTCTGAATTATTACTCAGGTATGAGAAGGTTTCACTTCCATCTATTAGTCCTCTCTAAAAGGAATTGACGATCCTCACAACCACACATGACCTGTACTTTTAAGCAAAAAGACCAGAAGACCGTTAAAAGCATTAGGGGGTTGCTGTTCAAAGTAGTAGTTGGGTAGTACAACAGCAGTTGAGCAGTTCAAGTTGAAAACATTGTTAGCATTCCAAAGCAGGTGGTGTCCATTGGTGGTAGCCAAGTAATGGGAGACGAGAGAAAATTTTAGGCCAAAGCATAAGAAGCAAGGGGCTTTCATTGTCAACTAACAAATAAAAATACTGTATCAGCTGGTTCTATTAATCATCATAAATTGCATTTTGGGTAAAGGACTTTCCTGACTATTCCTCTCCTGTAGCGTGAAGTGGGAAGATTTTGTTGATTGGATACATACAGTGACTGTTATGGCATCAATATTGTTGATATACTATGACAATACATTGACAGTAACTAGAAATTTTACTTTTCCCATCAGGGAAGGGATTTCCAAGGATAAAAATGAAAGGTGGTATTTGCAGCTTGTGATTCTGTTAGTATGATTTGGTGCTTGTATGATTTTGTCATATTTTTCATTCCAGTAAAGTTTGTGTGGTTAAGAAAAGTTTTAATACAAGGCCACTGTTTGCAGTACAGACCACCATGACCAAATCATACGTGGGTGAGCTTTATAAACTTATTTGAAGGAGAAAAATTGGAAGTATTTTAGTTTCATTATCTAAAGGTCAGCAAATTGGGGTTCGGAAAACTTTCTGTTCCTAGTTAAAGGTCTCCAACTGGAAAAACAAGAGTGCAGGTGTTTCATAAGCAGTTTTCCAACCCAACTTGGGTGAAGCACTAATGGCATCACCGCATCATGTTGGTGTAGAGAGGTGTGCCATGAATCCAATTATGTGGGGCAGTGGAAGGAATGAAGAATTGAGTCCCATAAAATGGATCACCAAAAGGGTAAGGTTTTAAATTCTATAATGGTAATAGTTATTTATTGCACATGCCATTGTTAATCACTGTAAAAGATTATTTTATAGTCTTATAATTTCTAAATGTCAGAAATCATAGATTGCTGCACGCAAGGAAAGACCATAGGTTAGCTAGGAATTATCCACTGCCCTTGGCCGATGAATTCTAAAACCAAGTGATGTAGAAGACTAGGAACCATCAGTAAGACGTTAAACATCTGAGCAGACCAGATTAACCTGAACTATGCCTACTGGCTTCTTATCTTTGACAACCTTTCTATCTTTACCTGCATGAGTAATGGTGAACCGACATAAGAAGGGAAGGTAGAAGAAACAGTCAACGGGGCAAAGAAGGGAAGAACAGTTGTAAATCGTGCTCATTACATCGATTTCATAAAGGTTAGCCTCATAGCCTGGGAGTAGTCTCAACTCTCAAGAAATCGTTTCATTGTCTTTTGCATTGTGGTTCTTTTTCCTAGATCCTGGCACTATGGGTTTGACCCTAAGGGATGAAGTTGTGACCTGTAAGAAGGGATGAAGTTTTCATCCATGAAAGATCAATCCTTATTTGTGTCGTGGAGTGGTGGATTCCAAATTAAACAGTAAAAACATGTATCTCCGTTACGTTTTCCGTTTCCTCCTAAAGCTCCAAAATACCAATAGCAATGCCAAAGTTTTTAAACTCAAGTTTCTTACCCCGGCCGGAGTTCTGGACTGGACATGGTGTATTTGTTTGGAGGTGCGTAATAAGATGATGCTTTGGATCCCTTACCTTCTCGGGCGAAGGAAAGGTCAGTCCAGTCCAATGTCCAAGTACACCACCTCACATGGCAAATGCTGCAAATAAAAAAGTTGTGTGTTGGGGATGCCTGAATCTTGTCGAGCCATCCTGAGGCTCCTTGGGTAATGGCCATGGCCAAAACATTATCTATGATGATGAGGCATCGTGAAGTGATGTGGTGTTGTCCGTCAAGGCGTCAACGACGAAAGTGCCCTCTGCGGTGGCGCCAAACTTCCACCTCAACAATCCAGACCGTGTCGATAATGATCGTCTGTTGTCTGTCCCAAAAGCTAGCTGTTATGCATTGGACAAATGGACAAAAGCGATGGAACTGGATTGCTATAACCATTTGAGATCGACCCAAAGTCCATGATTGATGACAAACACTTTCTACATCTACAGAACAACAACTAAAGCGAAATAGTACATGGAGTATGATGAGTATGAGTAGTCTCTCTAATGAGCTTACCAGAGCAAGGAAAAAAGAGAGGGGAGACTGGGAGAGTTATGAGTGTTGTGGTGGGAAACCGGGAGTCCACTGATATTAGATATTACAACTTCCCTGGTCCAAGCACAATATACAACTCGAGAATATATAGCTCCCTAAAAAAGTAAAAAGGATCGCTTGTAAAAGTAAAAACATCCAATTCAGATCATTTGTGCACCTTACGCAACCAAAAAGCCTTCTTTAGCAAGATTGTAATGTTTCCTTTGTGTCATTAAAGCTCTGTCCTTTCTAATTCTGTCTCACTAGTCACTACTTTTGCTTTTTTAACTCGGAAAATGAAAGCTCAAGAATACAATGGCCAACCCTTCTTCCGCTTTCCTCTTCTAAAGCAATAATTATCCATACCCACAATCACAGACACAGAGAATCTCTCTCTCTCTCTCTCTCTCTCTCTCTCTCTGTTGAGCCATGAGTGTTGTGAACCAAAATGCACCAACTTTCTGCCTCACTCCCAACAGCATGAGCATGCCATGACCCCGTCGACCGTCGTCTCATCCATCTCTCCTTGAGCTTGACTGAGCCTCCCATCTCTTCATAAACTCTAACAGTATTGCATTCCACGTATCAGTGGGTCCCGGTAAGCACCAATGAACGCAGTCGTTCTGCACACGCTCCGGGATGCCATTGGCAAAAGGGAAAGGGTACATATACGGGCCAGGGTGGCCGTCCGGTCTCATCCACGATAATTTGGTCACATCCAATGCTTCCAACCTCAACCCGGCGACGCTGAGTTGGCTCGCTTTCTTCTTGGCCGCCTCCACCTCCTCCATTTCTATCCTCCTCATCTCTGCATCCATTGGTTGAAGCTCTTTCTCCCCTTCTGTGAACGGCTTCTTCTTCGGACAGGCCCCTGCCTTGTCCCATTCCCCTTCAAAATGCGAAGGTGAGAATGTGGTCACAATCACATCCATTGCACTACGCCTGTCTAACACAGCCTCAAGTGTTGTTTTCAAAGCTTTCCTCAACACATCGTAGAAACCAATCTCAGTGTGATTGAGACCAGGGCAATAATGGCACCCTAGTACTACTTCCCTCTCGAAATAAACTGCAGGATGGAGGAACCAGTGACCCACAGATAATACTATCATGTTCATCCCATCTAGATCCGATGCCCATCGGTCGTCAACGGAGTCCAAATACAGTCTGTTGTGATTGAAACCCGTGTTCGATTTCTCGATTCCTTTCACCAGGAATGGCGACCAATAAATTGAAACATTGATGTTATGAGAAGGAATGTACCATCTCCGGAACTTGTTATCGTCGCCGTTTCGGTAGACAAGGTCAAGAGTAGAGACGGTGGAGAGTAGGCAAAGTAACGATTCCAACTGGTTTCTGGCCATGGAATCGCCGATGAAAGCCAAATGTTTGTCCTTGAGGAGCCGGAGGAAGGTTGTGGGTTCAAACTTCGGGAGCGCACACCGCTTTGGTTTCCACCTCCAGTAGAGGAAACCCACATCAGGTCTTCCATGGCTGATGCAATTTTGGCCTTCCTTGATCGTACTGCAGCTTGTGCCGTTATAGAGAGGGCCCGACTTGTCGCGTACCCACTTGCCATCGGTGTAGTCACATGGGGTTTCGTTAGACCTTTCTTCTTGAGCTGCAAAAGGAACAACATATAGAAGACGATCCTCCTCTTAGTGACACAAATGCATCGCAAATTAAATCAGGAGAAGGGAGCTAAACATTCAGAAAGGTAATTGCAATGGAGAAGCCAAAAACAACAGAACAGACACATGGGCAGTTTTATATTAGGGTTGATGGAACTTTACCTTGAGAGGAGACGATGATGTGTTCGTTTTGGGGGACTTGATTGGGTAGAGATTGCGTTAGGGGAACATGGTAGAAGTAAAAATGAATGAGAGTCAAGGGAAGAAGAGCAAAAAGAGACAGGGTTAGGAGCTTCTTTGCCAGGGAGGAGTAGTGAGGTTGGGGTTTGAAATATTGACTGGTTATACCCATCTCATCTCATATCATTCTTTCTTATTCTTCTTCTTTACTCTGCGTTTCCGTGTCCCGGGTGTTGTTCCGTCGAGTGCCAGATTGAGACTTTGAGAGGACACGGCTCTCCTGAAAGAAGGCCAACCTTCCTGGATTAATGGAGACTGGAGAGAGAGAGAGAAAAAGAGAGAGGCAAGTGATCAAGCGGGCTTTTGGGTGGAGGTTACAAAAGGGTTGGTAATTGGTTTATACCTCTACGCGGTGATTCAGCGGAGGACACAGAGAGAATGGAATCTCATCAGGTTTAGTTCGCCTTCTCTCTCCTCCCGAAATCTCATATCTTTGGTTGACTGGGCTTACACTATCTCAGTCAAATTTTTTAAATTACCCTTATGCTTTAACTAATTGATTTTATCCTTATTTTACACGTATTATCTAAGAGTATCCCTAAGTTTTTCGACAATTTACTATGTCCTCCTTGTCATAAGCCATTAACATCCCTTAAGGAAAAGAATGAAAAAGACTATTTTACCTATTATTCTCCATTAAATTTTCAAAATGAAACTTTAACCCATTCAAACCTATGATTCGACAACTTCAATCGACAAAATCGTCGTTGCAGTTGCCGCCAATTATGTTCATCAGGTAAGAACGGAATCACATCTCTGAATATGAACGAATGAATCTTTGATGCTTCAATTCCTCCATGATGACCTACGGGGGAGAAGCAGGGGAAAGAGATGTGACCGCAATATGAGAAAGAACGGGGTTGAACCGTTCTCGTGTTACGGTGTCAGCGGTTTTGCACTACGGGGAAGAATGGGGTTGAGTCATTCTGTAGTTGCAATACGGACGGAGGTGACGAAGGGGGCAAGGGCAACAGGGGATGGGAGGTAGGAGTGGACACGTCCACCAGCCGCTATCCCTTTCTCCCGAATTTGAGTTCAACCAGCCGCTGTACATCCACTGATCCCATGTCCACAGGCGATAGGAGAGCCCTTTCTCCCAAGTGAGTATTGCACGGTTAAATCGATTCTTTTCTTTTGGTAAACATTTGATTCTTTGTTTTTATTTCTTTTTTAATCATTAATTTGTTAAATTATTTCTAGTTTCAGTGTTGAGATATCCTTTTTGTGATTAACCCTAAACCCCAATTTTTGGCCAATACGTGATGTAAGCTATGGCAGGCCTCATTTTCAGTGGAGCAAATCACAGACGCACATCTGCGCTCTTGTGGCTTATCTGAGCCAGAGTTGCAACGACAATAGAATGGATGACTATTGCCCGAGTATGGCTATGATCAGTCATCTCAGTAAATCTGAATAGTGTTTTGGCCTGAAATGATTGCTACAACAGGGGGTCTCAGCTATTATCGTCCGAGACCATTTTTTTCCATCAAACTGCAATGCTGACTCGGGCTTAACCAGGAGATTAGCAATAGAAAGAAGGGGCGACATTTTAGGTGGGAATTTTGATTAAAAGAATAACGAGAAGAAAATAGATTTAACAGATGGCCACATCACCATATCAGTTCAGCCAATGAAAAAAATCAGGGGTGCGGTGATGCTCTGTTTCTCCGCTAATTACAGCCGTGGGTGAAGAGGACGATAGAGATGGAACCACCGGAGGTGTCTTTGAGTTTCTCGAGAAGAGATAGAACCACACCAAATAAGAGGAGCAGAACGGGGGATGAAATCAGAGTGAGAGATGAGAGAGAAGAAGCACTGCTTAAACAATGCCTACGTTAACAATCCGGAAGTGGGAGAGAGAGAGAGAGAGAGATTTGAAAAGGTATTTTTGGAAAAAGTATCGTGCGTGATGTTATATGTGAGTAAGTGTTAGGACCGAAAAATTAACGACAGCAGAGGGGAGGTTTTTACATAAAGTTAAAACCATAAGGATAGTTTATTAAAAAAAAAAAAAAAATTGCCCTTTTCGTGTAAAGCGTAAACTGCGCCTAAAAGTGGAGGTGGAGGAGGGATGGAATCAATGGAATGGAAGAGTGACCATTTCTTTGGACTTTGTACACTCCTTGCGTGCATCAATTGTCATCCATCTACTCAACTCAATACTCATCTATCGCGCTTTTATTAGCCTCCATTTCCATGTCCTCGTCACCAATCACCATCTAGCCTTCTCACCCAATTCGCAGTGGTTTGCGTGATCTGATACCATTCTCCTTCATCCTTGTTTAATTGCTTTCCATGATATAAATACATAAATGTCGTCTCTACTGCCAGGTGCCAGCCCAGCCAGCCTCAGGAATCAGGATGCTGGAGCTTCTTCATTAATTCATTAATATTTAAAGACCAAAAATTAAGAAACAAAGTGCTCATAATTCAACACCTGCTCACAAATCACAATCGCATCACATGGGGTTGATGAATTATTCAACAACAATTAAAACAGCTATTACTACTGACAACTTTCTGACTTTTTGTTTGTCTGCTCTCCAGTCTCCCCTGCTACCAAACCAGCTAACGTTCGGTTGTCGTTTGCATACCCTTGTAGAAATACATTAATAATAATCAAAATGAAATACTCCATTTTCACCAACTAAACCATAGTCATAAAAAGTTGTTTCCTTTTCTTTTCTTTTACTCCCTTTAACCTGCAATCCTTCAACATTTGGGCTTTGGCAGCCGGCAGTGCCTCCTCCAAATGGCAGACCCGATCCCCGATCCCTGATCATGTTGAATTTATATAAATGCTCCCTGTTCCAGATGTGTATGCGATGTGTCCCCAGCATTCAAAATTTTCAAATGGGTGTCAATCAATTATTATAATTAGGATAGCACAGGTTTGAATCAAGCTTAAAATATCGGTACAGGCGTATCGACCTGTATCAAAGTTTGCTCCTCCCTTTCTTTTCTTCAGGGGTCGGTACAAGGCTGATCTACGTACTCAACCATGTCAAACCTCGATACCACTCTTGTAAGGGAGTATCGAGTTAAACTACCCATATCATATAATACACCCCGTATCAAGTGTACAATATCCAAATTTTGAAACTTGATTTAAACTGATTCCATTATAATATCATAATCGGAACGGATAGGTTGTTTATCTAAAATGTAACTATTCCCGATTAATATCATGACATCATTTCATTTCAGGTTTAATTCCAAAGAGATGAATTCTTTTGCAGAAAAGAAATGATTGGGCAAAATTTTCAGTAAACCCATCAAGCAGGGAAGCCCCTAAAACTGTAGCCATGTGGCAAATTCAATACACCAAAAATCTTTATCTTCGGATCATATATTGGTTCAATTCGTCCAATCCAATATAAATATATCCAATCTTTATTGTTCCGCCCAATCCCTCCAAATTGAATTTAATTTTGACCTATCCAACCCAAAACCGGTCCATTGATACACCAACATGGGACGGTGACCAATGACCAGGTTCATGTCTTAATTCATAAATTAAAACATGGAACTGGAAAGGGAAGGTGGGGACCACCTTCCAAACCACTTAGTCGTGGTTTAACTCTATCCACCACTTTCTTATTTTTACCCCCAAAAAGAGGCATTCCCAAATACTTTTCTCGTCCACCTAACTCACCCTCAAACTTCTTGCGATCATCCTACGGTATTCTGGTGAAACAATTTTGCTAAAAAATGTCCCCAGCTTGGAGTAGTTTATATCTTTCTCTCAAGTCTGAATACTTCCCAAATTCACTTCACAGTTCACACAATGATGTCTTTCCAAAGGGCAATAAATCAGCAGATGGGAAAGATATTGCATATAAAAATATATTACATATAAAGATATTACGCACACTTGTATGAAGCTTATAACTGATAAACTAATATAAATTTTCTGTACATGTACAAGTTAATAAGTAATCAGTTTTTTTTTACATTTTTTAATTCGTTTGTCATTTTAAATATAATAAGATAGGATGCAGATTAAATAGAAATAGATCCTGTCACATTTGTCAGATTTTGTATCTGATTTTAGATCCAAATATTTGATAATCAGATTAGATGTGGATGCAACTGAATCTAATCTGATTAAAGCCCTACACACTGGCTACAAGACCCTACATCTGCACATGAGAAATTTCCACAACTTTTCCAGCCCGATGGTCAGAGTTTGCCTACCATTGTCACGGTGGAGCTGGGTTGGTTGTCATGCTTCACTCCCATGCAATCATTTATCAAACTAGCATGCGGTTTGTATATAATTAAAGCAAAAGTGGGGGAATAGCCGAATAGGATTAAAGGGCAAGATACACCATCGTTTGATCTATGTCAAAAGCAGTACAAGTCCTCGGTTTTGCTACTTTGCTCCCGTCCGGCAAAAGAATGACGGCCTCTACAAGAGAAAACCTCCACATCCTAACAAGCATTCTTATTTCTTACATTCACTATGTGGACAGAATTAGCATCTACGCATATCGTCCCTCGACTCATGCAGGCTGCAGCAGCCCATCTGGGTTTTCGTATAATCGTATTAACATCCCATCTGCACAGATATCTTAAATTTTGATACACTGCAATTCACCTTGGCAACAAGACCAGAGTCGATGGCCTCCATCTCTTCATTCTGAGTCGTAACAGGAACACTCTGAAGGGAGTGTAGGTACTCGTCTACAGAAGCAATCAGTAGAGGTTTATTGATTAAAGATCCTCTCTAAACAAACAGCGAATCAGGGAATATACGAATCTCCCGAGGGATTACTCTTTCCACCGAGACTAAAACATGTGGATGCTTCATAGTTCATACATTTTTTTCCTTGCCTTGTAAACTACTGTCAAACTAATGCACAATAATGATTTTAAGGAAATCGAGGGCCAAAGCAAGGCTTCCCAATTTCATTCTAACAAAAATAAAAATTAGTCTCTGAGTGAAATTTCCGGTCACGATACCTGAATATCTTCACCCACCAATAGAACTCCATCACCACCATTCCTTTTAAAACTTTCAATCAGAATATACTCACCTGTGTACATATCACCTTCCCATACACAGCAAAATACGAGGGATAGTGTAGATGCGGCATACACCAGCAAGACCAATTAAATCGAGTATGTTATACGTTCATTGCGATGTTGACATTCGACAATGTAACCCAGATAGCATCCAAAACAAGTACCTTTTGGTAGGGTTAAAAATGAAAATAAAAAAAATATATACATCACACGAACATCAGCATGACATGCAATATCACGGGACCAAAAACTTTCAATTACCAAAATTTGGTTGGGTCAAAGGCTAGATTATAACTATATACGCAAGAAAAAAAAAAAGAAGATATAAATTAACAGCAAAGAGAATATAAAAAGGGGCTTCTCATCAGGCAAGTTTATACATCGAACCCCGTTCACAAAAGGTCCGCACCAATAGAGGGAGCAGGGTGTGACCCCACGGGGGAACAGTCAAGGCATTGACACCAGTGTGGAGAACCAATTTCGAAAAAGTGTCTGGGCAACATAGCTCAAATGCTTTTCAACAGTTAAATATCTACAAAGGGAAACTTATCTGCAAATGAAACCTGCCCAGAACATGTTAGAGGAACAAGCAGCTTCCAGACCCCGACCAATTCTCTCTTAAGTTACAGTTGGTACAACGGAAGAGGTGGTGGTCGGAGACTATGAACATGTAGAAGGAACTCACTTACCACCCATCCTTCCTCCAAGACCCCACCAATTAGACAGAGATCCTCCTATGTTAGCTGATGCTCATCCTGGTAAAGCTGGAGTTAAAAAAGGGACAACAAAGACGAGGAATGAAAATCTTGGAAGCAAATTAGGGAATCACAAAAATGACAACAAATCAGGAAAATATGCAAATTTCAGTGAGAGAAGTTTCTTCACAATACTTTCCACGCTGTAGTACAGCCCAAGTGTAGGTATCATCTAAAACCTGCGTAACTTGCCACATGTTACATATTTGGAAGATTAGTCCATATACAATGTCTCCTCTGACAAAGAGATTAACTGAGACAAGAGTCAGACATGAATGCAAGTGTATTTCTAATGTAAAGTTGATCCTCTGCATATGTCCCATGTGGCAAGTCATTGGCCCAGATACTTGGACTGGATGAGATCCCTAAATAATTGCATGTAGTGCGTGCAACCTTGATAGTCAGCACTTAGTGATAGCATATTATAGCATCAATGTTTAACCAAGAGAAGAAAGTTTCATATCTTACCAGGCCTTAGGGTTTGCATAATTGTTCTCCCAAAGTCTCCTACTGCCATGAGGATTGTTTGTAGTTAAACCTCTCCACATCCCACCCTCCTTCAGGCTCCTTCCTCTTCAACACCCCACCTGCTGCCTGATACATCCTTGTTTGTTCCTCTAATAGGGCCTGAGAATTGGCAACTGAGAGTTGCCTTGGTGCTGAAGGCAATCTCTCATCTCTTCCTTCCAAATCTGTAGGTCCTGGACCTGCATTGAGATCTAGGCCCTGCCTTCCCCACTTTCTACTGCTCTCAGCGCCATTGGTTGAACTGTCTGGGAGGCTTATCACATAGGGCCTGGGATAATGAGATGACACTGCCCCAGCAGGAAACTGTGAAGGGAAACAAATACCTCCACTAGGAGAAGAATCAACATATGCTGTTGAACCACATGAAAAAGAGGTTGAAGGTAGAGGAAAACTGGTACCAAAAGGGAACCCAGGATATGGATATGAAGCAGCAGACGGAAAGGCCACTGCAGGAGAGGATGATAAAACTGGCCCTCTATATACATCAGGACCATAAGTGGTGCCACCAGTAGGGGGTCCCAATATCCTTTGTGCCCCACTAGTCGCAACAATTGGGTAAGGCTGCTCTCCTCTATCAGGCAAGATTGATGGAATGGTAACAGCTGAATAGGAGTTCACAGGAGGGAACCATGATGAGAGGTTTCCTAGTTCGGTGTTATTCATTCTAAGCCCAGCAACTGGTGGAAGAAAGGGCACACTGCTCTTGGCATGCTGATTTCGTGGTGCCAGTTCAGTACCCATTTCATCAAGGCCTGGTCCATTATTCAAATCAAAGTCCCTCAATACATTAACCTCACTGTTAGAATGCCCACTAGATGATGATGATCTAACAGACAAAAGAGGGACTTCTACTCGACGACTAGTGCTTGCTGAAAATTGCCCAATATCAATACCCTCATCAACTCGGTTTAAATCAAGATCAAGTCCAGCATTACGAGAAGGGGTAGAACTGAACATCTCACCACGTCCCAAATCACGACTGTTAACCATCCCAGATTCCGAACCTGTTTCATGTGCAGAGCTCTGAGGGGCAATGTCCTCAAGAACTCTCTCATCTGCCACATTCAAGTCAATATCCAAGGGAGGACGACTTTGTTTGCTAGCAGTGGCATCTGGAGAGATATCAGCTGTACCAAGTGGCATCTCAAGAACCTTTCTAGGTTCAGCTGGACGGAATGCACTGGTAGCAGCTGATCCTTTCCAACCAAGTTCTCCTTTACTCCTCATCAAGTTCTCTGGAGGAACAAAAGGCCCTTTCAAAGCAGAAGCCACTGTAATGGAAGCTGGAAGACCGGTAGACATGGATGAAACCTGGAAAGGTAGAGGGCTAGGCAGATGAACAGCAGAAGCAACTGGCTCCCCTTGGTGCCCTTCATCCACAGGGAAGCCTTCATTCAAATCAAAGTCCAGCTTCATAGCCAAATCAGAGCCTCCTGCAACAGACAAGGAAGAGGCTTCTGCAGCAGATGTGCGTTCCTCCATATCATCTGCTTCATCACCAGTGGATTTAACACCCTGACCAGTTTCTTGCACAGGAATTGTAGGTGGCTCTCCATGAGGAGCTAATGACCCATTGAGGACATTCTTATCCTGTGAATGCTCCTCGGCCTTTTCATTTTTCTGATCTAAACCAACAGAACTTACACCTGTAATTTGATCATCAAGAGGTGGCGGAGGGACATTACTTGCATCTTCCTTTCTCTGATTCTCGTTCTTCTCAACAAGACTCTTCACCTCCATGCTACTTTCAGCCTTAACTTCATCAATATTTTCTGGACCCAAAACTTTACCAGAACAAGGAAGGACAGCATCATTGCTTCTCTCACCTGTAGCCTCCATGCAATTTGCATCAACAGGAAGTAGCTTCTGCTCTGTTGAAATGCCAGCATTCAACACTTCATGCACAAGATTCTTGTTTTCACCATCCATTTCAGAAGCTGGACACTCTGATGATTCATCAACAGTTTCTTTCTTGGCTTTCACAACTGAAACAGTGTTGTCAGGACCACATAGAACACCTACAGAATTTCTAACCAAGTCTGATGCTGTTGGCATACTACTACTATCGGCAATCTCCTCATCTGCATGATTATCACTCTTTTTTTCATCCAAGGGATTCTTTGCCTTTGATTTCATATCTGGTCCAGCATCAGTACCAACCAAACCCACCTTTTTATCATTAAGTTGATTGGCTCCTTCACACTCCTTAGTATCCTCCATTGCTTCTGCAGTTGACAGATCCAAAGAAGCAGCAGCCATTGTCTCATCAAGTCCCCCATCCGACTTCAAGCACGAGTCTGCAATTTGTTGCAAAGCCACACTGGAAGAATGAAACTGCTCATTGCGCTCCACTGTTGGCTTCTCTTCAAGCAAAGCTGATGTCATTTTGCGGCCTCCTGGGGAGAAAGGAAAATAAGGTCAATACATTAGTAACATGTTGTAATTCCCACATAACCCATGAAGAAACAATAACATTACCATGCTTCTCAGTGTCACCATCTGTGCTATCATCAGGATGACCTTGATTTAGAGCCCCAACATCTTCTCGTGACACTCTCATCTTCCCACTGTTACCCACATAGTCATCTGCCACAGGTGAACTACTCCCAGGAGAACCAATTGGAGAACCTAGATCAGATTTTGACATTTCTCCAGCTGCCACACTGGCAAGCAAATTCATTCCAACGTCATCACCTGCTGACATAGTTGCACTTGCTTCAGAGTACTTGGCACAGCTTTCAATCAAAGCATTTATAGAGCTGAAAGATCCATCAAACAATTTCCCTGATTTCTGGTCATTTCCTGATGATGAGCAGGTCACTTTAGATGCTTCCATTGTTTTCCCAGTCTCATCACTGTTTCTGCAACACTCTTCATCAGGAACAGCAGCAGGTGATCCATCACCCTCATCAGATGCAACCAATCCATCTTTCATATCATTGCTCTGCCATGACTCTGTATTTACATCTGTCACATTATTAGCACGTAAAGCATCATTCTTCCCCTTCACTTTCCGGTCATAGTTATCATGCTTCTCAGAAAGTCCTGGAGAGGAAGCTCTGCTGACCATGACAGAGGGATCATCGAAAGAACCTCCACTAGCACTGCGTGCAGGACTGCGGCCAGGGTTTGGAAATCGAACAATCAGTCTATGACTATTGCCATGATCAACAACACTAGGCATATCATGTGCTCTTTCAGATGTTATTGCAGGTTGTGATACTTTTTCTGAGTTGGCATTCCTGTTCAAGGAACTGCATTTGCCCAATGTAGTTTCCTTCTGAACTCCAGAGACAGATGCACCTGTGAAACCATTGCTTGATTTCCGATGTCGAGAAGCACTACCAGAGGTCTTATTCACACTCATGGATCCAGCAGTTGAACTCCTAGCATCCTCCTTTGAAGAAGATCCCAAAGTTTTTGCATGGTCACTTGAACAAGATTGGCTATTGTTCTGAGATTGGCTTGAACTGCTGCTCTTCTCTTCCCTAGCTGTTGTTGGAGGCAGATCTGATGTGCCACCACCAACTCCCATTTTACAGTGTACATCCTTTGAGCTAACAGACATTGATGCTGACAATGGCGTTGACATTTTGACTGATCCAGGGGACGCTGATGCTGATTTAACAGAATCCCCATGGCCAAGCTTAACTGGTACTGTTTTAGATGCAGAAGGCTGTACAATGGAACTCTTCATAGCAACTTCAGCAGATCCTCCTGTGCGCCTATTTCCTCCATGAGAAACTTCAGAAAAACCGGGCTTGCTAGGCCATGAAACAGCTTGGCTAGACCCAGATTTTGCATCATTTATATTCATTTCTGCTTCAACTCGTTTCTTCCATGTATCAACTAAGCTCCTAGCCTTCTTTTGAATTTCCAAATTTTTATGACTGCGCAAATTATTCACAGATTTGCCAATCTGACATGCCTGTAGAGCATGTAGATTAACAGGCAACTTATCAAGTGCACGAAGCAAAGCCAGGAGAAATTCTTCAACAGTCTTATCACTTTCCTTGGGGCTAGTACTGTCACCAATCTTTCCTTTATGCACCTCTTGTAGCCATTCATCCAACACAGGAAGGCCCCTGAGATGCACAAAGCGCCCAAGGCAATCAAACCTGTCTGTGGCCGCAATCACATCAGCAAGCATTATTCTACCAGCCAAGTCCATCTTTTTTTCACCTCTGTCAGGTTGCATAAGTTGAATGAATTTCTCAACCCCTTCAAAATCTACAAGTCCTCCTTTCTCCGTTATTTTGGCAATCTCAGATTTAAGCATGTTTTCTGACCTAAAATGGCCAGAATCCCCATCATCTGCCCTTAAGGAACGTTCTCGTTTAATAGGCTCAGAGCCCGGATCACCCCGTTCCCCCCTCTTCCTACCCTTCACTTGAGAAGGAAATGAGGATGCACTGTTCTGTACACTATCTGAACCAGGCTTTAACTGCGATGTTGATGATGGACCATTCAATGGTTTTGGAGAACGCCCTCCTGACTGCACTGCCGCTTGCATTTCTTGTCGTGTTTTGTCTAGTAGCTGATCCACTTCTTCCTGTCGTTCCTGCAGAAAATTTGATAGATATAATAAGACATTAAAAAAACTAATAAAAAGAACCAAGTACTAATTTAAGCACTTACATTGACATAATCTTGATCAGTTAGCCACCATAAACACTTGTTTGCAATGTCATACACTCGCCTACACACAAATGAGGATAACCCTGAAGGAAGTTCAACACCTTTACGAAGGAATGCAACTTTACACGGATGGAGTAACGATGCAGCAGGTATCTCATCCTTGTGAAAAGAATAAAAGACTTCGTTTGGTGCTGCTTCCAGCAAAATGCCTTTAGCTAGCTTTACTTCAGCAGGTCGGTAAAGCCAGTTAACTCCTAATTTTAGATTATCCTCCTTTCCTGTTGTTAGTGAACGAATTATTCCAATAAAAGGTGGGGACTCTTTCGGGGGCTTGAAAAGAGCACAGTCACCAACACTAATCCTGCGTCCATCCTACAAAATAGGAGAAACTTCGGTTAAAAATATACGAAGTGATACAAATAGAGGATATTACAAAACCACACCCTTTTCACAACTGAGACAATAGATAATTGTATTGGAGGAGTATGGTAGAAAAACTAAAGATAGTACAAGTAGAGAAGAATGAACTGATCATATACAAATCATCAATGATGATTAATGGCTCACAGATTTATGGGCAACCACAAGTTTCAGGGTATCATATATTCCCATTAAGTATAATTCCAAATAAGTGAATAACTGTTCTCATGGAAATAACATCAATATATGGCAATAGTTTTCTTCAGTTATCAAACGTGAGGATCACAACCATTTGAAAATGGTTGCACTTTCTTGTAATAAAGCTCCCAAGCATATTCCACACAATAAGAAGCTACATGAGCCACATAACCATGGCAAACATTGCAAATCTATGAATCCACCTAAAATATAAGCAATTCAGCAATGGCAACTTATTACCTTTCGTTCTTTCTTTCTTTCTTTCTTTCTGAGATTGGTGCAAGGACAAAGTGCATAACTAAACGATTTCAAAGCATACATGTTTTTTTTACGCAAACAATAGAATAATTATATATTCACATAATTATAAAGTCAGTTACAAACATTTGTATTTATAGGCTAGGTATATTTACAAGCAAAATAGGCCAGCCCATGAACTAGACAGTTTTCTGTTTTAGGTAGGTAAACAAACGCACACATGATTACAACATTCATAATGACCATCCTCATCATAGTTGTCAATGTATTGCCTAAACAACAATGAGGCCCTGGTAGAAAACTAGAATTTGTTCAATTTCTATGCATTACAAACATCTGTATTTATAGGCTAGGTATATTTACAAGCAAAATAGGCCAGCCCATGAGCTAGACAGTTTTCTGTTTTAGGTAGGTAAACAAACGCACACATAATTACAACATTCATAATGACCATCCTCATCATAGTTGTCAATGTATTGCCTAAACAATGAGGCCCTGGTAGAAAACTAGAATTTGTTCAATTTCTATGCATGCTTTTTGGTATACTAGAACAATGAAACTAGAATTTTGCTTCTTTGTACTACCTAGGTAGGCATCTAGATGACTAGGTACTAGTTGAGTACTACACTGTTGTCTAGAATTGCCTATACACCTTGACAACTACGATGCAATATGCAAATAACACTGTCGTTCTCAATGTAGCCCAATTAAATGACGACGTTTATAGGTTAACACAACTCTGCAAATATTGAGATTCTTGTTCCACTAAACATACATGGATTAAAATTGGCATATCAGGATGTATTCAATTAAAAAGTGATCAGAAGGATGAGAGTAAACCATGGCTCAAAGTACCAATACACCCTGATATGGAGGAAGGGATGTATTGGTACTTTGTACCACACGGATCACCTTTTTTTTAGTTTTTTTTCAACAATATGACAAGGGGAACATTTAAGCATTGTTTAACATATAAAACAAGGGGTTTGGGATCAGCCTTAAAAAGGCGTACCAGCAAGGTGCCAATACGATACAATACAGTGATACACCAAATACAGGGCATATCGTGTCAAAATTTTGAACCCTGGAGTTAACCATTCATTGGCTCTTATGGAAAGAATGACACAATTGGATCTTTAAGACAACATCTTTGTCAAGAAATCCAGGGATTCATATAGTGCCTTTCAGGACCACGTGTCTAAAGAATTTGAGTATCCCAATCTTGCTTATGTTCAGTCACACTAAGGTTGACCCTCAAGTGGGGTTATGTTTGTCCTCTCATCAACATTTGTGTTTTCTCATTACATACCTATCTTGGCAGGTTACTTTATCTGTTCTATTTGCCTACATTTAATTGTTATACAGAAAAGAGAATCTCCACATGATCCATTTCTTTTCTTTTATACAACCCGCTCCTACCAATCCATGAGAGGGATTTCATTCATGCATGATCAATTTTTATTAGAGGGGATAGAGCTCATTAGTAAAAACCACTTTGGGATTAAGTTGCTTAATTTTTATGCCATTCACGCAGCAAAGCCCAACATATTAGAACCTGAAAGTTTTTAGTTTGTTTAATCAGTATAACAACACATTAAGAAGGAACTCCCTTAACAAAAATTACGAAAAGGGAGGGCATAATTTCCTCTAAGCCTTCAAAATGTCTTGTCTTAGGTACTTTGGTGGTTACCTATCAACAATAATACTCTCTAAACTGGAAAATGCATATTATTCATTTCTAGGTTATGCTTTGCAAGAGAAACAACAAACCATAAGTTTATTAATTGAAAATTTCACAATATTGTTAAGAAATCCAACATGAAAGTCAATTTAAGGAATATTTTAATCTACTGGAGCAAAATGCAGTTCCTACTCGTTTGAAAAAAATCAAGCTCTCGTCCCAGAAACTTATAAGCTCCTCCAGGAAATAGCTACCTCAAATAATCCCTAACACAACACAATGTTCTATATGCTTTCTGACTTCTTATTGATGCCAAGACGCCATCAATACCTCTTTAGATGGCCCACTTAGACTCTTTAGTTACATAGAAGCATCAAATAAGAAGGTAATTATCCAAAACCTAAAGATGCATCATTATAAATTTGATAAAGTACATTATCATTCCCAATCTGCTCTTCTTTCAAATAAAGCAGCACTTACTTACCAAGACCTACTTATCTTATGTATGTGCATATGTGTATGCTTCATGCTGTGTCCTTGTAATAAGCTTATAAGCAAGCGATTTGAAAGGTCCAGAATGATAGAAATACATATTCTGTGTACTTTCAAATGCTCAAATGGCCCTGACATGGTGGAAGGAGCCATCTATATGATCCTTCAAGACTATGCATTTTGATGAATGTCCTTTGTGAATAATACAACTAGCACCCTTGATTACATTGAGTTTTACCTCCCATATAGGTTGTGCCACCATGTTCTTATTTCTTTTTTCACTTGCATTTTCTAAAGAAAAAGAATATTTAACAGCGGAATGGTGAACCTAAAATGTAGCATAATAAACAGAAATAGGATTGGAACATATGAACTTTGGGCACGATATAAAGAAAACCAGAAATCCATATTAAAATTCAATAAATCAGATAAACCAAAGATAATGGATGTCTAAGGATAATAACAAAACAAAAGTATTCCACAATCACATTTGGCCGCTAAGAAGCAATTTCTTCAGAATTCAGAAGTTTTCATCTGTTTGAATTGGATATCATCTTGTATAGATACTTTTAGATTGGGAAGTGATAGAACAAATCTTTTGTCAAAAGAAGAAGATGATGAAGCATTACTTTCTAAAACATGAATATATTTATCAAAAAAAAAGAAGTATTACTTTCTAAAAATGTCACTATGCAGAACTTTGTTTTTGATTGGTGACTCATCAACATTTAATTAGTATGTGTAAAGAGTATATTTACAGTACAATTGATACAAGTAGCATCCCATTCATCCTTTAATTCATTAAGATTTGCCCCCTGCCTAACCTTCAATTGATCCCTCTCTACATTACATCACTCACCACCTACTTCAGTGTTTCCCCAGAAAAATTGCTCTCTACTAGTCCCATCTTGGCAGAATATCATCCATCTCCTTTACTGACGGAAGCACCCATGTGAAGGTTGTTTTCAACTCCGTTTCTATATTTCTTGCTTCTCTTTTCGTGTGTCTATGCCTTGTGGAACCAAACTGTCCTGTTTCAGCTAACCTACTATTATCTTTGAGTTACCTTCTACAATAAGAGCCTTCCCATACACATTTAGATGAGATCCACAATCTGTAGGGTTAATCCATAACCTCCTAAATGAATATGAACTAACTATGAGAAATCAGAACCAAATGATCACTTAAATGATAGTATTACTACTTCATAGGCCCAAGCATAAGGAAGATTTGGTAGTTTTACTTGGGTCAGACGAAGTATGCACCATACACCAACATTCCAAAAGGAAGCTATTCCAAGAGTCATATTATTGAGCATCCATCAAAATTAAGTTTAAGGGGTGAATATGAAGAAAGATTTAAGTATGCGGTTCTTCACTGAATTTTCTCCACTGTGAAGAATCTCCATTCAAGCACTCCAAATATCTCATACAGATCAAAACCCATCAAAGCCTATGGAAAAAGTTAACCCAGCAGAGGATAACCGACAAAAACCCCAAAATAATCTAGGTATCAGCAAAGCAATTCTACTGCAGATTCTTAATCATCAGAGAACCCAACTACTACTCACAAAATTCTTAAGTCGCTTTTCACCCTAATCCCCAAAACAATTAAATAGCTCCAGCAAAACCTACCAAAGATCCAAGGAATTTCCTTACCTGATGGTCCCGGTCAAAACTCCCCCCCCCAATATACACAAGAGAGAGAGAGAGAGGGAGAGAGAGAGAGAGGGGGAGAGAGAGAGAGAGAGGGAGAGAGAGAGAGAGAGAGCAACAAAGATAAACGTTTGAAATTTTTCATTGCCATCCAGAAATCCTTACAATCAAAAAATCCACGGAACAAAGTTCAAACCTTTCCTCAAAATCCACCGGATAAGAGAAAAGGAAAGCAAGCAAGACAATTGCGAATTCAATAACCATCCGCGATGGGCGATATCCTATAATTCCCAAAATCCATTTCATCTCTCTACCTGATACCCACCTAACGAAAGCTCCCAACAAAAAGAACGCGAACCAATCAGCATCAGGAGCAAATCAACCGAAAGCAGAATCGGGACAATGACGAATATCCAAAATACATGAAGGGGCGTCGGAGGGATACCTTGCAGAAGGAATCAACGGTAGATGTTATAGAATCAGAAGCTACAGTCGTCGTACCGAGCGCGGGGACCGGCCACATGTGCCGTCTCCGTTTCCTCTCCTCACCTTCCCGCCCATGCATAGCCTTGCATCCTCGCCGATTTTGGTTTGGATCCCACCTTCGTCCCGAACGAGAAACATCAATCCCGTCGTAATTCCACCACCCGATCGACAACAAAGCCCTAGAGTCCTCCGGTAATTCGCGATGCAGGAAACCCTAGATCCGTCCTCAAAACACCTATTACCACCTCCGAGCCCTCACCGAAAACAGAAACCCTAACTTCGGCTTGGTCGATGCCTCGAAACAAGGAACTACGAGATTAGGGCTCCAACTTGCACACGGCACAGATGGATTTGCCGATCGAATTAACGCCCCCTGATCCCTAGTTCAGATCCAGGAAGACAGATAAATTAATTCGAAGAGCGAAATCGAGAGATTTCAAGCCGCCTTTCAAGCGAGTATTTCGCGATCTGTGTATGTGTGGAGAGAGAGAGACGAACGAAATGGTGTTTTGAGACCACGCCAGACGGCAAAGCGAAGGGTGTACTTGGTAGCACAGTACGGGCAGTTCGGGTAGGACGGGCAGACCCCTTCTTTATTCTGTTTTAATACATTCACATTTACGAAATTTAGCTATGTCCACGAATTTCAGCGCAGGGCGCAGGGATTGTGCACTAACGTGCGCAGTTAGCATATTACTCTTGGTCTCTCCCAAGTCCCATATCTCGGTCAGGGTGTGGAGCGACTAGCGAGTAGCGAGGGAGTATGGAAGGAAGGATGGTCAAATTTCAACTACCAGTTTCCTTTTATTGCATGTTTCTCTGGTAAAAGTATCACTTGCTGCCTGCTTATAAAAGTTATCGGCATAAAGTGCCCAAAGTTTGATAATTACTTACAACCGTCTTGTTATAAATTTTATGTGATGACATGTTATTTTGCACATCGTCATCGGTACTACAATTTAAGAAACTGGAGCGTGGGCCACTGGAGTGGGCCTCATAACTTGTCATGCATCATATGTTCTCAGAATCAATGAATGGGTCCCTCCCATTCTCCCAAGAAGTTGCCTACCTCAAACATCATCATTTTCTCGCGTGTAGATTCTGTGGCCACGTGATTGGGATCTTCTGTAGGGGGAACCAATTCAATGGTTAGTGTGAATTCTCCACTCTCCGACGATGGAATTGAACTTCAAATGCCCTCCATCCCATGGAAGTCAAATGACTATCCTCCCGTATAGGGCTGAATATTCGGTTTATTCTGTTAAAAATCGAATTGAATAAATCGAAATTTTAAAAATCAAATTAAAAAATTAAAAATAAAATTGAAATTGAATTAGAGGAAAATCAAAATTTTCGGTTGATTTTTGGTTATTTTGGTTAAAACCGAATTTCAAATATATATACTATATTATATATTATATATGTATCATAACATATAATATATAAATATATATTATGAAATCAATTTTTATTATATTATACATTAATATATAAATATATTATATATTAATATAATATGTTATATATTATATATTACATGCTATATAGCAAAGTTCGATGAACTCAATTTTTTTGGTTAACCGAATTTCTAATTCTAAAAATCGAAAGAAACCAATACATTTAAAAACTGAAAAATAAAATGAATCGAATTAATCAAAAACCAAAATAACCAAATCAAAAAAACTGAAACTATAATTTTTCATTCGGTTTTTGTTTTTAACCGAATAATGCTCACCCCTACTCCGTTCTAGAACATCTAAAATCCTTTCAAAAATGCAGAATATGTAGTTAAGTTTCTTAAGAGAATGTTCTTAAGGCTTAGTTTGGAAGGAGTACAAATATAAATATGTAGAGTGCAAAACCTTTTATTTTGTATGTATTTATACTTCACATATTTGTATTTGTACTCTTTCCAAACTGAGCCTAAGAAATTTTGTAAAATTCCTTGCATGACAACTTTGCCTCAATTTTCTATTTCTCTCTTATTTTCCATCAAACCAACCATTTACACTTTAGAAACTTGAATAGTTATTCTATGGTATTTAAGGAGTGGTTGAGGGGAATTCCCTATATCCTAAGGTCCAAGGGGTAGTCAATAAAAAAAATTGTCAAAAAAAAAGCAAAAAAAAAAGTTTGAAATATATTGGTCCATTTAGTTATTAGAACTTTAAATTAAGAAAATCACAAGTCAAGATGCCCAGTTGATAGTTGCTAAGGTCTTTTGACCAGTTGTAGTGGACACTTGGATCAAAATCTACATACACTAGGGTTTGGGGTTATGCATTTGGGAATGAAGCCCCCCCTCCTTTTGAACCATCATTGGCCCATAAACTATCCAAGTAACCGGTTCCGTTTTACCCTTAACCTGTTCTTGGGCCAAAAAATGTTTATTTGGTCAAAGAACCGCTAACCTGGTAGTTGAACCATTTACCCATTTGACCCGAACAGGGGTTGGCAATTTAATAAAGGATCTAGAGGAGATTAAAGAGGGGAGGAACTGAGACAAGACCAATCTTAGATCTAAGATCACTAGATCCTAGGGACAGTAGAGTGTATGTGTGTGTGTGTGCGAGAGAGAGAGAGAGAGAGAGAAGGAAGGAAGAAGAAGAAGAATTGCACTTTAGCAGGGGTTGGAGAAAAATCTGATCTCAAATCTAAAATCAATAACAATCTTGTTTCGGCATTGTTGCCATCATCATCGCTGGCCAATGAATGTCAAATCCTCCCCCTCCTCTTCCTTCTTCTTCTCTCCTCCTCCTCCTCCTCTCACTCCCTCTTCCCTTCCTTCATTCATTTCCTTTCTTTCTTTCTAGCCGACAACTACATAGTCTCTCTTTTCTCATATTGATAGAAGTCTAAAAGTTACCCAAATAATCCAAACCGCCTGAACCATTCGACCTAGACGATCAAACCATTAACCCGAAAAACCGGTGGTCATAGTGATTCTGTTTCAAGGTTGCATGGATTTTAAAACCTTGATGACCATAACCTCATTGTAAAAAGAAAGAAAGAAAGAAAGAGGCAATTGTGTAATGTTTTGGGCCAATTTTATTCTCATGGTTTTATTAGCATATACAAAAACAGGTCTTAATGGGTATGCTTTCTACATAGCCTATAAATCTTAAAGGTATTCTCTTTGATGAAGAGTTGCATTTTTCTCAGGTCTAAACTAAAGGCAATGTTTTTGAACCATCGTTGATCCGAACGATTGGACCTGTTCGGTTCAGTCCTTGGCAAAAAACTATTGAATTGGTCAACGACCCATTGGCCCGAGCGGTCGAACCATCTACCCATTTGACCTATTCAATGGTTTTGATCGTTTTTTTATTTTAATTATTGTTATTTTTTTATTTTTTTTGTCAAAATGGGACATCTATTCAAATCAGACAATCGAACCATCAATCTAAAAAATGATGACCAGAACCATTCCAATTCCGAGTCATTTTTTAAAACATTGATTAAAAGTGATGGTTAGTATATTGTTAAGCTTATGCGGGCAGATTACACTAATCCGCCATGGGGACTTCAAATCGATATTGCTGATTGCATGGCTTTACTTCGACACCTTGATCAGTAGTTTCCTATGTCCCTCGCTATGGTAATAAAGCTGACCGTGTACTAGCAAAAAACAGTTTATCTCTTTCTAAAACTTATTGGTTAGATTTACCAGATTTTCTATGCTCAACTATTATAAGGGATTCTCCAACGAGTTAAAGCCGAATGAATTAGCCCTATGGGTTTTATTCAAAATAATAATAATAATAATTCAGTAAATATGATTTATGAAGCTAAGGTGATGGGAAGGAAAAGAAAAGAAAATGCATGGCATTTAACACAAACATGTGTTGTTGGTGTTGCTCGTGCGCGTAATTATACACAACACCACCTTTTCTTTCCCTCACTGGCCAAGTATACCTATAATTGTTATATGTAGCAAAAATTAAGAGCAGTTATGAGGTGCGGTCGGACGTGACATGGCACGAAGAAAACTCCCACTCTCTTAGCCGAGTACGGTTGATTTGGAGGCTGTTTGGTTCAGATTATGTTTATGGGTGATTGTGTTTTTTCACTTTAAATGTTTATTTATATTTTTTTACTTTAAATGTTTCATGTTGTTTGGTTGAGTTTCACTTTAAACATTTTTTATTCTTCATCTCAGATTAATACCCATTAAAATGTAACGTACCAACATTTGGTTTCAAGAAACATTGGGGTGTTGGGGGAAACAAGAATTTGGCGTTTCTCCAAATGCCCCATGCACAAAAATCAAATTGTTTCAGCTTTTTACCGTTTACACTAAACAGTTGTTTAATTTTGTTTTATATGCGCTAAACGCCAATACCTATGTGGCGTTGATGTGGTAGCGTTTTTTCAATAAATACCAACAGAATCAAACACATACTTGGTGACTTGCCAAATTAGTCGTATGTGCATGTGCGGTAGGCCTTTGCTCGTAGTCGCAAGGTGTAGGGTTTGGTGAATGGTGAATGTTGCTCAAGTTCAACCATGGCCAAAATTATGGCGATGTTTGGCATTAATGCCGTTTTCTGGAAAAGCGGTGCCACATAGGCGCCATATCAAAGAAAACAGTGCTTCAAATAATACCCTTTTGTTTGGTACCATTTTTTCAGAAAAAACGTTGCTCCATGCCACACCTTGGAAATTGGGAAAGTGTGGTATAGAACAACACTAAATTCAATGTTTTTTTGGAATAATGGTGTGTTGTTGCCAGTACTTATACCAAACAAAACCAATGTCGCATGGTGTGTTGTTACTAGTCCTGATGCCAAATAAAACCGATGTTATTTTTTCAAAAAAACACATATATGACAACACTGATTACAAATAAAAAATAAACAGTTTACAATTTCACATTCTCAACATGGGTTTTTTTTTTTTCAAAAAACAATGCAATATTCCAAACACCTACTATAAAAGGAGTACTCAAAGCTTAACCACCAATAGCCCGGCCTAGCCTGCCCTCATGATGATGTCCCCCGTAGATCAAGATGGGGACACCAACAACAAATTCTAGTAGAATCATTGTGGTGGCCCGGCCTGGTTCAACAAGACAACCACCACCCATAAACAAGAAACAACTCGATCGGTCTGAGACTCTGAATTGGTTGCATAGACAGTATATACATGGACCCACGTACGTATCATACAGCTAGCTAATTGGGGTAGAATAATTGATCAATACCATTTTTACCAAAAAAAAATGATCAATACCATACTTCATTATATATTATGTATTGATATAGTATTTTTCCTTAACCTTGCATTTTTAGCAAGGTTCAAAGTATTACTTAATATGATACGTCGGGATGTATAGTATTGTATCATGAGGGTTATTCTAATACATTTGTATAAAAGTGTTCTTAGTAAATTCTTTCATTATTGTATTAAATAATATAAAAATATCTGTAAAAATATAGCATTAAAAAAACAAAAAAAAAATAAATAAAATGCACATGTTTAAAGTATTGATGCACGGATGCACCCCTGCGGATCGTTTTGGGTGTGTCCATATTTTAGCAGAGGCAGATATATAATAGCTGTAATATATGTGCTCGCACAGGAGATGTTGAAAGAATTATGAATTTGATAGGAATTCTATCTAGACATTCTCTTTGATTAAAGAGACAACCTTTTATTTCTTGATCCCAAACTGATGAATACAGACACTTAAAAAGGTGATCTGAATAGATGGGGTGTTCTGTCATCACGGCATACTAGATGCTAGCTGTTTTAGCGGTGGCAATTGATGAACTTGTAGCTACCGTGTTCGATGCATGCTGAATCATGTTTGAACAAGTGTCCTCATCCGACACCAAAATTCAATTCCAATATTGGGCAATTAACCAACTAATTGTACATTGAATCATTCTTGAAGGTTTAGACTCTAGAAAATAATTAAATACACTACTCTTTTGAAAAATCATTCTTGAAGCATTCAATCAAAATGTGTTTTTCTTTTTTCAATTTAAAGGTAGAGTATTTTCTGTCAAGCTGTATGCATGGGGATATCTAGTTTACACAAATGACAGCATAATTATGTGACCCAACCATCATTTCATGTCAGGTAATTTGGGTGGTGGTTGTAATATTTAGGTTCCATTGGAAGCAATTATCTGGATAAATGTATTTATTCACGTTCTTTTATTTCTCATGTAAATAAGAAAATGACCATTTTAACCATAAAAATTCATTATTAAAAAGGGCATTTTTGTCTTATTTAAGCATTGTCAATTTTTCTCTTAGGTGAAAAAGTTATTAACCCACCTAGGAGATGGATATTAACCCACCGGGATAAACTTTTCCTAATCCCCACATAAATTTGAAAAAAGAACATGGGATTCTTGGTCAATGGAAACCAAAATCCCATTGACCAACTTTCCCCCCTTTCAAAAAAATAAATAAATAAAGAATGCTGCCTCATAAGTAACTAACCCGAATAGCCAAATGAATCATCAACTTTTGGACTGATAGGGGCAAAAGTGATGAGATGTTGGGTTTATACTTAGAATAAAATGCCTAGCCAGAATCATTAATTTAGCGACCTTTTTAGGCAAATTTAATTTCATTAAAGAAAACAAAAACAAAAAGACTAAAATGACCGCCTTATGCATTTAACTTAACCATATGGTGGGTGGATGGTGGATAATGGACACTCTGGATCTGTTGCGTTTGGACTCAAAGGAATTTTCCCTTTGATTCCAACTATTTCATGACACGTCAAAAGTAAGAGAAGGGGTACTGGTTGGCCCGATGAATTCCCTCTTCTTTAATTGTATATATATTTACCATTAAAGGGGTGTTCTTTTTTTTATTTTGAAAGAAGGGAAAGTTAGTCAATGAAATTTTGATTCCCATTGACTAAGAAATCCATGTTCTTTTTCAAATTTATGTGGTGATAGAAAAGTTTAATTTCTTAGATATCACATTCGGTTTAGTGATACCCATCTCTTAGGTGGATAAATAACTTTCCTACCTAAGGGAAAAGTTGCCAATACTTGATTGGGACAAAAAATGCCCCTTTTAATTATGGATTTTTATGACTAAAATAGTTATTGACTTATTTGCATGGAAAATATAAAAAAAAACATGGATAAATTCCCTTACTTGGGTAAGTGTTTATATGAAAGCCTTACCCATGTAAGTGACTTATCAAAAAGTGAACAGGGCCTAAACAGAAAAAAAATATATTCAAAGAGAGGGATTAAATGAGAAAGAAGCGAGAACTCTTCCTTCTTTCACTCCAACAATCTTTGTTGAAAGAAAGGTCTCTTCATCGGAAAAATCTTTTATTCCCCATCGTTGTTGTTGTGTTGTGTCCCACCGGCCACCACATTCTAGACCTAGTAATTTTTATTCATCACTTCCTCCATCTATACATAGGATCTATGTACGTAGGTCATCTTGGTCTATAAGAACTACTACACTAATGAACAACAAATCATTCCAAATGCACCGAAGAGGTTTGAATCAGATGTTTCGAATTTTCTGTTGTTTTGCTAATTCAATTCCATTGAGCTTCAACATGCTTCTAATCTTAGATCATCTGATTCCCATACATTGATTGAAGGGCTCAGTGAGGATGTTGTTCATGATATTAAACTTGTTCTTTAATTATCAAAAAAAAAATATATTAAACTTGTTCTTTTATCTCTGATTCTACCACTTGAGGTCAACCTGTTTTCCTTTTGCTAACCTACTTTATTTATTTATTTTTTGTTTTTTTAGAAGGAGAGAGAAGTTAACGGTGGGGAAGAATGTTGTGAAAGGGTTTCGAATGATTTGTATGATGTTGGATTCTTCATAAAAATAAATAAAAAAAATTATAATATTTTATTTTTCAAAGAAAAAGAATAATTGATTAAAGGTTTAGGCCCTATTAAGGTGTCACAAAATAAGTGGATTAGAAGAGAAAATTCCTTCGAATTCAAACGCACTGGATCCGATGTCGATACTGGATGTATGCACGCAAAATACTTGTTTGGTACATTTAATTGCGCTCTACCAAAAAGAAATTAGGCATATATACAAAACTAGAATATATATAAGAAAATACCATTTTAAGTAGAACAATGTGACTAACAACTAAGGGATGTGACTGTCGAAGTCAAGCTCTTTGCGGTTGATGTGGAGTCATGATAATGGAGGATGCATGGATATCAAACGTAACCTGCACTTGTTCAGCTGATCCAATAATATTTGTTGGATATTAATTAGAAAAATAGTATATACTGTCAGCAGATCCAATAATTTTTTTCCTCAGGATCGTCCAAAAAATCTCTTACAAGTCTACGTGATGATGTGATGTTAAAACATGTATGGTTGGACTCTTTCCCCTTTTCCAGTTGGAGCCAATGCCCAATGGGTGGCTTCTCAAAAGCAGAAAACCCATTTCCATAGGAGAGAATCAATAATTTTTTTTTTCAAATTAAATAGACATGCACTTTACTGGGATCTAGAATCAATCCTCTAAACACGACATTCATTACTTGCTTAATTGCCAAATATATAATACAGCATGGTACAAACAATTTCTAATTAACATATCTTGCTTGTAAAAATTTGGTCCAGGGCCTCCAGTCGATTGAACATATCAAAATAAGAACGCTATGATTTATTAATTGTTAGTCAGGAGCAAAATGGGTTATTTCCAGAGTCAGCTGTCTGGATCTGCTGCACTTATGCACTTCCATTCAATCTGTGACAGTTGATCTCATATTAGAATTGGAATCAAAATCTTTTAGAATCGGAATCGGAATGGTCCATTCCTATAGTCTGTTTGGTTTAAATAGAAATGGGAATGAAAATTAAAATCAGCAGGAATGAGATTTTATTCCCAAAGGAGGGATAGGAAATAACTATTCCCTCAAATGGAAAAATGCCATTCCAGCAGAAATGAGAATGAGATTTTGATTCCATCCAATTGGAATCGAAATAACCCATTCCAATTCCAATTCCAAACCCCTATTCCCATGAGCCAAACGAGGCTTAAATAGATCGGAGATAAGTGCAGCACTGCCTCCCCACAACCACTGCTCCCACCGTTCAAAGACGAGAGACGAGGCAAACGAAGATTTCTTAGGGATGAGATATTGACCAAGTTTCTTTTTCTGAAAATTTTTATAAAACTTCATAAAAAATAAATGAAAAACTGATTTCCTAAAAGGCCAAAAAAAAAACAGAAAGACACTTAGAGTTTAAAGACACAGCTCGTGCTGGAGAAACAAACGAGTTTCTGTGAAGTAATTGTAGTTTCAAGTATTCCACTAAGCTGTTGTTGCTGAAATCAGCTTGGGCGTTAATGAAAGAGGAGAGAAGAACAAGAAATTCAAGCAAAACACGTGGTAGAGGAAACACATACCGCCATTGACTGATTTTCAAGTATTCCACCGTGCTGTTGTTATTGAAACCAGCTTGGGCGTTAAGGAAAGAGAAGAGAAGAATAAGGAGTTCAAGAAAACACGTGGAAGAGGAAACACATACGGCCATTGACCAAGGGCTTGAACAACAACCCAGATTTCAAGTGTTTGATGGCTGGAAACGGAATTCCTCAGTTTTCACAGTAAAATGAAACGAAAGAAGTAAGAGATCAATTCAGACTTGACAATCTGCAAGTATTTCCTCTTGTCTCAAACGTCGTTGAAATTCCTGATAAGTTTTCACAGTCAGCTGCAAACCAACAGATATAAGCCAAAATCTAGGTGATTAAAACGAAATCATCAATAACGGAAAAATCCCAATTGAGATAGCAAAGCTGTTTATCAGACGACCTCTGAATTTTGGGGCTCCAAAGCATTAACGGAGTGTAGAAGACGATAGTGAAGTCGCTCCAGTTCATTAATCACCCCAAATTCTCCTTAAATAACAACATAAACACAACAGAAGAGTGACAAACGAAGAGATAAACAACTAGAGATAGAGAACAAAAAAAAGCCTTGAGTGAGGCGAGACCGCGACAGTGGGCTTTAAAGAATAACGATGTCCAACAACAAAAATAACAAGAAGAAGAGAAATTCAAAATGGGGTTGGTAGTTCATTTTACTGCCATTAGGAGACATTTGTAGGAAGGTGTTGGGTTTTGTATCAAAACAGAGAGTAAGAAAAGGAATTTTATGTATATATATATAGAGAGAGATTACGTTGGTATTTATTAAGTAAACGTTGTCACATAGACATTCTATCAACAAAGGCGTCATTATGTGCATCATGAGTATTAATGTTTGCAAAAACAAACATTGATTTTTGTGTGTCTCTTCCATTTCAAAAAGTTTTATTTTGAAACTTTCCCCAATGGATAGACATTTATCGAAACTTTTGCTAACGTGGTGCCTAATGACCCCTATATGTCATAATCTGTTATTCAGAATCAAGAATTGATTGCCATGTCATTTACAGCTAGACGGTAACCGACTAACCGACTGTCTTCTCCAATATAGGTTACCAGGTCTTCCTAAAATTAAGGATGAAGAGAAGGACCAAGGAATACAATTAAGGATGAGCAATCAAAGAATACAGGAGCTTTGAACAACTTCAACGACAATGTTACAGCGGCGGCGGTTTTGACTGGGCACCGGAAATAGAAGCGCAATGTTACAGCTTGGAGGGCGGTCGGTGAGGCTCTTTGCTGTTTCCTTTTTGAGCTCGATGGCCTCTCTATCTCTTTTATTCTCTCCTTTATCTTTTCCCTCTCTCTTCTTTTTTCTTTTCTCTCTCTCTTGGTTGTTTGTATTCTTGGCTCTGCCGCAGATTTGAAGCCATTTCCGGAAATAGATATGAAGTCACCGGCTTTACCATAGTCGAAGACACCTCTGGATGGAAATGCTTAATCGGAGAGCCAGTGTAAAAGTCTCGCTCATGGAAGGCGATTCTTACTCGACTTATAGAAGAGGGCGGAGGGTAATATTAGATTTTAAAAAATTATAAATCACATGGTGTCAAGGATTTTAACAGAACTTTAGCGGATGCTAAGAACAAGGTTAGAATTAATCAATTGCCGAAAACAATAGAAGTGGTTTAAGACAATAATTAAATAATAACGGTACAATTTATCGATTAACTAAACAGTAATGTAATTTAAGAAATTTGTCCTAATTTTGATCTGCTGTCTTCTGGTTGTTTCCATTGAACTGGAGTTTTACTTGAAGCATGTGAGGTAGGTTCTTTGTTGCGGAACACTTGAAAAAATTCAGTACTATTCCATCTTGTCCTCTCAATCGCCATTGCATTAAAAATTTTGTTATTCCTGTTCTGCCATAGTAGCCTAGCTATGTATTCTAGGATTAAACCTACCCTTGACATTTGAGCACAACCGTTTCCACTTTTAACCTCCAGGCCCTCCACTTTCAAAAATTACTTTTATTATGTATATTTATTTTTCATTACTTGAACCTACAACCTGTTAAGCTGGGTAAGGATTTTCTATCCTAGTTTTGCAACACCGGCTGAACTCATTCATCATCCATAGGTTTTTAATTCCCCACTCTCCATCACTTTTACATTTGCATTGGGGTGAATCAAGCCGAGCTGTGTCGAGTCAAATAATACAAGGTTCGAGCTCGGCTCGAGACTGTTTTACAAGGTTTGAGTTTGAGCTCAGTTCGAACTAGAACCTTGAATTCGAGTAAAAAATTTATAACATCGAGTTCGATTTTGAAAAAAAATGTTTTATAAAAATAAAAAATTATATACAAAAATATTTTTTATTTGATATTTAAAAAAGTAAGAATTATAATATTTTTATTATATATATATATATAATATGTACTCAAACCGGTTCATGAACCAAGCTCTAATAGGCTTGAGCTTGGCTCGTTTCATAATCGATCCAGTGAATTGGGCTCGAGCTCGGCTCAAAGCTCGGTTGAAACCGAGCCGAACCGAGCTCAAGTAGCTCGTGAAGAGCTCGGTGCCACCCCTATTGCATACAACATTCCATTTGATTAGGTGAAAAGATTTCTCATCGCTCTTGCCCCACAAGAATTTAAAGAATTTAAAAGCTATCATTACAAATTGTGGAACCATAAAGATAATAAATATAAGGAAATTGACTCTCTTTGCCAAAGGTTGAGTATTTCTCTTCCTCCCAGCTAATTTTGTATATTTTTTAAGGTGTTTTTATTGATCTTAAAACCCTCGAGATCACTATCTGCAGACATTTTATGAAAACATTAGAGATGATTTGTCTGGCCGGACGCTGATGCATATTTCTCCATGTTCGGAATTGGGACAAAATTAGAGGTGATATGGTACTTTGGAGTTTGGAGCAAGGTTTTTAAAATTGGATCGGACAGAGAATCATTATAGTTCGGTTCTTGGGTCGAATGGTCTGATTGTTCGGTCCGGACAAATGGTCTATTCTAACAAAAAAAATTAAAAATTTAAAAAACCCAAAAATGCCCAAAAATCATTCTCAAATCGAACAGTTGAATAATTCAATGGGTTTGACTTCCTCGATCAGTGGTTCATTGACCAAATCAACGTTTTTGGCCAAATAAAACTTTATCCAACTGTCTGATCCGGTCCGGTTCTGAAAACATTGCTTTGTAGTTTGGAGAATAGCTCGTTTAAGGCATGAGGACTTTTATTTTTGTTTTGGGCTTAATTTGCTTGGGCCGCTTGGCCCATCTCTGCAGTGAGGTGAGATGGACAGGTGGAGAAAGTAAGAAACAATACAATATAATAACTCATTTGGGCCACCTTCAAAGCTGATGTGGGCGGTCCCACCAATGATATTGAATTTGATTATTGTCCGTGGAATCTCTAGAACCATCTCAATCGACAGCATTACTGATGCTGGCTCATGATAAAGACTGGTTGTTGTTATTCAGAGTTTGAATTATTGGATTTGGAGCAAGTAAACTCCAACTAAAATAACCTCTCACGGTCTCACCTCACCATATATTTAATATTATATTTTATATTATAGTGAGAGATAAGCCCTCTCATCTCATATTCCCATACATCCATCACACATCACATGGGCCTGACAAACGACATCCATCAAATTCATACCTCAATTTATTGTCCCTGTCTCTTATAAACGAGGCAAGTCGTACTCTTTAAGTCTGATTTGGATATGCCAAAATTGCATCTACCAGCATGTCTAGCAATAGGGCCGGCCCCGCAATATATAAACACCCTTCTTGACTTTAATATATGCCTCAATTTAGTTTTAAATCCTTCTTTTATATATAGAGTCTGATCCAAAGTTTTTAAAATCAAACCGGACAACGAATTAATCAGGGTCCAATTCCTGGGTTGAACGGTTTGATTGTTCAAATCAAATAGATAGTTCGTTTTAATAAAAAATAAAAAAATAAAAAAAATAAAAATGATCAAATTATTGAACAGTTCAAACGCCTGAATAAATGATTTGTTGATCAAATCAATAATTTTTGGCAAAATAATGATTCTGGAATAAAACGGACTAATCACCTGACCGATCCGATCTGATTTTAAAAACCATGGTCTGATCTGATAGACTGATACTTGCCTCAGCCTCAGATCAGGCTCGTTAGTCAGTCCTGTGTGTACATCTGCTGCGATTACGGACGGTCAGAGCACTGCTTTGTGACTTGTGAGTCCAATCAAATACCAACACACCAGCGATGGAAATAAAAAGGGGGTAGTTCACGGGATATTTTGAATTTATTTCTATTGCTGGCGTGTTGATGTTTCATTGAAGGGAATCGCAGCAGATGGAACTCTCGTCCCAGAATCGTGAAGGGAGACGTTGATGCGTGTGGCGTCAGCTCATCTCAGTTCTCAGCTCAACTAAATGCTCCACTTCGCAGTTGGTTATTTCTTGCTCGCCATTTACATTTAGAATACTACGATAGGGGAAGAGTTCCAATGTCAGATTATCAGTTTCGACAGACATTCCAACATTCTCGTTCTTTCATATCCTTTACGGTACGAATTTCTAGGTGGTTCCATTACTCATAGATTTTCCCTTCTTCTTTTCTATAGTCCATTACTTTATTCTCTAACGAGCTTTCATCAGCACAGGAGGGCTCCAAAGCTGGCCCTCGTCGAAATGTTCGGTTCTTGAAAGCTAACTATATCAAAGAATTCATTCCTTTTAAGGCAGGAAGAAGACCCACTCGATGTAAAGAAATGCTACCTCGACCTTAATACTCTTCACGCCAGGGAGGAATCTGCTATAAGGTGATAGCGTTTTGGAGAATATGTTTAGTTTTTTTTTTTTACTTTTTTTTTCTAATCATGATTACAACGTTTTCATGAGAGGTTGAGAGGTGATCGCAGACAAGCAGAGATAGAGGCATAGGCGTGGGCGTTACAACTTTACAAGCGAGGCACAGAACATCTTCGTTGCCTTGTACAAGACGTAATTCTCTTGCCCTTTTATCTTTGGTATCATTTTCCGCAAAATTTAGATTTTCTTCTATTTCCATCCAACTTTACATCTTTTTTGTTTTAAACAAGAGCACGTTTGTTAGCTTTCTCATTTCCGGATGCATGATGTATTGATGACTTGATGTTGTGTTCCCGATTAATAAAGCGTAGCACAGTTAACTTCTTTCGCCCTGCGGTAGCCAATGAAAATGCTGGTCTTTTCTTTCCCTCCCCCCAAAACAAATTGTCCGGTCATTGGCTTTATTTGCAGTGCAAAATCTGAACCAGATACAAATTTTTATATCTGTTTGTTTGTAATTATGATTTGCACTCTTATCTGATACAAAATTTGTACTTTTTGACTCATTTGCACTCATTGGCAGTGCACATTTTGCATCTTAAAAACTGATGCAAAATCTGTACACCTTCCTCTTATCTTAATTTTCTCTCATAGAAAGTGGAGACCATATCATCTTGCTAAGCTCCCAACCAAATAACTCTCCTCCTATCTCCATTTTCTTTTGTATAATGTGGCCCCACATAATTTTACTTCTCACAAAACATAAGACAAAGACAAATGCTGAAGCAAAAATAATCCAGATTTTGCACTCAGCCTATTTGCACTCCCATGCATTTATACCAATGCAAAAGAGCATTGCATACAAAAGAGTGCAAATGCTGAACTGAAGCGAATTTGCACTCCAGTTCAGCTTTGTAAGCATTTGGTAAGAATATGTCCATACTGAAGATGATAGTAAATTTATTTTTTCTGACATGTTCGCATTCAAAACAGGAGCAAACTGGAAGTAAACTTTTTCACTCAAAGTTGATCAATGTAAAGAAGGTAGGTTCCACTCTTGGAATTCGTGCTTGCAACCAAATATGTTTAGTAAGAATATGGGATTTATTAATGCAAAGCTAAACCAAGTTTGCATTTTCATGAACCATACATATGGCCTATGTTGAGACCCAAACACCCCCTCCAGAACCCACTAGGGGAGTGGAGCAGGCCACCACCTATCAGCCATTCACAAGAAGACAGAGGAGACAGGCGGCAGAGCCCCAGAATTAGTTACACTCAGAGTTGGTTACTCTGCCACCTGAAGATATTCCATCCATGTTATCTGCCAGAGTTAGTTATCCAGAAATCAGAGGATATTCCCTCTGATATTACACCTGTAGGCCAGCTATATAAGGCCATCATCATATAATGAAAGTAATGAATGATTCTCCCTCAATTTTCTTCTCCCTGAGTCGAGTTTATTCCTTCCCTCCCTTCTCTCTTTTCTCTCCATCTTCTGTTTCAGGAGGTCAAGCCTCCCTCGAAGAGGTTTCCAAGGTGAGTGGAAACTCACCAGCCTAGCTTGGTGTAATGGTAAAATCTTGGTCTGGAAAGTGTGAGGATACAGATTCGAGTCTGAGGGTGGCCGGTTTGTGCAGAAAAAAATACCAGAGGTTAGGACCATACCCAGTCTACCCCCCCAAGACCCTAGATAGCTGGGACCAACATTGGGCAATTGCCTTTAGGTATTTACTACCTAGATTTTAGCAGTCTTTTTAGAGGCATGCCTAGGGTGTTTAGTCTCAAAGGTGGGGCTCGTTTTGTGGGTTGCATCTTACATGGATTGTTGCCATGTTTTGATGAGTTGACCTTGAATTTGATGTTGATCACACAGTTTAGCATATTATAGGTTGTGCCTATGATGCTTAGAGTTAAAAAAATTTAGCATACATACGGCCAAGGTTTAAAATGTCAGTGTTGGTGGTAATGTCGGTTATCAAAATATAGGAAACACGTTGGAAATGACATATGGAAATATTGTAAAAATTAGAGACATGGTGGAAACATTGTGAAATATGTGAAAATATGGTATGATATTTTATGAAATGATAAAATAAACATAGGTACAACCTTTTAATTTATTATTTTGTTCCAAACTATTAAACAAAGTTGAGAAACTAAGGTTAACAGACAAAAAAAATGCTGCGAAGTTGTCCGTTAAACTACATAATAGAATGAGTTCAAGCAAAAGTTTAACTTATATAAACTGCAAATGATTCTATTAGAGCAACCAAATAATTTATTATACAAAAAAAACCAAGATTTAACTTCTTGTTTGAGAAGAACTTCAAGTTGGCTCAAAGTGGTAATCATGTTCATTTGGCAGGCAATAATACTGATACTCTACATATCTACAATATTGTTCCAATTTATGCCATATCACCATCTCTTATGCTCCACATAACACTAGTTGTTTTCACTGGGGAATATGTTAATTCCAGTAATATTTTGTTTTGGGTTAGAAGTAAGTTGGTTAGGGATTCTTGTTGCAATGATTCAATGAAAATTTTAATCTGGAATGTGAGGGGTTTAGGAGGTGAAATGAAAAGATGTTTAGTAAAAGATACTCTTAAAAGAGAAAATCCAAATATTGTGATTTTGCATGAAACAAAAAAGAAGTTGGTTGACAGGAAATTAATTGAGGCAATTTGGGGAATAATAGGTAGAAAGTGGGCAGCTCTTCCTACTATGGGTACCTTGGGAGAAATAATTATTGCTTGGAGAGAAGAGGAGGTGTCGGGAATGGAAGTAGACATTGGGGAATTCTCCATTTCAGTTCTTTTTACTAACAAAAGAGAATTCAATTGGATTCTTATTGGGGTTTATGAGCCTAATTCGTCTACTGAAGGAAACATATTTTGGGAGGAGTTGGACTCCATAAATGAGCACAGTGATATTCCTTGGTTCATTGTGGTTATTTAATGTCACAAGATATTCCTTGGTGCACTTGGATCACTGGCCAATTACCCTGCAAATAAATGTGGTGAGAGCAGGAAAAGCACCATTTAGACTGGAGAAGGTGTGGACTCTACATGAAGACTTGGAAAAAGGTAGCTGTTTGGTGGGAGGAGTGTAGGGTGGATGGCTGGGTGGGGTTTTGATTTCTGTGAAAATTGAAGTTTATGAAAAGGAATTTAAAGGCTGGGGGTAAAGAGAAATTTAAATCTTTTGCAAAAGGAAAAAAAACAAAAGTCTCCTAGAGTTAGGTAAACTTCAAAGCAAGGTTCAGAGTATTGATACACTCAATATACATGAACATGTGCATTGGGTGTTTTGATACTACAAAACATCTTATTTTTTTAATTTTAACTCTAACATTTTCACAGAGGGGTCAGTTTTAAGGGACACTTAAAAATCTAAGTTTATGGAAAAGCCTTAAAGAAGGTGTTTTGGTCAGCCAACAATATGATAGAGTGTATTGTGTCGAAATTTTGAACCTTGCTTCAAAGAGCAGAATGGTTTGTTGGAAGCATAAAGCAGAAGTAGAAGGGCAGCCTTGAGAAAAGATTGGGAATTGATAGTGAGGAAGGAGGAAGTATACTGTAGACAAAGATCAAAAGTAAAATGGCTAAAAGAGGAAGACAACAATTCCAGATTCTTTTATAGATATGCTACAAGGAGACATAGAAATAATTACATCTAAAAATTAAAGGTTGGGCAAAGGGAAGTGGGGGACTTTGAAGAGATCTTTGAGGCAATCCTTAACCATTCCAAAGATCTGTGCTCCAAGGAAGGCAGGAGAAATTTTAAGTTAAGTAATTTGGAGGGTTTGATGCTGCTGGAAGATAAGGTGAACAAGAAATAAGGGAAGCTGTTTTCAATATGGGCAGGGACCAAGCTCCAAGGCTGGATGGATTTCCTTTGTTCTTCTACCAACTCTGTTGGGACGCCATCAAGTCGTATTTGTTGGAGGTTTTTAAGGACTTCTGCCAAGCTTGTATTGTAAACAAAGGCAATAATTCAACTTTTATCAGCATAATTCTGAAGAAAGAAGGTACTTTGGAGGCAAAAGACTTAGATCTATCAGCTTAACTGGAAGTACCTACAGGATTTTAGCAAAATTTCTAGTAGGGATATTGAAAGAAGTGATGGGAGAATCTCTTCTAATTGGTATGCTTTCATAAAAGGGTGCCAAATTGTTGATAACATATTAGTAGCTAAAGAGTGCAGTGGAACGGTTGAAGATAGAAAGAAAAAGGGCACTCTGAGTATTATCATTAAGCTTGATCCTGAAAAGGTTTATGACAAAATAGTTTGGGGTTGTTTGTTGAGATCATGAGGCTAAAAAGGTTTGTCTGAAGGTGGATTCGGTGGATGAAAGGGTGTATAAGCTCTTCTTGGTTCTCGATGATGATTAATGGTGAATTGAAAGGATAGTTTAATGCTAGTTGGGGCCTCAGACAAGGTTGCCCCCTCTCCCCTCTTCTTTTCACTCTAGTGGTTGACGTCTTTAGTTATCTTGTTGAGAAAGCAAAGAGTTTGGTGTTGGTGAAGGGTTTTGAAGTGGGGAGAGAAGTTGTGCATATATCACATCTTCAATTTGCATATTTTTGTTCTTTTGTTGGGTGCAAAGCTGGAAAACATTGGGGCTCCAAGTTAACTTCTCAAAGAGCAGCATTGTGGGAATAAATATCAATGATGGAAACCTTTTGGAAAGCTGAAAGGAGGTCTTGGATTGTAAAGTGGAGAATTTCCCCATGTCCTATTTTGGAATGCCACTTGGAATCCGAAGAGTCAAAACTTTTGGGACACAATGGTGGAGAAATGTTAAAAAAAAGTTGGCTACGTGGAAGAAAAATTACCTTTCAAAGGGGGCCAGCTTATCCTCATAGAAACTTCTATAGGGAATCTTCCCATTTGTAGAGAGACTGGGCTGAAGGGGCCCTAGTATCTATTCTTTTATTTATGTAGTGTATTATTTATTTTGTTTGTTAATGGGCCTGTTACTTCTTTTTATAAGTTTATTTTAAGTTCTTGTTTAGCTGGCCGCCCACTTAAGGGCATACTTGTAATTAACTTAGAAAATGAAGATTAACAAAAGGATTAGTGATGGGAGAGAGGAGATTATCGAACTCTTCTTCTTCTTCCTCTTCTTTTCTCCATCTTCTTCTTTTGTTCTGTTGTCTTCTACATTTCTTCCACTTTCTTCTCTATTTTTTATTCAAGTTTATATCAGTTTTAGAGGACTGATTTACTTCTTGGTATCAAAACAATTTTTTCCCTTCTCTTCTTTTTCTTTTCTCTTTTCCCATACACCCTTTGATTAGGAGAGTGTATGGAGAGATAAGTTCCCTATAGATAAGAGGATATTTTGCCTAGTTGGTAGAGGGTTTGGAGAGTTGAAGTTTGGCCGAAAAATGCCAAGAAGTAATGCTGTATTTTTTCTGCTCAAAACCCTAGCCAACTAGAGAGATTTGAAGTTATAGGTCAAGGAGAAGCTTTTGGTGTGGCGCTCAGTGTTTGGGAAGTGTATTTTGACTCCTAGAAGTGTGCGGTTAAGACTTGAAGGAGGTTGGGAAGCTCTGGTAGGAGCGGCTGCCTCTTCTCTCTCCTTCCCTGACAGCCGAGTGCAGTGAAACCATAGTTTTCAAGTATCTGGGTATTGTTTTGACCTCAGTTAAGTTTATAAAGTTTGAAAATCTAGTTTTTTGATTTTTGTTTGATCAATAGAGCAATATGGAAGTGAGTCCAAGCAGATGCCGGTATCCGGGCTTGGCCTGGTAGATTCCTTTTTGACTGGAGTGGCCACAATTAAGTTAGATGGAACCAATTACCTAGCTTGGGCATAGTCTATACGGATTTATGTTTGTAGTAGAGGTAAATTAGGGTATCTCATAGGCAGTAAGGTGAAACCTGCAGAGATAGGCCCTGCATATGAGAAATGGATGCAGGAGGACTACACAGTAATCGAATGGTTGGTCAACTCTATGCAGCCCCATATAAGTCAGCATTATCTTTGGATGTCTTCAGCCAAGGAGGTTTGGGACAATGCTACGGAAACCTATTCACAGAAGTTGAATGTGCAAGAGACTATAAGCTGAAGAGTGATGTGAAAAATCTGAGACAAGGGGAGAAGAGTGTAGCAATCTACTACTCTATGTTGAAATCACTATGGTAGGAAATTGATGTTATGGAGATAGTTGTATGGGAAGTACTAAGGATGTAGAGACTTTTAGGCAACTGGTGGGACAAAACAAGGTGTTTGAGTTTCTTACAGGACTCAACCCTAAGTTTGACATTACTAGGTAGAATATTCTGGCCAAGGATGAGGTCACTCTTGCCTAGGCATATGCTATGGTAAGCAATGAAGAGAGTAGGCGGCAGGTTCAGTTATAGATTCCACCTACAAAATACATTGCACATGTTGGAATAAAGCCGAAGGGTCCGACTGAGAAGAAAGAAGTGATATGTGAATACTGTAAGAAACCGAGGCATACTAAGGACACTTGCTAGAGCCTGGAAGCTTCATCCAGATCTTCTCTCGGATAGGTTTAGGAATAACAACAGTTTTAAGAAGAATGGTCAGACAGGAAAGCCTAAGAATGCTAATGTTGCCACAGTGCCTGAAGGAGGGAGTAAGGAGAGTGAAGAAAAGTCAGCCATGGAGCAGTTGGCAGCAGTGAAGGCATAGTTTGAAAAGTATGGAAGGTTATTGAATCACTTGGAAACCATTGCATCAACATCCCACTCTTCGGGCAACACATCATCATCCGCATTTGCTCACTCAGGTATTCGTGCTTCTACAAATCATGCTTCTGTTTTAGGTAATCATAAAATCCCTTGGATTATTGATTCTGGTGCATCAGACCATATGACTAGTTTGTCTAACCTTTTTTGTTCATATCATCTCCTCTCTGGTAAAGAGAAGATATCTCTTGCTGATGGGTCTCTTGCTCCCATCTCTGGCAAGGGGGATATTAAGACCTTTGAAACCCTTGTTTTATCCTCTGTCCTTCATGTCCCCAAACTCAATACCAATCTTTTATCTGTTAGCAGCTTGACTAAATCCATGAATTGTAGCATAACCTTTTTTCCTATCCATTGTGTTTTTTCAGGACTTGAAATCTAAGAGGACGATTGGGAGTGGCCATGAGGCGAATGGAATATACTTGTTGGACACACCTGATAGGAGTCTTGGACCACCTCATGGAGTAGCTTTGGAGTCTGTTTTGTTAGAGTCATGTTATGTCATTTCCGGTTTGGTCATTTGCCTTTTTCTGCTTTGAGTCATTTGTTTCCCGATATATTTAAAGGAATGTCTTTATCGAGTCTTCATTGTGAGTCTTGTGAACTTGCAAAGCATTGTAGATATTCTTGTTTAGTAAGCAATAAAAGATCTATTTCTCCTTTTCATATTGTGCACTCTGATGTGTGGGGGCCATATCATTTGCCTACTATGGGGGGTTACAAGTACTTTATCCTTTTTATTGATGATTATTCTCGTTACACTTCGATTTATCTCATGAGATCTCGGGATGAAGTACTGACTATTGTGTGAAAATTTCATGAACTTATCCTTACCCAATTTAACACCTGGATCAAAATATTCCATTCTAATAATGCTAAGGAATATTTTGAGAAGAACCTTTCATCCTACTTTGAGACTTTTGGGGTTATTCATCAGAGTTCTTGTTCCTACACTCCACAGTAGAATGGAGTGATAGAAAGGAAGAACCGCCATGTGGTTGAGGTTGCTAGATGCCTCCTTTTTGCATTTCATGTTCCTATTAAATTTTGGGGAGATGCTGTCCTTACTGCTACCTTTTTTATTAACCATATGCCTTCCCGGGTTTTGGGTTTCAAAACCCCATTTAGCCTTCTCTTTCCAGATGAGCGTGGAAGAAAAATTACTTCTCAAAGGGGGCCAGATTACCTTCATAGAAACTTCTCTAGGGAATCTTCCCATTTGTAGAGAGGCTGGGCCGAATGGGCCCCAGTATCTATTCTTTTATTTGTTCAGTGTATTATTTATTTTGTTTGTTAGTGGGCCTGTTACTTCTTTTTATAAGTTTATTTTAAGTTCTTGCTTAGTTGGCCGCCCACTTAAGGGCATACTTGTAATTAACTTAGAAAATGAAGATTAACAAAAGAATTAGTGATGGGACATGGGAGAGAGAGGAGATTATCGAACTCTTCTTCTTCTTCTTCTTCTTCTTCTTCCTCTTCTTTTCTCCGTTTTCTTCTTCTGTTTTGTTGTCTTCTACCTTTCTTCCACTTTCTTCTCTATTTCTAATTAAGTTTATATCAGTTTTAGAGGACAGATTTACTTCTCCATTTGTTATCTCTCAATGCTTTGAATTCCAGTTAAGATTAGAAATCAAATTAAGAAGTTGAAACAGGAGATTTTGTGGATGGAGGTGGTGAAAGTAGAAATCATCTAGTAATTTGGGAGCAAGTGTGTAAGCCTAAAGAAGAGCGTGGACTAGGAATCAGTCACATCAATGAAAGGAACTTGGCACTCCTTGGTAAATGGTTATGGAGATTCTCTCTAGAATCAAATGCATTCTGGACTGCTGTCATCAATAGCAAATATAGGATAGATGCAAATGGTTGGGACAGCAAGATCCATCTAAACCGGGTCAAAGCAACAAATCCTTGGAAAGGTATAACCTATACCTACTGTTATTTCATTCCTTTCATGATATAAAGTAGGAAATGAGAGTATAATACAATTTTGGATTGAACTTTGGTGGGGAAATTCCACTTTAGCAAATTTCTACCCTTGTCTTTTTAGCCTTTCCCAAAACCAAGAAGCCATCATCTCTTCCTGCCTTTCTTCCCCTGTTTCCTTACCTATAACCTAAACCTTAGAAGACCCTTAAGGGAGGTGGAGGTTGGAGACATTGCTGATCTCCTCCAGTCCTTAAGGGAGGTTTACATTTCCCCCTCCTCCCCTAACCAACACATTTGGAAACTCCACCCTGCAAGCAAGTTCTCTACCAAGTCCCATTTTAAGGCTCTGGTTGCAGATGAGCAAACCTTGTACTTCCCGACAAAGAAGGTTTGGAGTCCACACATTCCTACTAGAGTTTGTTTCTTTGTCTGGAAGCTTACTTGAAGATACTTAACACATATTAGAAGAAAAATAGGGGAAGGTTATGAATTCCTCCATGTTTGTTTATTATGTCTTCAAGATGGGCAATCGCTTAAAATCTTCTTATACATTGCCAAGAGACCAGAAAAATCTGGTACCATTTCTTAAATCTTATTGGTTGTAGTTGGGTTGCTCCCAAGCATATTTTGGACTTTTTTTGACAATGGCAAGGCAGAGGTCTTGGTAGGAGAGGTAAAATTTATTGGAACATAGTAGCCGAAACAGTGATGTGGGGGTGTAGGAAGAAAGAAACAATTGAATCTTCAAGAATAAGGCTAGATCTATTTAAGACCTAATTTCTCACATTTCATGCCTTCGTAATTTGTGGGGTGTAAACTCTGAGGCTTTCAAAGGAATGTCCCTGACTGGTCTACAAAGAAATGCTTTTAACTTTCTACACTCCTCTCTGATGAGCCCAACCTTCCCCCGAGGTATTGGAACAAGATTAGAGGGGATAACGAAATTAAACCTTGATGGAAAGGCTTCAGGTAATCCGGGTGTTACTGGAATAGGAGGTGTAATCAGAGGGAGAGATTGTAACTTGTGCTGGGCTTTTAGTGGCTCAATTGGGATCACAGTTTCTACCAAGGCTGAGGTCTTGGCAGCTCTCTCTGGGATTCGAATAGCTAGAGACCTGGGCAGCTCAACCTTAGCCATTGAAGGTGATTTTGCAAATACAATCAAATGGCTAAGAGCAAAGGGCGTTTATCCATGGAGGCTAGCTATCTGGCAGAGGCTAGAGATATCCTTTCTACCATGTCTGTAGTCCTTTTTTGGATTCCTAGGAATGTGATCAGACCATGCCTTTGTAATATTTAAGGAGTTTGCTTGTTTTTTCTGTTGTACATCATCTCATGTACTCCTCTTTCTTTTTCTAATACAAGTTATCTTCTCTCAAAAAACTTTTAGGAAATATATGGACATTTTATTGTGTAGGACTTGAACATACAAGGTTATTTTTTGATAATTACTTGAAAATACAAGGTTTGACCTTCATGTTAAAAACACGACACTCTAACCATTAAGCTAATAGACTTTTTAAAGTACTTTGATTATGTGTCTCGCTTTTAAAACACTGGTTGGGCATAGCATATTGTATTTTTTGGTCCTCTATACGCTAAATTCAGGAAATCAGGACACCTGACCACTTGTAAAGGTTAATACCCCTCTTGCAGATATCCTGACTCAATTCTTGAACCTTGATTATTTTCTAACTATATGTTTTAGCTGTTTGAAACACCCAATATGCAATTTTTTGCGTATTGAGCATATCGATACTTTGAACCATGAGAGAACCTCAGCTCCAAGGCCACCAACTTTTACAACAAGTGGAAGATTATTTATACATTTCTAGCATTTAGGTTATTTCTTGAGGTCCTTAGGTATGCCCTTTCTTACCCATCTTTGATTAACCTATCTTATTTGAAACTGAAAAAGACCGATCTGCTTGATTACAATTCTCATGGGGGAGAAGGGTTGCCTCTCTCAACTTTAAGAGAATTGGAACAAAGAGCTAGAGCTTAGCTGGCTGGAAAAAAATTTGCAGCATAAGAAGTGGAGCATGCTGGTGAGATGGTTCCTGTAAATGCTCCCAAGGAGATTAGACAACTTCCTAATGATTTTTTTGAGCAAAAGGTAAAGTCCACAAGATTTAGAGGAGGAAGGAGAAATGGGGAGGTGGGTGGGTAGTCTGCTGGTGACTAGTTTCTTTGCTGGTTCAGTCGTTTTCTGGTCTGTCAGGTTGATCAGAGGTGGACTTCTTGGGAGGGTGGTTGGCTTGTTTGTTGGATAGTTCATTCGTTTGTTCTGTTCCCCCTAGGTATGTTTAGAGTGGTAAATGTTTTCTGTTTTCTTTTTCTTTTTAAGTTGACCCTTCTATTTTTAAAAGCCCGTAGGTAAATATCATTCAACTTGACTCATTAGAGATTCTAGAGATGCCCCTTACAATAAAAGAAGATAAGAAATCTGGTAAGACTGATCACCTGTGAGGTTTTCATCAATTTTTCTCCCATGGAATTCTATGAGATCCTTATTTTCCGCTATATCTTCCTTCCTTTCATATCCTTCTTTCTGGCTGGGCTTCCAAACTAATATAACCAAGCACATTCTGCTGCATTAGAGGAGTACCTTGTGTAAAGGCAAAGATAGGCTATAGGGAAGCACCTTGTCACCTTGGCTTCCACCCAAGTAATGGCCTTTATAAAAATTGAGAAACTTATATCTAGTTTGCCTAGTTCCTTTTGATGAGTTAGTCTTTCTCCTAGTTGAAGCCGCAACCAAAAGCATACACAAAAATGTGAGAGAGACAGAGACAGAGGTTCAGAAAAAATAAAAAAAAAGGGAAAAACAACAATATTTTGTATGTGAAAAGATACAAGAGTGTGGGTAAGTATATATGTCTACTTGCAGAGAAGGGGGTAGAGACCTAAATGGATGTTCCATGCCATAAACATGGAAGACAATTGAGAGGTAATTTGGAACAACCTTTTTTTATCAGCAACATCAATCAGAATTTTACTACTATGGTCAAAGAAAGAGAGGGAAAACCGCTGATACTTAAAGGAGTTTGGTATGCGGGGAACCATCAAAAAGTTAGCCAAAGGCTGATAATCCCTCAATAGAAAGAAAATTTACAAGTTGGGTCCTGGGCCTCTCTAGAATTTGTGAGCATTTCCTGTCTTTATGTGGTGTTAGGCAGCTACTCCCTGCAGATGTTAAGCTTGTTCATGACCCAATTTTCTTCCCCTCCCCAACCCACCCAAGGAGAAGAGGTAAGATCACGTGGTCATTTTATGGACAAGATGTAGCTTCCAAATCTCATTGATCTATAGACATACTTTTCGAGAAATAGAAAGCATAACAAGGGAGATGGATGTTGTCTTTAAATGGGTGAGAAGATCAGCAAATGGGATGGCGGATGTCTTGGCTAAACAAGGGACAGCTAGGCACAAAATGTTTTGGAAAAATTAAATGAAAAAGTTGCTCTAGGGTGCAAAAAACCCCCACCTAATTGTAATATTTGATCTTGATATTAATGAAATCTCTTTTTTACTGATTAAAAAAGAAAAAGAGGTAAGGTCACATGGAGGTGTTTCAGAGCAGCTACCCTTTGAATAATATGGGAACAAAGGAACTTCAGAATATATAGATAAAACTGTAACTTGCTGAGAGGGTGGTATATCTATTTTCAGCCAGAGTGGTAAGTTGGCAGAAAACAAGAGAAATTCAGGCATTTTGACTTGGATAACATCTCGAGGGAATGGCAGCATTTCTCCTCCTCTTTCATCTCATGAGTGTCCATCAAGATTGGGAACCACCTGCAATGCGTAAAGTCGAGCTTAATTTTGATGGATGCAACCTTGGTAACCTTGGAAACTTACGAAATGGAGGCATTTTCAGAAACCTTTTAGGTGAGGTTGTAACAATATAACCGGTACCATAATACCATTCATGCTGAATTGTTCTATCATACAAGGGCTAAGATTATCTGTATCATTGAAACACTTGAAACTTGGAACTGGAAGGGGTTCTGAAGTTGTAATTGGCCGGCTAAGGGGTGATAGATCAGTTCCCTCCACATGACGGAAGCAGAATCTCTTTCAACTACTTTGAACATTTCATTTAAATGGATCCCTAGGAGTGTAGAGTCCATGGTTGACTCTCTGCATGGGAAGGGAATAATGTTGTACTGGAGCCCTGACTTGGCAAGCAGACAATTGTAACATGGAGCTGTCTTTTGGGTTTTCATGACTGTATTTTGGGTCTTGCTAGCTAGCTCTAAGCATGCCTTCTTCTATTATTAATAAAATTTCTGTCAACCTTTTTCTGATCAAAAAATTTGGGTCCCAGACCTGGTGCCCTCATAAAATGGCTCATCTCTACCCACCTGTCTTTGTTAAAGAGTCGGCAACAGCAAAGATGTTGGCTGATCTGGGAATCCACTCAAACAAGTAGTTCATGCACGAAATCCTATTCTTTCTTTATCATGAATGTAAGGGCCCAAGGCCTTGTGTGCATAATGATAGCCATCCATTTACCACCTGGCAGTCTCTTTCAACAATCACATCAGTCCAGATGGAGAAGTGTGTCAATTTTAATCCTTGGAGAAGGGCAAGAAGTTCATCCCTAAAAGACATCCCTTCACCTGCTAGACCTGAATAGCTGAGTGGGACACTTCCATCTTGGAACTATTATTGGGTTGGTTCCACACAATATTTTATAAATCTAAGTTTCATCTCAGTTAAAGACATTAATCATTTGGTTAAAAATTTATTATGTGCCTCACTTTCTGGACACTTGAGAGATGATTTAATGGATCCTACCAAAAATATCTTGATTATTATAATGTATTGAACACTAGACAATTAGCATTTGATAGTAGAAAATAAGCATTTTTTAGTTTCTTTTTTACGTGGCATGAATAATATACAGACACATGCATGCGAGTAACTATTTCACTCTTTTATATAGGCATTTGGTCTTTCAATTGATGTTGTCATCCTTTTTTCTATTCCATAACAACAATTTGGTCAGTTAAAACTTGTGATAAATTGAAAGTTAATCACAAATATGTACTATGATAAAATCCCATTTGAAAGATGATGAACTACACAGGAGAGAAAGTACCAAAAGGAAAGGGGGTGAGCATGATTAAAACCTCTATCATATCAATATCATGTCTGAGACTTTTCATAAAAGGATCCATCAACTGATGTGCTAACTGTTAAGGATACCAATGTAACATTTCTTTGTTGGAACATTCAATTAGAAAAACAGAAAATTGTCTACTCCTAGAATACCGATTAATTTACAACAACAAAAAAAGGGACCTCTAGAAATCTCTCTGATATTTTCCTAAAAATGCTTCATATGGATTAATTTCATTTGATTGTAAATTTCTTTTGGAATTTAATTATGATCTTTGAAAAGAATTATAATGATGACTGTTGCCTGTGAAGCTCACAAAGCAATAGATTTGAATAACATGAGGGGGTGGTATCCATATCCCATATCTTACACATATAAGACACTCACAAGAGGGGGGGGGGGGTGAACTACCACAACATAATTCAATTTTTTACGCATAGAGGACTGGATTAAGGTTTTGAAATGAAATGGTTTGTTTTTACTCTGATGAAGCTAAGGTGCCGCCTGTTATGCTCTTGCTCTGAATCAGTAAGATAATGGTTTTAGGACATTTGTTCACAGACACATTAGTGGAACCTTTGCACATTATAAATGTAGCACACCTTAATATGTCAAAGTGGAATTCTGGGCTCTCTTACATTTAAGGAGGAAATGTTTTATTCCTGATTAGTAGGGCCTGTGTCTGGCTCTGGCTCTGGCTCTGGGTCCGTCAACTAATCAACACAATTAGAAATCAGGGGTTTGCCATTTGTACCAGCAAGGTGCAGTTTTTAAGTATATAATTATTTTTCTTGTCTCTTCTGAATTTGTAATTATTTTCTTCCTTTTATAGTAGGCATTTCTTTTCCTTTTTTTGAGATTTTGTTGTTTTACATTCTTGGGTGTAGGATATCTACAATTGGTTAGGGTTGGGGCTGTCTCTTTCATAATTGAATTTAGTAAATTTCAATTTGGCTATTTCTAACCTCGTCTGAATTTGGAGTTTGTTGGGTTGGGCATTTTGTGACTCAACCAAACTTTTTTCCACCTTTGTAGTAGTTCTATGATCCATTTAGTTTAGAAGAGGGTCCCTGGAATGTGCTTGATAAGTTTTTCAGAAAGGGACAAAAGTCTATCAAGATTTGTGATCTCTGTTTTACTGCTGATATTACTTCTCATTCCCTTGGGGGTATTTATAGTATGTAACTTAACTAGGAATAAAATGAATTTTGTATTGAAGGTGCATGTCTTCCTTCTGGGATAATGTTTTATCAGAAAAAAACCATGACTTCATGATTACCTTGCATTTGTTTATTCATATATATCATTTTTCATTTTCTCGCAGGTTGAAGATGAGTCTTAACGTATATGCATGAAATAGACATTCACTTTACCCACTTAAGCTTAACATTGCATCCTTTCTATCAAACCCATGCATTCTGGTTATGCAATCTCCCTTTTATGATCAGGCTTCCATTTCACTGGGAAAAACTGTCATAATTGTGACAAACGAAGTGTGAGTTAGCCGTCCATATCTCCCTGAAAATGTTAGTGGAGCAACCCATGTTGCCAATGTGCGAGCAAAGAAAATAGTGAGGCTTATTGACAATGAACTGACATCGAATCTTTTAATGTGAGTAAACGTTGATGAGAAATTTTCCTTACTTTACCAATTTGTAGCTTGAGTTAGAAAGGAAGTGATTTCAATCCCATGGTCATGGTCAATGATGATATCTCTCCACTACAAGTCATACTAGATTTCATATGATGTGGTCATTGTGCCTTGAGGTATGTGCTGTGCCGGCTGGGTATTTTAGCTTGTAAACAAAGTTTACCTCAAAAGAAAAAAATTGCTAAGCAACCTTTTATTCACAGTCATAAACTGTATACAATATGCACCAAGTCACTTTTTTTTTTGCATAAATTTATTTATTCTTTCCTTTTGTTTTGCTCCTTCTGTTCTGAATATGACAGATTGTAGTATCTTGCCTGGGGACTCATGCAAGGCTTTTCTGACCTTGTTAACAGGTAGGTTTTCATAAAACGCAAATAAAAGGAGGGAAAAACATATCTTATTGCGCACTCATATTGTAGGTGCTAGATGGAGAGGTTGTTATAGCTTGCAGTTGTTTAGGTTTCCCTAGTGGAATTATCAGCTAAAATGAACATTTTTAGATCCAAATCCAGTTTAAGTGGATCCAATTTTGAACTCGAACTTGATGGATGAGATGACCAGGTAAAGTTGATAGCCTTAGTCCTTGGGCCAATTATCCATGATAAGTGTAGCCGCCCCCTGATCCCAACTTTTGCTGAAACAATAAGTGAACATATTGAATATGCTATAGCTACCAAAATTGTATGCCGAAATGAAAATAAAAAATGCAGTATTGGTCTGCTTTTCTCTTTAACTTGTCCAGGTGGCTAACACAGGTTTGAGCCAGTAATAATATCCAGAACTTGAAACGATGTACTTACTTGCAGAATGTTTTTGGCTTATTTCAGAAAAAAGTTGGTCCCGTCCCTGAGATCTGTGAACTTGTTTTCCGTGGTAGAGAGTGCTACTTCTCACCAAGCTTTGGCCATGGCAGACCTTGGGCGCAGAATCCACGGGTTTAGTTGTCATGCACTCATGCTCTATCCATCTGGGGCATTTTGTTAGTAGCCTACCTGCCTTCCGTTTTCCTTAACCCATCCACCCTTTAACATTATCTGATGTGCTCGGCTTCCATGCATGTGCGGGATCTTGAATTATGTCGTCTAATTGCCATTCTCCCATGTGCTTTGTTTTTGTTAGATTTTGAACATTGGCTTTGTTCATCTGGTTGACAATGCCCTTTACCCACTTTGATCTAGACTACAGACCACTCAGCACTTTCATGAAATGAATAAAACATTGCGGTGGCAACGGTCCATGGTGATGGTGGGATGCCGGTGTGGGTTAAAATCAACCAGTGATGTAACTTGCTGTGTTCCTCCAATTGTCAGTTTCAGTTTTATTGTTATATCATATGCATGGTTTCCATTCCTGAGGTTATATGCTCCGCTGCCCATATGGTCATGTTCCTTCAGCCACCGATACGGACCGTCAAAAGACTAAGCCGCAGCATGCTATGGACCCTCATCTACCAATTGAAAGGAACAAGAATATGGATTATGCAAAGTTTATCCATATTTGTTTTCATGTTGTAACATCCTTGCACCAATTCGCCTTGACTGTACAAACTAGTCTGACCTGAGTTTGCTTGTTAAAAGTAAATCAATTCCCATTTTCACCAAGGCAAACTAACTTAAAGTGAAATCATTGGAATTGGACAAGCTAAAGGCATGGTGTACCAACATGCAACTGGGTTGAATGGGGCAAGTTTTACATGAATAAGATAACTTAATGGTTGTGACATACGGAAATTTTTTTCCTCTTTTCGTGTGCACGGGTGTGAATTGTGATATTAAGGTCTGGTCGGGCATATCTTGGTTGTTTAAATAAGGCCTCGTTTGGCATGTCTTTTTACGTGTGCTGTTGGTTTTTTAAAAGTTCGGCAGTCTGTGTTTTAGTCTTTTTTTATTTGGTTGGGAAAAAGATTTAGCCACCGAAGGCTAAAGCCTTGAAAAAATACGAGAAACCCGTTTTGGGCTATTTTCAAGAAATTTCAAATTGAGCTTTTCGCCTTTTTTTCAATTCATCTTTATGCAGAAAGACACATCTTAACTAAACGGTCTTCAAGCTAGTAAGATCTTGATGCAAAAAACTCACATCATCTTTTGATTGTTAAAACTTCCAAAAGATCTTTCAAAAAAGACTTACCAAATGGCCCCTAAATTAGCAACCATACAACTACAAGTGAGGCGGTGGTTATTATTAGAACATTATCAAATCGAATTGGACCACTTGCCAATTGGTCCAGAACTCAGCTTCAGTCAGTACAAGGCCCGTTGGAATAGCCTTAATGGCATTGCATTAGGAATATCTCCCCATGAAATAAAGTATATAGGTACGGAGATATTCCTATTGCATGGCTGAAAAGGCTGTAGGAGAATGGATAAGGCCATCAGGAACAAAAAAATCAAGTCAAGGCATCCGACTTCATGGACAATGTATTTGTTTCCAAAATCCAATGGTGATGATGGATCATGAATGACCTATAGAGATATGTTCCCCATGGGCCATGCTTCATATGATATAAATGTCATATACATGTGGCCCATATGCCTATTGATCAAATTCAAGGCCGTATGTCTCTTGCCACTAGTTGGCAATCAAACTGTTCATCTTGATGTGCTGATGGATCAAAATATTAGATATCGTCATTTCTATCTTGAAGTCAACTCACGAAGCTTTTAATGGTCGTGTCTTATCTGTTATTGAGTTACCATGGGACTTAGAGTTTATTTGTCTTTGTGATGCCCATGGTCCAAATAGACAAATGTGTATACTAGGTAAATAATGCTAGAGTGCAGCAAGCAGCAAAAGAAAAAAAGGCTGTAAATAGTCAAAAACCACCCATGAATTTGATAATTCACCAGCAACAGCAGGTCACAGTACAACTATGACCCATCATTTTTACAGGGGAATGGCGCCATTGGCAATCTGCATCATAGTTGAATTGAGATGGTCACTTGGTGTCCCTTCAAATATGTAGTTATGAAATCAAACCTGTGTAACTGCAACTTCTCTGTGATAATTATTGGATAACATCAGCGGATCTCAGGTGAATAAAAGAGTCTAGATATGAATGTGCTGATCACAACGCATTACTGGCTAGAATCCGATGTACGACTGTGTGAATGTGGCAGCAATGTTTTGTTATCAACCCTACTCTGTACCCGCCCCTTATTCCTCTCCGATGTAAAACCTGTTTCGACTTGGACTCTGTACACGTATCAGACATGGCCAATCAATGTTGACTGTACAGCTATGTAGGCCGACTAACATGGTAGGTCATAACTCAAAATTTCACAATGCCTAGTCATTTTATTGAGACACCTTTAATCCAGCAAAGGTCTGTCTTCTGTGGGCTTCCCTTCACTTGACAAAAAACTTCGTTGATCGATGGTCAGCATTGAATATTGGCTTTCAATGGTCGTGATCAATGCTCGTGTATGTCATATTGGAGATGGGCAAAGAACTCCTGTGGGGTACAAAGACAAGTTTATATACCGAGTACATTATCATAATTCATACATCAAGCTGAGTATCTGAGAGCAGGAGATGTACAGACAAGGCTGGGGCAGTTGATCACTTGGGAGTTGTAGTAGGACAGGAATCCCTCTCATCCCATCATCCCATGTGACAGTACCAAAAGTCTAAGCCCAAAACAACTTCATTCACACCCAAACTCAAGCCTTATCCTCTCTCTTGTGGCAGTGTGTACGCTCAATGCATAGTTGCTAGGGTACATAAGTACATAAATAACCATCGCAGAACAACATCAGACCCCATCTGGTTAATAGGAAATTGATTGCTTTTATCCTTGCCTATGTAACGGTTTTCATTCTAGTCAAGCTAAGTATTCTACTGTTTTACCATTAGTGCTTGTTTCACCATTTTTGAGTAACCATCTAATAGAAATGATATTTTAGGCATGGTTTTCGAACCATCATTGACCTGGACGGTTGGACCGTTCAGCCCGGGAATTGTTCAGGCAACCAATTCCCTTTTATTTCAAACTCGGTCTTTGGCCAAAAATCATTGAAAAAGTCAACAATCCATTGACCCAGATAGTTGAACTGTCCATTCGTTTAATGGTTTTTGTCCATTTATTTTTATTTTTAATTAATTTTTTTTGTCAAAACGGCCGTCCATTCAAAACAGACGGTCAGACCATCAACCCAGAAATCGATGGCCAGAATGATTCCGTTTCAGAATATTTGAGATCGTAGGCATATTAACGTATATATATATATATATATTTTGTAAATAGTCCTTAGCCTCCATTTGGAAAGAGCCTAAATGTATATATACATTTATCAAGAATGCATTTGTGTCTTGACATTAACAGCAAATACAGATTCTAAGACATGTTTACAATCAAATTGAGAACAATGTTTGCAATTTTGCATCCAACCTTTACACTCAAAGTTGATCAATGTTAAAATGATATACTCCAGTCTTTGGGATTTGTGTTTGTACATGTCACAACTAAAAATCAATTGGTAAGAAAGTAAATTTATCAATGCAAAATTAAACCAACTTTCATTTGCATGGACCAGAATGTACTCTATATATTTGTCTTCGCGCTCTTGCCAAATGGTGCCTTAGGCCCATCCATTCAACCAAAACAGTGGTGCATTCTAAAAAAGGATGTACTTTTTATTCAACTTAGGCTGCATTTGACATTCCTTATTTTAAGGACTTATCTCGTTTCTGCAGTTAAAAACTTAGTGTTAACGGGGGCATTTTAACTGCAAAAAAGAAATAAATCCTTATAATAAGGAATGCCAAACGTAGGTTGCAAAAAGCAAAGGGTGGAGTGGCAGTCCCCACAGATTATTTACCATTTTCCTGCATAATGATTCTGTAGTTTTGAGTTTTGACTCAACGAGGGACCTACTCACGTGAATGAGACTAGAACCTTTCCAACCGTTAACGTCCATAACCACCATGTTGTATCCTATGGTTAAAACTTAAAAGCGGAACCTCACATATGGGGCCCACTCATGGTATTGGAAATCTCGATAATATTAATAATAGCAAGTTAGCAACAGTTTTCAGGGTATTGTTTGGGCCTTTGAGGGGAAGGGGATTGATTGATATCTGTAATTTGGCTGTATCTCCATCTTGCTGCCACTTCCCTCAGTTCTGTATTTATATAAATACCAATGGATGAAATGGGACCTTCCATTTCTCAACACTGGGAGAGTGAACAAGAAGCTACGCACTAGCTAGCTTTTTCACTTGCCTCTCAAGTCTCAACGGTAAGCATAAGCCCAGCAGATGAGGTTATTTTGTACTCTCTTGCTTTCAAGTTTCAGCTCTTTTCAGGCCTTATTTTTTCTTTTCCCTTGAAGCTTTGATGTTTCAGTTAACCAGTTCCTCGGCCACCCATTTGACAATCTCTCTCTCTCTCAAAGTTCAAAATCCAGATTCCAACGAAATGATGGACTTATCTTTGTTTTTTATTTTCTCTGCGGGAATCTTGTAACTAATTTCACCCTTTCCTTTCTATTACTTGTTCTCCAAGATCAAGTATGTACAGAAATTTTAACCCACATCCACTCGTATGTCTCTCAGGGATAATGATGTTTCAGGCTCGGTTTATACTCTAGATTACATTATCTGCTCTACAGCTTTTGTTTCGAAAAGAAAGTCATTCAGTTCTTTATATTTGGTACTTCTCTTGAAGAGATGGCTCCTTGCTCACTTGTAGTAACAATGGAGAATCCCAACAGCTTCTCTGTAATGGAGATCGATGGTCGTTCTTCATCAGTATTTCCAGAAAAAGCAAAGGCTAAAAACACTAAGCAGTTTACGTGGGTTCTTCTCCTCCGAGCTCACAGAGCTGCTTCTCGCCTTTGCTGGTTAGCCACAACTTTCTGGATAAAGCTTGCTACTGCTAACAAACGAATTGTCTTCTTGAGAAGAACAGAAGAGCCCAAGAACAGGGGAAGGTTGTTGAGGTTTATCAGAGCTTTTCTTGCTGTTTCAGTGGCAGCTCTCCTCTTGGAACTGTTTGCCTATCTCAATGGCTGGGATTTGGGTCTGATTCAATCATTGGAGGTTCAGGGAATCGTGCACTGGTCTTACCTGGCTTGGTTGTCTTTCAGAGCTGATTATATTGCTCCCCTGGTTATGGCGCTTTCAAAATTCTGCATTTTACTTTTCATGGTTCAATCACTCGATCGACTACTTCTCTGTATCGGGTGTTTCTGGATTAAATATAACAAGTTAAAGCCCACGGTAGAAGTAGATGCATTTGGCATTGAGGACCCTTCTGGTTTTCCTATGGTTCTTGTTCAGATTCCCATGTGCAATGAGAGAGAGGTAAGAAAACTAATCCAAATTGCATTCCTAAAATTTTCTTCTGAAAAGCATTTGTTGGCTCAGTGTATATTTGCCTAGTTTATGATCTCATAGATGTAATATAAGTAAAATCTGGTGAGTTCTGCTGTCCTTTGGTTGGTTTTCTGTTCTAGACTGAAGGAATCAGATTAAGAGGAAAAAGACTTCCAATTAGAGAACTTTGAATGAATTCGAAAATCTGTTACCTTTAAAATCTAGAACCCCCATACAGAAATATACTGTATCCTGGAGTTTGCAATAAACTTCTGGGTGGGTCTTTCAACAGTGAACATTTACTTTCAGTTTCAAACAGTGGTGTATTATAGAACAGTAGTTTGAGTTCCACCAACTTCTCAAATCTTTGTTTTTCAAATTAGAGTGCATTATAAACTTGTCCTTTTCGAATGATAGTTCATTTAAATCTCCTTGCAACATGCTTGCGGGCTTGTCAACCTTGACCTTTTCACTTTTATAGGTGAGTGTGTCTCTACAAATCTTTCAACTATAAACCTCTTTAAGGTGAAGTCCAGGAATCCTCTTATTTTAGGATTCCTGCTGTACATTTTTTTTGGTTGCTCACTTTCTTGTTTCCTTTACAAGTTGTCTTCTATGCCATCTTCTGAAATTGCTTACTGAAGAACTGATGAGGTTTGTATCACATGTAGGTATACGCACAATCCATTTCTGCTGCTTGTCAATTGGACTGGCCAAGGGATCGACTCCTAATTCAGGTCCTAGATGACTCTGATGAAGAGAGTGTACAGCTTCTAATTAAAGAAGAAGTTAACTCGTGGAACCAGAAAGGGGTTAAAATAGTTTATAGACACAGATTCATCAGGACTGGGTACAAAGCCGGCAACCTCAAGTCAGCCATGGCCTGTGACTACATCAAGAATTACGAGTTTGTTGCCATATTTGATGCAGATTTCCAGCCAAATCCAGATTTCCTTAAGCAAACAATTCCTCACTTCAAGGTAATTAATACATGATAAGCAATTCCCATCTCTGTGGTCTTACCAATGGACACATGCTGATTAAATTGTGACTACTGTCGCTCCAGGGCAATCCTGAGCTAGGTCTTGTCCAGGCTCGGTGGTGTTTTGTGAACAAGGATGAGAACTTGCTTACAAGGCTCCAAAACATCAACCTATGCTTCCACTTTGAGGTGGAGCAGCAGGTTAATGGACTCTTCCTCAACTTCTTTGGCTTCAACGGAACTGCAGGAGTGTGGAGAATCAAAGCTCTTGTGGACTCTGGAGGTTGGCTTGAGAGAACCACCGTTGAGGATATGGATATCGCAGTTCGGGCTCACCTCAATGGTTGGAAGTTCATCTTCCTCAATGATGTCAAGGTACTCTGTGAACTACCTGAATCTTATGAAGCATACAAGAAACAACAGCACCGTTGGCATTCGGGTCCTATGCAGCTCTTTCGATTATGTCTTCCCAGTATTATAACTTCCAAGGTTTTCTCGTTTTCATTACATTTGAAAACCATCTTTAACTTTAAAAGCCAGAAGATAAAATTCTGATCAAATTGTTTTTGTGTTGGTGCAGATATCTATTGGGAAGAAGGCCAACTTGATATTTCTCTTCTTCCTTCTAAGGAAACTGATTCTTCCCTTCTACTCCTTCACCTTGTTTTGCATTATCCTGCCACTGACAATGTTTATACCAGAGGCTGAACTGCCCACTTGGGTGATCTGTTATGTTCCCATTTTCATGTCCTTTCTGAACATTCTCCCAGCCCCCAAGTCTTTCCCTTTCATAGTACCATACCTTCTGTTTGAGAACACCATGTCCGTGACAAAGTTCAGTGCCATGGTTTCAGGTCTGTTTCAATTGGGAAGTGCTTATGAATGGGTTGTGACTAAAAAGACTGGGAGATCATCAGAGTCTGATTTATTAGCAGTGGCCGAAAAGGAATTACAAACTCTGAATCAAAAGCACCTACAAAGGAGGGCTTCTGAATCTGGTTTGACATTGTTGAACAAATTAAAGGAAACCAACAAGGTCCCTCTTGCAAGTAAGAGAAACAAGCTCTACAGAAAGGAGCTTGCGCTTGCTTTTCTTCTACTCACTGCATCTGCAAGAAGCCTATTATCAGCTCATGGTGTGCATTTCTATTTCTTGTTGTTTCAAGGGTTGTCATTTCTTGTTGTGGGCTTGGACTTGATTGGGGAGCAGGTCAGCTAAGCAGATTTTCTACTTGGAGTTCAGTGCCACATATATTGCTAGAGCTACTGCTGAAACTGTCGGATCCATTTCTAGTTACAGCACTTCATACTTGGGTTAACATTGGATTTCGGTAAATATAGTGATAATCAGGGAATATGTACGTATAGAGATTACACCACTCACCAGTTGGACTGATAGAAACCTCTTCCCAATCTATACTGGTTATTAATCATACAAGTATATCTGTATTTAAGAATTAAACCCGCTTAGATAACGAGGATCAATTCATATTGAAGAATGTATTGATGTTTTTTTTATTCCAAGAAAAGATGGAAATCAAACCCACTCAATGGGGTCAATTTCATGGGAAATCCCCTAAATGGTCTAAGATTTTGTTTCAAAATAGATAAGCCAAACCTTCTACAAAGATGGGGGTGCAATATCTGGTCCAACGGGAGCAATTTTAGCTTCAACTTGGGCTTGGGCTCCAATTGTTATTTTGCTGCACCACAAATGCCCTTTAAAATGTCTCTAATCAAAGGCCCTCTACGACTTGACCAATGCCTAGTCCCATGTGTGGTAGGGGTGAGCATGGGTAGGTTCAATTTGGTTCCATGGCAGAACTTGGAACCTACCTTATAGGGGTCGGTTCCAGGTTTTTGGAACTGGAACCTACCTTGTGAAGGTCGGTTCTAGCCTTAATGGTTTAATTTGGGGTTGGTTCCAAGGTCTACCCGTGAAACTTGTTATTTTTTTACTCTCCCCTTTCAAAAAAAAAAGAAGGAAAAAAAAAGGGAAACCTTGCCTTTAAAAACTTGATTTTCAATAGTGATAATATATAGTTTAAAACTTATTGTAAGTATATGTAAGTCAATAACATGAGGATCATAGAAGAAATCGTAGATAAGAATTGCATGGAGAAACCCTAGACGGGAAGAATGCTACAGTCAAGTCGGGCAAGACGATAGATAATGTTTAGGGTACCAAAACGACTAAGATAACTTTGCAACAACACAACAACACTTTACAAAGGCAATGCAAGGGTCATGCACTTGAGATGAGAATAAAATGTCATCTAGGACTTGCGATAAGCATAAAATGATAGTCAAAAAGTGTGATAATCATAGAACAATGTCACAGGCCTATGGCAAATGATGGGCATTGTTCAGGTGACTAACGCTTAAACACCTATTCACAGACAACTTACACTTCTTGCAGTCACAACAAGTTATAACAAGGTGTCTCAAGGATGGCTACTAAGATACCTAAACACGTCAGTCGACTAAAATTTTGTCCCTAACACATGGCCACAAGAGAACCCATGAAGGGATGTAGTCAACCCGTGTTATGCGATAATCCTCAGGGAAAATGAAACTTTATTCTTAAAAGATCTCATTAGATACCTGGTGAAACCCCAATGGAGTTTACTTGATGGTTGACGTGAGATGATCTAAGATCCCCTTCCCTAATGGGAAAAGATCTCTTTTGGACTCTTCTCTCTAAAGTCTTGGGATCTCTTATATAAAAGGGAGAAGATACAAGCCGCAGAACACACGAGAACCCTCACAATTCCCTAGCCGAAAACTCCCTAATTTTCTCTCTCTAGAGAATTAAGCCTACTCATAACTTTGACTCGAGATCAACCCCATCTTTGTATTTCAAGAAGACCATTCTCTATTGCCTTACCACCGTACTTACACTTATATTGTCTTTATTGATTGAATTGAATAATTTAATATGTAGATTATCATAATATATTAATATATGGTTCAAAATTTGTCATATAATTTAAATTTTGTAAATATTACCTTTTATATTATTTATTATACATATTCAAATATTATAATAAAAACAAATGGTCAAATCACTTAAGTAACTCAATGGTCAAGTGAGATCATGACTTCTGTAACATGAGTGTTTGGGTTCAAATCTTCATATCATTAAAAATATTTTGGGGTTTATTTCAAGTCAAGTTTGGTTTGAAGGCCAGTTCTACCAAGGCCAACCCTCCAGATCGGTTCCAAGGATTTGAAACCAGACTCTACCCTAACTAAAAATTGGGTAGGATCAATTCAAGATTGATTCCATTGAATTCCGGATAAAACCTATGCATTTGCTCACCCCTAATGTATGGTTATATAGGCTTATGCCTTTTACCCCCTCCCCTATGTGTGTAAAGAGACCCCTTCTCTCTTTTTTAAGTCTCCCTTTTGTCAGGTAATGGGGTGGCTCAAAATAATGAGACTCTACTAATTATGAAATGAACCTTGATATGGTTGACGCTAACTTCATGCATTGTTAGTTTTGGACTAGTCTGACCCATATTTTTCTCTTCCCAGTTATTACAGAAATGCTTCACATGTGCGCGTCTATTTTCACGCATCAGGACCTTAAAGACAAGGGCCCAGCCCATGAGCTGAAGAATGGAATTGAAACCGATGCCTAATAATTAAAGGATGGAGTGACCAAACGTTACTCGTTCTACTTAGTGTGGTCAAACCCTTTCAATAATCCAAATCCAACACCTTAATTTAGAGACAAATTTATGCTCGTAGAGAGACCAAATCAGCCCCCCACAATATTGTTCCCCACAGGCGGGGATGTGCTGTGGGACATTGTGGGGAGCTATCTTGTGGGGGCTGATTTGAACTCCATTATAGAAGGCAAATAATAAAAAAGGAAAAAAAATTAACCATTATTAGCTAAGGAATTTAGATTCGGTCTACGAACTTAATTACAACCCACTAACCCTTTTTACCCACCAAATAAAATGGAGAAGTCCTAGTTTATAAGGCCCAACCTACTTTACATTTTTTAGCCAAACTTGGGGCAAATTAATCGAGGCGAGGGCATTTGTTAGGATTTGCTTGATCGCATGGATGAAGATTTAGGGGACATTCTATAACATGAATTGTTTTTCTTGTTGCCGGTTTCAAAAGCAAATCAAAATTATTTAGTTTGAAAATAAGTCATTTCTCAAAACAAAAACACGAAAAGCATGTTCTTGGTTGTGTTTGTTTTAATTTTCAAAACTGAAATAAAAAACAAGTTCTTGAATCTGATTTCAAAAATATGTTTTCATCTGATTATTCAACTTCCTGTTCCACATAAATCATATAATTTCTATACTAAAAAATTTGTTTTTGCTTTAAAAATCAATATTATTTTTTGTTCCAAAAACATATACTAATTTTAAAACAAAATCAACTTGTTTTTTTTTTTGAAAAAAAAAAACAGAGTCTTTATTTATTTATTTTTTGCTGATATGACAATTCCAAAAACAAATAAAAACAAAAAACATTCATGTTGTAGAATGCACCCCTAATTGAAACAGTTTCTAATAACATTTTCCTTTTTAATTGGCCGTGATTTGTGCTGATAGAAAATAAGAGAGGAATAGAAAATTGACGGAAGGAAAAGTTATGCTATTGCTACGAGACTAGGTAGGATGCTTAGAAAGTAAGGCCTGGCTAGTCCTAGTCTCCCACGCCATGGTCCAGGGGTAAGTGGGTAACATGGGCTCGTCTGATCGTGCACCTGAATTTCAGGGTCTCCAGTCAGCAAATTAAGAAGGGCGTCTTATGGTATAAATAAATCAGAACCAATAGCATACAAGGATGTAATGGATGACGAAAGCAGAACAATACTTAAATTAGGAGTGTTTTCAAACCACGTTGATCCTGATGGTTGGACTATTTGGCTCGAGAATTGTCTAGACAACCTATTCCTTTTTAACCTTAACATGGTCCTTCGCAAAAAAAACACCATTGATTTGGTCAATGACCTATTGATCTGGGCTATTGAACTGTTGACCAATTTGATCCGTTCAATAGTTTTGACTTATTTTAATTATTTATTTATTTATTTTTTGTAAGTTAGAACAAGCCATCTATTCAAACCAGACAATCAAACCATTGACCTAAAAACCGATGGCCAAAACGGTTCTAATTCTAGATCATTTTTTAAAACCTTGCTTATTAGACATGAGAAAAGTGAGTTCAGTATCAACAGGCTTGGACTGGTTTGATTGGGCCGGATCGTTAGAATGCCTGGTCCACTAAAACCTAGACTATCCCAATACTGGGTTTTGAAGAGCCTGGTCCTCTACAGTCTAATACGCTTCATATGATTAACTATATTTAGACTTGAGAGATGTTATGCTACTTAAGTTTTTCTTTTACTGTATTGAGGTTTAATTGTCCTTATGTTTTTCATGAATTCAGATTTGCTCCTCATAAAATAGGTACTCACACCCACTTCAAGTTCACACCGGCACCCCACAGGGTGTGCCCTACAATGTGTCACAACACATCTCAACTGTACATTGAAAATATTTACCAATGACAAATATGGAAGATTTTTCCAATGCACTTTGAGATGTGCATGTAGAGCGTGTGTGGGGCGCTGATGTGATTTCACCCACTTTATAATTTTTGCAGCTGTACATCAAAAACATCTCTGTATTTATATGTTTTTAACAATTCTTGTTTTTGTTTTTAACAAAAACAAAACTATTCACATTAGTCTAACAACACTACACTTAGGGGTGCCAATGGACCGGTCCATCCAAGTCAAAATCCATTTGGACAGACCAATAAAATATATTGAATTTGGACGGACTGGACAGACCAATATAACATATCGGATTGGACCTGGTCCGTCCATAATGAATTTATATTGGATTGAGCCAATATCTAGTCCATTGATAGAAGATAAGAACATACATATCAATGGACCAGATTTGAGTTGAAACCAATTTAAATTAACAGGAATTTAAACAAATTTGGACAATCTCTGGACCGGTCCAAAATATTCATTGGACTGAATTGGATCAGGTCCATTTGTAATGGACTCATATCAGACTGGACCGGATTGGACCAAATCCAATCCAATTGACACGCTACCTACGCTGTAGGTTGCCATGGGAATAGGATAGCTCATAAAATAATTCAAGAAGCCAAATTTTTTATCTGACTCTTGGTGGAGGGTTGATAATAAGTCATTCGATTCCCTTTTACTTCTCCATATAATAAACCAACTGTTGACTGTTTTTCTTTTCCTTCTTTTGGCGTACCATAAAGTAAATCATAACCATGTGTTGAAATGATAACTAGGTAAAAAGAAGAACTCTTCTCTCCCTTGGGAATTATTAAGACATAGTTTCTTGAAATTTTCAATTTGAACCTCAAAAAGAATTACTTTAGCCCTTTCATGTTTTCTCACGGCTCCCTAACAGCATAAGAAATTCAGTAGATAAATTTGATCTGTTCAGGATGGACACTGCTGTTAATTAAGAGAGTGAATTTGGATATATTTGATTTGGGATCCTCCGACCTGGATTTATATATGAAAATGGCATAAGAAGGCCTATGAATGTTGGTCACAGCTATTTGGGGTCTTGGAAGGAATAGACTGGACACCATCTTAACTCTTACTTTGCATTTTCACGCTTATCAATGGCATATATATCAATACAATACGAGTTTCGGTCATATCGTATCGATACTTAGAAACAGCTGAAACTTTAGTTTTTTTTTTTACATTTTAATTTTTTGGGAAGCTTTTAGCATACCTTTTTCAGAAGATACGATACAATACGCCCCATATCAGGCATATCGTATCGATACTTTGAACCATACTCCTACATCAACTTTCTAGTTAGCCGAAGGTCCAGATCAAGTGTTTGACCCAAGGTCCAGAACAGTTTGGCCAATTGAATCGAAAAGGCAAGAAACCAAATAACCAATAGACTTGCTACTGCTGGACCCAAGGTCCAGAACAGTTCTATCTTCCATCTAAGGTTGCTTGAATTTGGAGGCCTTGATTATCAGCCTGGGCCCTGTGTTGTAGATCTAACCAGGCCCACGTTTGGCTTCGTGGACGCTATGCTTTTAATAGCCATGTAAAGCCCAAAAAAACAGAACAGAAAACACTCGTTCAAATATGGATCCGTTTGAAACTTTGAATCTTGGTCTAAAATGTGGATCAATGAGGAATCAGCCAATTTCGGCCTTGACCTACACAGACATGGTTGGTGTATGGTGTTGGTGATATCACTTTCATGTAAATCCAAACTCGAATGAACAAAGACATTGATTCCCTGCATATGTATGGAGATCACTAAGGCATCATTCTAGCTGTGATGAGGTATTAGGTACATAACATGTATGACATGTACGTATGAAATTAAATAAAATTTCAAGGATGGAGCTTTCCCACATGATACCTCCTATTTTTGCCACATGGACGGAAGATTCAGACCATCCATCAGATAGATGACTCACTAGATCGGCCACATGTTCAATTAATCCCAAAGTCAAAATATCATCACTATATCGTACCTTGTATTGATGACTAACCATTCTAATTTATAATTTTTTAATAATAAACATGAAGCTCACCTAAAAAGGACAAGTCATGTGTTCTAGACAAGCTTTCTTTAATGGAAATATTTTTAATTAAACATTAAAAATTAAGAAGGTTATTATTAACTAATCAATCTAGGATTGAAATAGGGTTGGTGTGGATTGGATTGCAGAATTAAATGCATGATCAATTCAGAGGATATTCTATGAATGGTCTGAACTCTGAATTGTCTGCATGATTCCTCCACATGGTTAAAGTAAGTAGGGCATGTAGTAGTGTAGGAGGTTCTCTACTTCACCATTATGAAGAAATCTTTCAATGTGAATATGTGATGTAAGCCCACATCTTTTTTCCCTTACCATTTTGAGACACAAGGGATTTGTTATATCAATTGAGAAAGAACAAGTTATTTAGATTTTACAAAATTAACACACAATTTACAAATTTATCAATATTGAGATAATTAAGGCACTATTTGGGTAAGCTTTTTCGCTTCTGAACTTCTGGAATTGAGCCAAAAGTGCTTTAAAAGTTTAAGAAGAGTTGCTTTTGAAAAGTGAAAACATTATAACCTGTGCCAAAATACTTTTAAGCCCCAAAGCATAAAGCTCAAAGTTGGGGTCCTGTACTTATGAACTTTGAAATTAAACACAAACCCTGAACTGAAACTCCTCCAAATGCAACCTAAACAAACAAAAGGGGGTCGTGAATCAGTAATGTAATGGTCTTAAATAGGTAAAATAAATGACTGTTTATCTCTCTGTTTTCTTTTGACTTTGCCGTGACTTTTTTCTGAGCATTACTCTGAGTTTATCAATGAATTTGGTCTTTTCAGGCTTCAAAAAGAATAAGGTTTCAGGTATTCTTTTTTCCCTTTTTCTTTCTGGTAATTCAAGCTTTAAGCATTATATAAAAGGGGACTAAAAGGAGCAGAAACAACTAGAATTCAAGAAAGTAAAGGTATGGAAGTCTGACCCTATCGATGGCCTCAACTCAACAAGTGGCCAGCACCATTATCATCCCTACCAACACTAATAATAAAGCAAGACTCCAAAGGCTGTAAAGTGTAAATGAAAGACGAGAATAATAACAAAGCCCATCTCTTCCCTTTCCTTTTCAACGCTGCAATCACCTCGTTATCAATATATTCTCAAATCTCAACGTTTGCAAGTAGTTATTGCTTCAGCCATGAGAAGAGAAAAGACATGGACTTTCCCTGCATCTTGGCAACGAAATGATGAACACCCCAATTCCCTTAACATCAAATCAAAGCGACTAGCCATTCCGGCTTTGAAGTTTGAACAGGAACAGGATGACGCACTAACAATATTGCATTAAGTTATAGTAAAGATGTACAGATTATATACACAGATGGGTGTCGGACTTGATTTTAATCGATGTCAGTTGCTGTGCTGAGCATTTAATGTCTTCTCTTTCCTTTTGCTGTTTTTTTTTTCAATACTAAGCAGTTCCAGTGTCTTCCCTTGAGGCTGATGAAGAAGAATAATGAATGTGCTTTCGTTTTTGGTGTCCTGACTGAACAGCACTATGCTCAGAATAAAGCTGCTGATGAATTGGGGGGGATCTTTCATCTCACTGTTTCATTTTGGAGTGAAAATTCCAGAGGGAAGGGAAAGAAAAAGAGAAAAAGAAAAAGGAGAATCAGATTCAGAATCGTATCTGTTATATTTATATCTGATCAGTTCAAATTGTTCAATCACTGGAAACACAGTCATCGAGTTGTTGCTTCAAGGGTCAGAAGGACTTCATTCTAATGGGGGACGCCCTGTAAGCTGTAGGTTCAAACCCCTGGCCCTGGGAAACAGAAGCATACTTTAGTTGTTACACTGTGGGCCGAGTGTCAATCTCTCTAAGTCGGCCCATTCAGCCCTTGTCCTCTTTTCTTAGGGGCCGTTTGGCAAATCTTTTTGGGAGGATTTTCTAATAACTTTGACAGTCAAAAGACACGTTGACCTTTTACATTAAGATCTGAACAGCCTGAAACCCATTTGATTAAGGCGTGTTTTCTACGTGCCTTTTCATGATAAGATGAATAGAAATAAACGCAAAATCTTCATTTAGAGCTTCTCAAAAATCATCCAATTGAAGCTTTTTGCATCGTTTTGGTGCATCAACTTTTGGTGGCTAAATCTATCGCAAAACAAACGAAAAAAACCGAATCATGATCTGTAAGACATATAAATAACGGACAGAATGCACAAAAAGATACATCAAACGAGACCTTAGTTATTTGAGAGTTGAATGTCAAGCCAGATGGTCGTACGTAGGTGGATTGGAGATTATCATCATCCCCTTTTGAAAAAACAATAAAAACATTTTTCATGATGGACAACTAAAATTAATGTTGAAAGCAACTATCATTAATGCAGAATAGAAGGTTCCCTCCACCAATATCTTGTATTATTTGAGGATATATGGTTATGACAAAAGAAAAAAAAAAAGATGGTTCTAGTGGCTCTGGATATCATCTATACCTTGGGGCTAATACTTTGTTGTGTTTCATTCCCAATTGTCAAAAGAAAATTCCAGCCAAGCCCACCCCACCCCACCTACTACTAAAATATTAAGAAGAAATACTGCCAAGAGCAGTTGCACAAATAAAAGCCATTTGCCATTTGTGTCTAGTGGGTTTCACTGAGGTGGGTCTAGTGTATATTATTGGAGCTTAATTCTTTCAAAGTAAATCAGAGTTGCACTTGTATACGGTTTAAAACGAGAGTTATTTTGCAATCAAAACCTTCTTTGCAACAAAACTCAGAACATGATGATGACCACCATAAATAATAATAATAATAATAAAATTAAAATATTTATGATTATTATTCTCACACTTGTACTTATCCTGAATTCCAGTTAAGAGATAGACTGAAGCCAGAAAAAGAGTTTAAGAGATAAACGGACAAAGAATGATGGGTTGGTTGCAAATTGCAATTACATATTTGGACCATATTCATTTGAACTAACGGTGGAAGAAATGTCTACAAATCATATGGTTACTGATATCCTTTTGTCATATGTTCCTGTCTTCTCTAACTGTTCTCTCTCTTTCTCTCTCTAAAACACTACAACCTTTCAAAAAGAAGAAGGAAAAAAAAAAAAAAAAAGGTTGTAAAGGTATTAATAATTGGCACGGAAGAAAAGTTCCACCGTCCTCAATGATCTTATATACCTTTGTATTGCATGTATTCCGTGAATATATAACTACTCTGTCAATCCAATCTATTCTCAATTTTCATTAATTTAGCAATTTGTATACATTTGCATTGTGCATGTACATATCTGTACTCGTTTTAAACTGAACCTTAAAATCATTTGGTAGGCTCAAATTAATAGAGGGCTTTAAAGCCCCAGTGGCCCACACTTTTAGATAAATAATACAAGAATAAGAAAGTAAAAAAAGGTTGATCCATCGTATCGATGGATGTTAATATATACATATTGTGAGCTGAAACGCCTCTTTCAAAAGGTCTCGCCAAGTGAATGGTTTGGATCTGTGATTTGATTTGATTGGGAAGGTGGAGGGGAGTCACTTTTAGTCTTTTAGGTGAATCCCTTGCCCTTCAACACAAGCGTCCATGAAACTGACCACCTAATTAATAATTAATCTTTTTTTTTTTGGTTTTGGTTTTTCTTTATTCCTCCTTCATGCAGTGCTCTTTCCTTTCCTTTCCTTCCACAGTAAATTAATTAAATAATTAAAACAAGATTTCTCTCTTTAGAAGGCTCTACTAATACACTTTTCCAATTCACCTCCATCTTATGCTATTATTCTATGTCAACCACCAATTAAATGAAATTAAGATCAGAGATGGAATGGGTGTTGATCAGATGGAGAGAATTTCCTTTCCAGTGGAATTCCCCATATTCACATATTGAGTTTTCTTTTGTTATATATTTGTGTTTGGCTTAGAAGTAAGAAGAGCATTTCTTGTTTTTGTGGCAAACACAAAAACAAGGCACATGAACAAATTGCTGAGTGGCCAACATGCATGTGGGAGCCCTTTAGGGCGCAACCTCAGCTTCTCCTCATTTGATATTCTTACATCTTAATTTATTCCACCTCTTGTTTACATATTTATAAAAGAAAAAGAAGAAAAGAAAAGAAGCCATTCGATATAGAAGTTGAAACCATAGTACCAATCTTTTGATCTTTCCAATGCATTGAAATTATACAAAATGTGTTTATTAGTATCAACATGCCCTCACAGTCACACAACCGACTCCATGCTTTGGAGTTTGGAACGTGTGGAATGATCTGTGAGATATCATGGGCTTGTGTGTCCACTCAGCAGGCAAAGTCAACATCTTGACCCTGATGAGCTCAGAAATTAAAATCGAGTGGGGTTGGATGGATCCAATGATCAATATAAAGATGCCAAATACTTTGGAACCAAAGGGGGCTCCACATGTGATCAAACAGTATATGATGATCCTGAAAAGGTGTGAAGTTTATTTTAACTTTTTGGGATAGAGGGAGTTGGTCAATCATTCAACAATGTGGAAGTGGTTTGAGCGTTAAATTGCACCTGAATTAGAATTTAGAAGAGAGAGAGAGAGAGTGAGCAGGAGAGAAAGAGAATGAATGAAAGTTTTTATTTATTTATTTTTTTTGGGAGAATGAATGAAAGTTGAACAGACACCAAATTTCAAATGCTCAAATCCCAAAATCTCCTCCCCACAATCCGTGATGAGTGATGAGATAGCTTAGGAAGGGAGGGAGGGAGTGGAGGAAGGAAGGAAGGAAGAAGCCACACAGCCCACAGGGCTTTTATGCTAGAGTGGGCCCTCCACGTGGGGGTGGGTGGGCATGGGGGTGCGGTGTAAAGGAGTGAAAGCAACACCCACGTTACTCTTTTGTTCTTTTCTATGGACTGGACGCTGCTCCACCCTCCCCCGCTCCCCTTTATTAATAATATTAATATAAATAAAATAAAATCCATGATTGCTCCTTATTTACCTCCAAATTTCAACTATTCCATGTTCATATATATATATATATATATATTGATTATGGCATCCGTGTTAAATCTCACACGTGTAATCTTTGATAAAGAGAAAATAAAAGTTGAAGTGATGAACACTTAATTAGAGTAGAGGGTCCATGTACGTGAGAAAGAATTAAAAACTAGGTTTGATATACAAAGCCTTGGGTGAGAAATAAAGAGTGGGGACACAAAAAAAGAATGAGGAGATCAATTGTAATAGTTGTAGATGAAAAAGAAAAGGTCTCAAATTCCATAAATAGGAAGAGAAAAAAATAATAATAAACTAAACTCTGTTTCATAATACCATACATAATGATAGTAACTGTGGATTTTATGCTTATTTGACCACCAACTTTTCTTTTCAGAATTCATCGGATGACTGTGGATCTATGTCCTTGTCAATTCTGACCTTCACCCTTTTTATAATTCATCCAAATGCACACAGATTTTTACATATTTTTCTCCTCTAATATGTTGGCTTTAAAAATAGAACAATTAAAATTAATTAAATAATAATAATAATAATAAATAAATGTTAACGCTAAGGGCATATAATAAACCTTCCTGCGCGTTAATTTACTCTCCTTCCAGTGTTCAGTGGTTATTAATTATTTTTTGTTTCATCAACGTTTCAATATCCACTTGTCACTTTATCTTTCTTGACCTTTTCTGTTGATTGTAGCAACTTGTTTTGTATCGTGAGTACGTATTTTGTGAATGATAATTTCCTTATAAGCTGAAAAGAGAAAAAACAATACAAAAAAAAAAAACGAGTAGAGGAGGACAAATGGCACCACTATACATGGAATTGTGCCGACAGCTGTTAGGTAATGTGTGACATTCAATGGCTTAACAACCAAATACCGTGGACAAATTTGCCACCAACCAGTGGATGCATTGGAGCGTTGTCAATTATTGCACCATCTCAGTATCTCAAAAAGAGTAAAACAAGGACGAACAACTTAATTAAACTTGTGTAATAAATGTAGAGAAGGAAAGGAAAGGGAAATTGCATACGGTTTCAAATGGAGTGGACGCTTTGTTTTTAATTTGACTTAGAGGCACTCTAGCTATAACCCTTGTATGGCAATCCTTATCATCAGAACTATTGTTATAATCTGACCAAAAAATCAAAAGGCTATAATCTCTTGAAATGTTTGCATTCAGTGGTGGTGATAAATCACTAGCTAGTTGGTTGGTTGGTTAGTGATCTTTATCGAATTTACATCGATCCCTTTATCATTGATTGTTTGTGTTCAAAAATATTTTTTAGTATCTATTTATCTATATATATATATATATGTAATTAATTTGTCCTAATTAAATATCACGATTATAAAAGAACTTTATTCTAGCTAAGATAAGCAATACATTAAACCAGATTATTGTCGATTCTAATAACATAGATTAATTACCCATATGCAATGTTAGTGTGGACCGTGGTCTAGCGTCACCGAAGGTGTTAAATTTTAATTCATAGTAAAAATCTATATTGAAAGAAATGGTCCCAGCCTAGCTAGTACTAAATTCATGTTGTTTCTTAATTCAAATTAGAAAGTTGGTTGATATCCTTTAGCCACAAGTAGTTAAATCTAATTCTGTTTTATAACATAAATAAATAAATAAATAAAACAATATTGGAAAGGTCTTCAAAAGGTTATATTGATGTATGTCCCAATGACATTAATCTTTCTCTTCTACATAACTAAATGGAAATTAATTATGTTTAAGTCTAATTTGATCTCCTGAATCGAACTCCACAGGCATGATACGATACGTTTCTTATCGGACGTATTGTATAGTATTTTTATAAATGATATCGTCCAAAATGCCTGTTTCCAGGGGTTTCGGACCCCATTCTTTTAATAATAAAAAACACCTTATAATCTTTCTAAAAAACCAAAGTTTGAAAAAAAAAAACTAAAAAAAAAAGTGTTTTGGTCGTTTCTAAGTACCGATATGACATGACCGAAACTCACTCGTATCGTATCGATACTTTGAACCTTGCCCACAGGTACAAATGCTATCGTTACTTTAATTTGTTATAAAGTTGTAACCAACCCTAGTTTGGCTTTGGCACCCTAATTCCAGGTAGGTGTAGGTCCCATCCCATACACTCATGAATTGGGATATGTTCCTCACGTAGCACTTCTCACAATGACCTCATAGGCTCATCTCCCCTATGGGAGATGTTCTTAATGTATGGTGGGATGCATCTGTAAGATGGGTGTGAGGTGCCATGTATATATTAATATAGAATAAGATATGTTCCTCACACATGGGCGCCTCACAAGTACATCCATCATGCATTGAGAACATCTCTTATGAATAATAACTTATTAGTACGATATTCCATTCATAAGAGGATATGCGTGTGAAGAGACATGTGTGAATAACAGATCCAATCTCTATTAATATTAGGGAGTACTGGCTGGAGGGCTAGACTCTAGGCTTTTGCGTGCAAAAATAAGTGGCTAGTCTTGGTCCTGATCGGTATTCATGCTAATGGTACTGAGCATAGGGCACCCCTATATATGCGCGAGACTTAAGACTAATCTAGTTGGACAAGTGGTTTTCATTTGCCACGTAAGCAATCCAGCTTTTGCACATGCAATCATACTCAGCACGCGATATAATAGATGTGTATATACTGATTGCATTGCATCATCATGTACAGCGGGTTTGTAGATAGCATGGGAGCCATGTATAGCAAGCAGATACCAAACAGGGACTAGTAGTATGACCACATATTCAATCCCACAATCAATGTCACCCCTATCATATGTCCCACCACCAATTGCTTTGCTGGTTTCCACAATTAACATAATATTAATAATTCAATGTTTTCATTTTTTCTCATATAAGTGTTTTTTTTTGTTTTGTATTGAGGCAATTTTTTTAAGCCTGTAGGTAGAGAACTGAAAGATATTCTTTTTGAGCTTAAAAGTAATCTATTCAGGGTCATCTCACTATATACTGGTCTCAAGTAACGTGTTCACCCCTAACTTTGACATAATCAGATGAAGTGCATTTTAATTTGGTGGCGTCTGATAACACTTTTCAGACATCTAAGATCTAAAATCTTTGTTTTTCAAATGCCACAAATTCATATTTGAATTTGGTAAGACCTAGTTTTATGTCTTATCAGAATCAAACTCATTTTAGACATGATAAAATGACATTAGTGCCCTTATCATTGTCATCTATTTAACAATGATAATAATAATTTATTTAATATTATTTATTTATTTAAATAAATGATAATATTAGTAATAATATTTATTTTAAAAAATAATAATAGTAATATTATTATTTAATAATAAATAAATATGTTACTATTAAATAATTATTATTATCATAAAATTATTAATGATATCATTGTAATATAAATAAATAATAAAATAATTATTTATTTCATAAAAATAACAATGATATTTATTTATTAATAAAATACTATTTTTATTTAATAGTCCTTTTATTATTTATAATATTATCAAATAGTCTATTTCTAAAGGTAAAATAGTAAACTTCACAATTTCAGATGTTGGAGAATTGCTCAAACTCAAATGATCTTATCTTTTTCATAACCTCTATAAAGCATAGAACCATTTCTACTTCTTTTCAGATTTTTAAACCTAAATAATAACTTTTTAACTTTTCAAACATCAGACTTCAAATTTATGAAACGCCACCTTTAGTCTTCATTAACTTCTTTTTATACATGTTGGGGTTCAACTATAATTACCAATAATACATAGAGTTCACTTAGCGTGCCCCAAAAACATCTCACAACACATCTCAATGTGCATTGGAAACATCTTCCAAACTTGTCATTAGGAGATATTCCCAATACACAGCCGGGATTGGTTGCGAAGCGTTTTTGGGGCGCACCGTGTGGGGTGCAGATGTGAATACATGATACTAAAAAAATCTATAATCAGTGGAAAGATGTCATAAAAGTGGTAACCAATTAGACGGTATTTATTGGTGTTTTAAAAATTAAAAATTGAACCAAACAAGGTGCCTCCAACTCTTTGAAAGAAGTAGATTTTAAGAAGTTACCAAGACCATCTCAGTATGACAACTGAGCACACACTTATGTCCTCTAAAAACTTTGCTACACATGCAGTGTGTAAACCACGACCCAATTAGGAGGTTGAACAGATCAACGGTTTAATCGCTTGGGGCAAATGGATTTTCACCAAATGATTTTTTTTTTTTCTGTCAATTTGTAGAGTTTAGAAAAGCTGAACCCATAAAAAGAGATTAGGAGACGGTTCAATCGGTTCGATCATGGGAGTCTAAGTCTAACAATGGGATGAAAACATTGATATTTTATTTCGAACCGTTGATCAAAGCCCTTAGGGTATAATTTCGGATTAAATAACCGGGGCCCATGTATTTATCAATGACGTGGGGCATTGTCATTGGTTCCACAGAATGCTAAACAGCTCGTACGTTCAGTTAATCCCATCTCGCATACCCCCTAAAATGTTCTACCAAGCAGGTTTCTGTTTGTCTATTGTTCTGCTTTGTTGTTGTTGGGCTCTCTCCTGTAAATTTGTAATATAAAAATTTTAATTCTATACGAAAAAAAAGCTTTTTTTTTACCATTTTTGAAACATTACTCGTTATTTAATGACTATTTTATTATTAGTAGTATTATTGACAAACGGGATTTCCTACTCAGAGGTTCAGAGCTCAGCTGCTCTTTATTTGTTACTTACAACCAACTCTGCAACAGTAAATTGAGTCTAACAGAATAGTTAGGAGACAGCGAGGAGGGAGGGAAGAAAAAAGTGTCGGTCGGGTTGTCGTTTTTTTTTAATATTTTTCTTCAAAAATCAAAATCTTGATTGCACTTGAAAGGAGTGTGAAAACTACCCTTTATCCTCTCTGTCTCGGTGTGAAACAGAACAAAGAGAGCTCTTACATCTTTTCTTTTTTCATTTGTTTTATTTTAATGTATCAGTTCCGAGTATTTATTTTTGAGAAAATAAAAAATACGAGCTTATGAATTGTAAGATTATCTTTATGCACAGTGAAAGCAAAGGAAATTAAAACTTAATCATTAGTTCATTTTTTAATGATTATAATTAGAAATTCCTTAGGTTGAAGGGAGGTATTTTGGTTTCTTTCTCGCTTTTGGTCATTTCTCTCGCCTTTTCTCACTCTATTCTCTCGGTTTCTGGAGTAGGTTTTGGGCTGTAAAACCTTTTTTGCATCTTTTCCTCTCTTCTTTTTTCGGTGAACTTCAAGGCGGTGTTGTTGCAGGGGTTTTTAACTCCAATGCCTGCCATTTGATATTTTTCCTCGAGATTGTTCTCCGGTTCCTTTGTTTTCTTCTTTAGGTGTCTGAGTTTCTGTTTGCATTTCAGTCTTTCCTTCTCTCTACTCTGGTAAACTTTTAGCTTTAAGTTGGTTTATGTAGGAGTGGTAACTGACAAGAGAATGAGATTTATGGGTGCTATCTATTTGCCTTTCTCTGTTGGCCTCTGAGAGATTTGGGCTTTGGGTTGTCTTGATATTTAGCTTTTGTAGTGTGTGGAGGTTGATTGCTCGTTATTTCTAGAGGAAGAGAAGAAGAAAGGGAGGAGGAGAAATCATGGCTGGAGGTGGTGGTGGAGGAGCGGCGCCGCCGCCGAAACAGGATGAGTTGCATCCACATCCGGTGAAGGATCAGCTGCCGAATATTTCTTACTGTATCACAAGTCCGCCTCCGTGGCGTGAGTCTCTCCCCCCTTGTGTAGTTATGTTGTTATTTTCTTCTTTTTTGCTTAAACTTCTACTAATCTTGTACTTCTATTTTTTTTTTCCGCACTGTATGATACTGGTATCTTTTTCATTTTTGTTTTCTTTGGTAATGTATATTGTTGCTGCTAGCCTGAGACTCATATCTGCTTTTCTTTTGTCATGTTTTGTAACTTTTGTTTATAGTTGGATTGGTACCTGATGTATTTTCCATTTATGGTTGATTATTTTGGTCTCTTTACTTACTATTGTTGGCTATCTGTAAAGTTTAGTGGCTCCTTTGCCTTTTCCTGGTTTACTTCTTCTTGTTCTGTGTTGGAATCACATATTGTATTTGTTTCATTTCGATGAATTTTCTTATGTTTATAGGATTTACATTGATTCGGATTTTTTTTTTTTTTTTTTGGGGGGGGGGAGGAGCTGAATTCTGCTACTCTTGTGTTAGTTTTAGTTCTGGAGAACCTTTTTTTCTATTATTTACATTCTTTAGTATTCTAATACAGCCGAAGCCATCCTCCTTGGTTTCCAACATTACCTTGTTATGCTGGGCACAACAGTTATCATTCCCACTGCTCTTGTTCCGCAGATGGGTGGAGGAAATGTAAGCTCACGCATACATATCTACAAAATAATTTTCTTGGTGTTTTCTCCAGGTTTTTCTAATCTTTGCTATCTGCACTATTGTTGTTCTTAGGAGGAGAAAGCAAAGGTGATTCAGACACTGCTTTTTGTTGCTGGTTTGAACACACTTGCCCAAACATTGTTTGGGACCCGATTACCTGCTGTCATTGGGGGATCTTATACCTTTGTGGTACCGACCATTTCAATAATTTTGGCAGGTCGATATAGTGGTATTGTGGACCCCCATGAGGTATTATGATTCCACTACCACTTTAGTATGTCAAACTGTCAACATTTATGTATATTTTGTTCTAACCATGGGATCTGTCTTCCAATGCTGCTGCAGAAATTTGAGCGGATCATGAGGGGAATCCAAGGGGCCCTTATTGTTGCATCAACACTTCAGATTGTTATTGGTTTCAGTGGTCTTTGGCGTAATATCACAAGGTTACTCTAGGGTATTAGAATTTAGAAGATATAAATGTTGTTTTAATGCTGACCATATGACTTAATTGGGCCTTTTATGTGTTAATAGTGCAAGGCACTGAACTTGAAGGTGTATATTTATCATTCAAACCACAATTCCTTTTGGTTTAGTGGTGCATTGCACTGAAGAAGTTGCTCCAAGTCAGCATGGGTCCCATGTCTTTTCATGACAATTTGTGCACCGACTCATCCAATATCTTCTGTAGTCAACTAAATTTTGTCTCCAAAAGATTGGCATAAAACAACTGAATTTCAAATACTTGCTTGTCACTGCAAAATTCCATTAGAGCTTCTGCAATTTATGTTTATTAATCTCATAATTGTCTTATTTTGTTTGCCCAGGTTCATAAGTCCACTTTCAGCTGTACCCTTGGTAGCTTTAGCTGGATTTGGTCTCTACGAGCTTGGTTTTCCTGGGGTAAGCATTCTGGAAGAGCTTTAGAACTGGAATAAAGGAGACTTAAAAATGATTCCTTTCATGCCAATGTTCATACCATGTCTTATATTTTCACTCTTTCCAGAAAAATGATGTTTCACCTTAGCTTATGATGTTTCTAAATTACTATTTTTAAGCTCACCTTCATCGATACGAAATGACCTTTAATGATCATTATTTCCTTGATCTTTAGGTTGCTAAATGTGTGGAGATTGGTCTGCCACAACTCATCCTGCTAGTAGTATTCTCACAGGTATTATCCTTGGATTTTCCTTATTAGAAACTTGTAGCAATTGTAGTCGTATCATGTAGCAACTCGCCAGTTTTACTTATTTGGTGGAAAGTTCAAACTGATTACTAATGCTTCATTTTCTCCCTGGAGGATTCTTTTACATAAATAGCATTAATGTTCAATGCTTGTTTGCAGTATATACCCCATGTGATTCGCACGAGGCATGTTTTCGATCGCTTTGCTGTTATTTTCTCAGTTATAATTGTGTGGGTGTACGCTCACCTCCTCACTGTAGGTGGGGCCTATAAGAATGCACCACCAAAGACTCAATCTAGTTGTCGCACTGATCGTTCAGGGCTTGTGGAATCTGCTCCATGGTAAGACTTTCAGTAATATCACCATTTTGTAGTCATTATATTTAGTTTTCCTGTATAGTGTTTGCATGCCATGAAAACTGGATGCTACTTCTCTGGGCTTGGATTAAGATAACTGGTTAGCTTTGTTTGTAATTCCTTGTCATCAACTAGTGGTATACTTGAAACTGTATGCACCATAGCATATGTTAGTAAATAATGTAACAACTATTGATTAATCATAACAGGATGGGAGCGTTATTTTGGATTGCTACTTGGTTTATTTATGCAGTTTGCATATCGAAACCACATGGTATAATTTTTTGAAAAAGTGGTTATGTATTGTATCAGTGAGAAAAACTCTGCTTCTATTTCACAATAATTGCCGAAGTGATTCTCAGAATCAGCTTCTTCAATGTTATTAAGGTAGAAGTGTTCCATGTATGTATGTCTATCTACATCATGGTTTTCAAAACCGGACCGGACCGGATGGTCGGACCGTAAAAAGTGGGAACCGGTCCGTTTTCCCCCCAAAACCGTTGATTTTGGTCAGTGAACCACTGAACCGGGCAGTTAACCGTTCAAACGGTTTTGACTGTTTTTTATTTTTTTGAACTTTTTTATTTTTTGTCAGAACGGGCCAAGCGTTTGGTTCGAAACGGTCGGACTGTTCGACCCAGTAACCAGACCCCTGACCGGTTCGGTTTTAAAAACCATGATCTACATGGACATTTCTCTTGACATTACTAGTGTTTCATGTATTCTTGGCAAGCTTTTGGTCCTCTTTAGTCCTTGTCCATTTTAGTTGTTGCTTTATCATGGAAAATTGTGTGCACATTTTATTGCTAGATCTATAAAAGTTAAAAAGAAATGCTTTGTTTATCCAATGCTTAGGCAGTATAAATTATTGATGTTTTAGTTTACACAATAATCATGTGGTGGCAGCTATAGCAATAAATTCATATAAATGTGTACAAATTGTTGTTTGGATGTGATTTATGTGGTTTACAAATGCAGGATAAGAGTTCCATACCCATTCCAGTGGGGAGCACCTACATTTGATGCAGGAGAAGCATTTGCCATGATGATGGCTTCATTTGTGGCCCTTGTCGAGGTCTACTTTTCTCAACAATGATTATAATCATGTGGTGTCTTGAGAATTTGAATTTATCTCCTGCTTTTTATTTTGGTTGGAACTCTTCTATCTCCCTATCATTTTTAAGTTCATTTTGCATTCATTTTAGAAAGGAGAAAATGTTCTTTTCAACAATAAATAACAAAGCCACATAGACAATATCATGAAAAGTTTAAGATTCTCTCAAACATTGGCAATGTGGCTCTTTCATCAAGTGTAAAGTGAGCATTCCCTTCTTTCTAGATGGAGCAGAAGTTTTTTTTATAATTATTTTCCTGGTTCCCTTGCCTATGTTACATCATTAAGTTGATAAAAAGGAAACAATTGTTCTACATGACATTCACCCTCACCCTTTAGATTTCCCACATTTTCAACAGAAAAATACACATTAGGTTTCCTCTGGCTTGCAAGTAACTACAGCTTGTTGGGCTAGCTGGGACATGCTCCAATGTGGGTATTGTAATATGTGCTGCAAATGCACAATAAGTTGTTATCTAATAGTTTGTCAGATGCATAATAAATTATTATTTAATCTTTACTGATTAAAAAAATATTATTTGGTCTTTTCAGCGTTTGTTAGTTGCTTACAAATAATTTGTTATCGATGCAGTCAACTGGTACTTTCATTGCAGTGTCAAGGTATGCAAGTGCAACTCCTTTACCACCTTCTATTCTCAGCCGTGGAGTTGGTTGGCAGGTAATAATGGTTAAAAGTGTACATCTTGCCCTAAAAAATGCTTATGGGTGTCATGTCCATCTATTTCTTTATAGTACATATAAAATCAGCAGGATTTGAGACACAGTATTTATCCCTGCTTTGCAAGAACAGGATGGTGGGTTTTAATCCAGGTATTACATTCCTCATCCCTGTACCCCTGCCCCCAACTTCAGAGAGGGAGAGAAGAAATACACAAATAAACAAGTTAATAAAAGCTGGGATGTGAAGTATTGATAAAAAAAGCAGGATGTAAAGAACGTGAAGCATCTAGTAGAACAGATCCAGTGAAACTTTTTCCCTATACCTTTCATATGAGCAGTTCATTCATTAATCTTGTCAGTTGCCATTCCCAAATAATCATACTAGTAAATCCTTCATCAAACTGGAACAATCTGTATATAATATCCAGATGGCAAGTAAATCTTTTCATTGATATTAGGAGATTTCATGCATTGTCTGTAACAATAAAATAGGCTATAATCAATCAAAGAGGTTTTCACTGATTGTGCTGCTTGTGGTGACGTGTACAATATCAGAAGGCAACATGAACTTCCATGATGCATGGTGCAGCCAATCGTTCATGATTTAACTATAGTTGGATATTGTACTTGTTGGCTGAGTTGGTTTCTTTCTGATTCAGGGCGTTGGAATTCTCTTCTCTGGCATATTTGGAACTGTAAATGGATCTTCTGTGTCTCCGTAAGATTTGAGGAAAACTTTTGTGCTTTATGAGCGTTGTACTTTTTATATAAAATTTTCTGACAGACATGAGGAATCCACTGTCTTCTGCAGTGAGAATGCTGGTTTGTTAGCTTTGACACGTGTTGGTAGCAGAAGGGTGATCCAAATATCGGCTGGATTTATGCTATTCTTTTCAGTGCTTGGTAAGTTAGAGTTAGCCTTGCACTCGCAAATAATCATCATTTTCTGCAATTTTAGAAGTGTTTGAGTTCTGACAGCAGGTTCTATGTAGGAAAATTTGGAGCAGTGTTTGCTTCAATTCCTGCACCAATCATTGCAGCCTTCTATTGTGTGTTCTTTGCTTATGCGGGTACGTTGTGTTGAGAAAACTTGGCACCCTTTGTTCTCATGGGATAAATTTGTTTAGATGAGATTAACTAATGTCATGGTTATATTTTGTCATGAGCAGGTTCAGTAGGTTTAAGCTTCCTGCAGTTCTGCAATCTCAACAGCTTTAGAACGAAGTTCATATTAGGTTTTTCTGTTTTCTTGGGTTTGTCGGTGCCTCAATACTTCAACGAGTACACAGCAGTAAATGGTTATGGCCCAGTTCACACAGGAGCTAGATGGGTATGACAGAACATAGAAACACCTCATCTTATGTTTCTTAATCTGAAATCAGTTAATTGATTCACATGCTGGCTTGGGACTTGGTACTTGGTAGTTGGTAGTGGATCCACTTAACAAAATGTGCCTCATTTTGCAGTTCAACGACATGATTAATGTGCCCTTCTCATCGGAAGCATTTGTAGCGGGGTTGTTGGCATTGTTCTTGGACATCACAATGCACAAGGACAGTTCAACCAGGAAGGACAGGGGGTTGCATTGGTGGGACAAATTCCGGTCCTTCAAGACGGATACAAGAAGTGAGGAATTCTATTCCCTGCCCTTTAACCTCAATAAGTTCTTCCCATCAGTGTGATCTCTGGGACTGGTGAATGGGTGATTGGTCCTCAGTTCTGAATTGGTGTAATCAAGTAATGCTCGCCACCTCACCTCGCCCAATATCTCTATTGGGGGAGAGACCGAGAGGGTGGAGGCTGGGGGATTGGTGGACTATTTATCTCTTCTTCTACCTTCCATTTTTCCTTTTCTTTATATTGGTCAAGTGGTAAGCGGAAATGGTGTAAGTGTAACGATCCGGCCATTTTAGTATTACAGCATGCATCAGAATAAATTTGTTAATCTTATTATTTCTAATTCCCTGTAAATCCAAATGGATGAAATGAACTTTGTTAAGTTTGAACTCTGAAGTAGGGAAACAAGTTTAGCTCTACCCACCACTCTCGGTCTTGTATTTTGTTCTGTATGGGGCATGTTATTGCCAATTTGCCATGCGCCCATGCTACTGCCACTCTTTTGATACTTGATCTACATCCAAATGCGATTTTTTTTTTGTTTAAATTAACATGGGAAGTCAGTAACGAGTTTTGTTTGGTCATGCGAAAATGTATATAAAATAGGATCTCTTGAAGGTTTAACTGGGAGGTATCATTGTCAGAGAGAGAAAGAGAGAGAGAGCGCATATATTATTACCCTGGACGCGCATTAATTGAGCCTTATCTGTCGAGTGTCGACGGTAGGCTGGTCTGGACTGGATCTGAGTTCTGAACTTTGAAGTAATAAAATAAAATACTACTGAATTACTGGTACATGTGTTTGATGTATCTACCCTCGACTTTACCTAACAACTTATACCCTCTTTGACTGCCAACCATTACTGGTAAAGTTATAGTTTTATTTTTCTGTTTGGTGATAATTTATACAAGCACACTTATTTATGAACACTGGCTGCGGATTTATTTATTTTAAATATATATTTTATGTGAAAATAATTGTTCCATTCCATATATGCATGGTGAAAATAATTGTTTCTGCCCACGTTTATCGTAGCCATACATGGAGAACATCTCATCCTCTGCATAGTATTATCTAGGGGGAGATGTTCCTAATTCACGGGGGTAGTGTGTTGTGGGTAGACGTGGGCAGGAGATCCGAACTCTTATTGGAGTTCAGATCTTCTGCTGTTAATTGCAGCCACATATGGAGAATATCTCATCCTCTGCATAGTATTATGTAGGGGGAGATGTTCCCAATTCACGGAGGGTAGTGTGCTGTGGGTAGATGTGAGCAGGGTTCTCGTGGGTAGAAGATCCGGATTCCACCTGCCCACGTTTATCGCAGCCACACATAGAACATTTCATCCTCTACATAGTATTATGCAGGGGGAGATATTCCCAAATCACGGGGATAGTGTGTTGTGTGTAGACGTGGACAGGGTTCTCGTGGATAAGAGATCCGAACTCTTTTTATTGTTCAGTCCACCTCAGAAATCTTAACCCCACCGTAGAGGTGGGATGAATCCTGAATGTGGATGGATGCCAAATTTACAGGCAGGATGTGGTTTATACTTTATAGGGGGGCTACTAATAGACTATGAGAGGGCTGTAATTTCAGATTTCTGAATGGAGTGCAGTCTATTTATCCCTAGAATAATAATTTTTTTACCTAAAAAGGGTAGAATGAAACATTAAATGCTAGGTGAAAGCCAAGGGAGTTGTTAGTATTTGACCAAAACTCATAGGGACTAGTCACATTGTATTTTGGTCTATGTGGAATTGGGAGAAATTAAGAATGGCATAGCCATCCTCACCTGTTTCCAAGGTTCAAAGTATCAATAGGTATTGGCTGATACGTATCATTTCGGGACCTTTCCAATATGCTTTTATAATGGGTGTATCAGAGTTCTGACCGGTTCAGGGGTGGAGGAGCCCTAAACCGACGCATCTGAACCGATTTCAAAAAAAAAAGTGTCGATATTGTCCAATACGCCCCTACCGGCATATTGATATTTTGAATTCAGAATGACTGGATAAGGATGAGGCCAGTCATGAGTCATGACCACGAGTAACAACTATCAAATGAGTTACTGGTAATTAAATTAGGAATAAATAATTTTGTAAAAAAAGAAGATTCATCTTCATGCTATAACAAACATGAAACAGTGGATACTGAATAGACATCGATTGCTCAACTCCACCAGCTTTATATAATTGAAAATTCCGATGTTTTGTCTTCTTCACCGATGGGGGCAATTCAGTCCCCTGACTGACAGAATCACATTCAAATATGCTTTACGTATTTTACATTCTTTAATTATTTATTTGGCTCCAACCCCAACCTTGGCTTTTGGGGGGCACCCAGCTATCCAAATCCAAAACTTGAATCCGGGGTTTTGGTATGAATGTGTTTACTTTCTGATTTGGATGAGATTAGTTTAAGCATATCCCCATTCCCCGGTTAAGGAATTTCCGTTTTACAACGTCTGTATCACTTGCTACCCAAGAAAGCTTTCTGCTTTCCCTTATCCAAGGGGTTTTGTTCATACTGCTACCAAGTACCAACCAAAGGCCAGTGTTTATTTGATGACTAAGTTTATTTTATAAATTAAAATCAAAAGATAAAAGAACTAGAAAATGAAATATGGTTATATCTTTTGCATTTTCTTATCAATCAGGTGTAGGTGTAGTCCATCAATCTTCTCGCTAAGAGCTCAAATGCTTCGCTCTACTGTTCAACATCAACGAAAATTTGAGTCCGAGGCCATAGCTTGTGCCAAAATGTCAGGTATCACTCTTCTAATTATATACAGCGAGTAAAGCCCGACTGAACAAATGCAAAACAACAACAAAAGAAGGTTAAGCAAACTGGACATTAAATCATCTATAAAAATTACCTGGACCTCCACCAATATCCGAAAGGAAGGGAAAGGAAACTAATGGGGGTGTTTGATACTGTTGTCCATCACAGAATGGGGTGTTTGGTTTCATGTGGACCGTGCCTGCCCACAAAATAGCGTGGACAACAGGACAAGGACAAACCACATTTCTGTTTATCGGCAACCGCATTTTATCATGGATGGGTCACACCATGGTGTGGACAGTTTGTGAGAAGAATTCAGTGTAATGCAATTGTGTTGCACCAGCTTAATCACCCTCATTTTTGTGATCTTTTAACATATTTTTATTTATAATTAAATTATTTATTGCTGAAGATAATATTATCATAATTTTTCTAAACATTGAACTGTTTTTAATTATTTTTATCACCATTTTTATCCAACAAAGTGGTTTTATACTATTATATAAATTCACATAATATACATTTTATCTTCTAATAATTGACATAAATGACAAATATATTTATTTTATATTTATTTATCCATTATTATTTCAAATTATTTTTGGATTAAATTATGATTATTCATAATTGATGATGTGCGTTTTGGTAGCTCCCGGCTGGCAGGTAACTCGGATGCCTAACTGAACAATCCCTAACTGGAATGTGGCTCAGATGCCTAGCTTAACAATCCCTACCTAGAATGTGGCTTGGATGCCTAGTTGAACAGTCCCTACTTGGAATGTGGCTTGGACACCTAACTAAATGGTTCGTAGCTGAAAGGTGGCTCGGATGCCTACCTAAATGGTTCCTACTTGGAAGGTGTCTTGAACGCCTAGCTGAATGGTTCCTAGCTAGAAGGTGGCTCGAATGCCTAGCTGAATGGTGACGAGCTATATAGCTTATTAGGGCGACTTGCAAAGAACCAGTGTCAGAGTGCCCGAGTTGCTTTACTCGGGGTGGGCACTTTGATGCTTAAGTCAATGAGTTGGAGATTTTTTAAGAGAGCTAAAAACAAGATAGAGAGTTGTGAGAGCTAAATTGCGCATCTACTTTCTGAGGTTGGAGGTAAGGCCTTTGTATAGGCATTGTTTGGCATGGGCATCATGCACCGTATCCAAGATCCCTGGGAAGACGTGCCTAACTGGTCCAAAGTCTTCGGAGGTAGTCGTGCACATAGGCCAATCTTTGCACTTTACTCGGTTTCCTCTAAAACATTCAATGTGAGAACTGACTTCCGAGAGTCCCGGGAGTGATGGGATGCATGCAAAGTTGGTCGGCGAGCACGTCTCGCAGGTTGCTACTGGACCTCAATCAGGTTGGCAAGTCCTCGAGGGAGGTCTCTCCTCACGTCAAGGTCACTCCAATCAGTATTGACGAGGTACCACAGGTCGGCCCTGGATGAGGTGATGCTAGCCGTGTACGTCACGGTGCCTGAGTTGTAGATGAGGTCGCCAGGTCAACGGGGGTAGGTCGCTAGGTCGGCGGCGGAGGTAAGTTGCTAAGTCGATGGCAAAGGTAGGTCTCCAAGTCGGTAGAGGCAGGTTGTTAGGTCGGCGGCGGAGGCAAGTCGCCAGGTCAGCGGCAAAGGCAGGTTTCCAAGTCGACGACAAAGGCAAGGAAGTCGCCAGTTGGGACTCCATCATTTTGGCTAAGGCCAATCATCGCCTAGGTGATGTCGGGGTGTCATCCAACTGTTCTAAGATGCCATGTGTCATAATGTCAATGGATGGTCAAATCTGCATTCATCAATAATCAACCATGTATGTCACAAATTGTACGTGAGATGTATAGAATCAATAAGTGTGGTACTTGTAGAATGCCCATGTGTAGAGATGGCAATTTGATCCGTCCCTGTGGGGCTCCAGCCCAGTTGGGGCGGGTTTTTTTTACCACAATTCGAGGTTTGGGGCGAGTTTGGGGAAAACCCAAAACTCTAGGGGTCGGGGACAGTATTTGTCCACCCTGCCCTGACTATATTATATAACATAATACATATAAAATTGTTAATATATGTTAATGTATATTATATTACATAATATAAAATAGTTCTAGGTAGGTTTCAAAAAAATAAATAAATTTATAAGTATACAAGTAAGAATAACCGGGGCGGGGCAGGGCAAAGTCATGGAGGCAGGGACGGGGCGGGGAATTCCAATTTGGGGTAAGGTATAGGACAGGCAAAACCCAGTCCCGCTCTACCCCATTGCAATTCTTACCCATATGGGTGTAGATAGTTTCTCTCTATACAATTTTGTCCATAATTCATAATAATTGTGAAGAATGGTGTGGTGTGAATTGATCATTACCACAAAGTGTGATGTGGACTAATTGACATGCACAAGGTGTGGAGAGTGCCTGTATAGTCATGTGACATTTATCTGGATTGCTTCCTACCAACTTCGTGCCATAAGTATAAAATGTATGTTATCGATTGATTTCTGATTTGTGCATTTGTAGAGAATCATCCAAAAGATAGAATGATGCAGAATGGCAGGTCCAGGATCGTCGCAACACACAATCCGGACCAATCCAAAAGATAGAATGATGCAGAGTGGCAGGTCCAGGATCGTCGCAACACACAATCCGGACCAATCCAAAAGATAGAATGATGCAGAGTGACGTGGAAAATGATAAGAAAACAACACGCATCTACCTAACGGGTACGGGTGGTGAGGATGTTGAATACAATTTTAAGGACAGAGCTCAGAGCACAATGAATATAGTGATAGACCAGGCCCATCCTCAATACTCGGCCCAAAATACACCTCTGAGCCCTAGATAAAGCCCATAGGCAATTTCATTGCACCAAAACAATTATAATAACTCAATAATCATTAATCAATCTGTTTTTTTATATGCATTGTCATATATGACGTCTACGTAACTTGTACACTAATAATTTACAGTCGCTGCCTGTTCTCATCCTTTGTTTACAGTATGTCCGGTTGTGGACCAATGGCATGGGTGTGGGTGTGTGGGTAAGATAGGGATGGAGTCATGGAGAGGGGTAAGAGAAAGATAAGGTTGAGAGAATGATAGGGAAAAAGGCATGTGTTGTGTGTATCTTAGAGAGAGAGAGAGAGAGAGAGAGAGAGAGAGACAATTCAATAATTCAAATGGTCGGTCCCTTGCTTCTTGTTGAGTCATTGCAACACTCCAAATTATCACTTGGGACTCGATTGATCTAGTTCACTCAACCAAGTTCGCATTCATAAAAAAAGTTTAGACTGGAGACCAAACCACATTATTGAAAATGAGATAAAACTACTAATGACATACGGTAGCAGTGTAAGCATTTAGATCGATCGACTAGAGTTACTGAACTTGTTCCTTTCATTTATATATTCAAGTGCTGGATGATTCCTTCACCTGTTCTTTGCTAAACTTGATCTCAGCAACGAAGTGGCGATCATCTCACTCTATAAGTCTCCAGTTGTTTGAAAGATTCATCTAAGCCTTCCACTGAAGGTTGTTTATGGTCATGTCCACTGCAACTTTCGTACAAATTGATGTGCGATCAAATGGGGCACAGTGGGTCATCTTTCTTGGAAAGGTTTGAGCTTTTACTAAGTTGTTACATACATTGTTGTGCCATTTCCACAACTGTTCTTCTCTGCTTTGTATTACATAGCTTTATCTTAATGAATGAGATGGGATGGAACATCATCTTTAGCCCCTATATAATTTAGTATATAGGCCCGGCCCATATTGATGATATACAAATCCTAATGTCTGAAGACACGACCCATGTGCAGAAGATGAGGCCCACCTCAAAAAGTTCCCTAATGAAGTATACCTGTTTCTTATTGAGACGATAATTGTTGAACATACTACTGTGGCTACTATAGAAGAGAGATGGTGATTTCAGAAGTGACAAGGGACCCTGCCTTGGGACTGGTCTGGGGAACAGGATAAATATCTATGGTTCCCTTAACTTGCCACCTGTCTAATGTTTACCAATGTAATAGCTATGCCATGCCC